>OV743720.1:86994444-87303750 GCA_928272305.1 Volucella inflata
CATCATGAATTAGATGCAAACATTGTTCCTGCGTACGAACAGTGTAAAGTAAAAACCGCTCCTTTACTAATCCGTCTTCTTCATTAAGCCGACTCCTTACATAAATTCCTGGCCGTAACACCCTTTTAGGAGCAGAAGAAGTAGAAGAAAGAAAAAAAAAATGGGAAAATTGCCTTTGAAAAATGTGCTTCTGGAAAACTCATCTTCATAATTCATGCGCATAGCATTTAAATGCTTATTGATACCATCGCCGGGTATTTTCATTTTTAAGCCTTTACTCACCCGTCCCATGACCATCACACTATCCTCTAGGTGGTTGCCGCCAAGCTCGTATAGGTACTCATCTTAACAACCAGCATCAGATTGGTGAAACCTTAAGAGCTCTTGTGCAGTCTCGGCTATTTGCTCAACATACGAGTACCTTACAGTCGGTGTTCGTGTGAATGTGTGGAAAAATGTTTGTCAATTCCTTTTTATTCTATTCTACTATATTTTGGCTTTTCTTTTCCTGTCTATTTCTCATTCCTTCTGTTGTTCTTTTGCGCTGCGAAATAAAAATAAAAAAATAAAAACAAAAGAAATCCCGAATAACAAGGAAACAACGACATAAGAGCTCAAAATTGGCCATCTAGCCAATTTCTGTTGAAATGGCAAGGCAGCCAGCCACCTAGCGCACGGTCAGCAAACACCAGTAACCAGTAACCAGGTAACCAGCATGCAGCATCCAGCATTCAGTATTCAGAATTCAACATCAACATCAGCGTCAGGGTTAGCGTTAGCGTCTGCCCAGTTAGCCGCAAAGGATGCCTGCCCGTTCGTCCGTCGATGTCGATGGAGACAAATACTCCAACTCCAGGGAGAGATAATAACCATTGCCGTCGCGCATGCACACCATGTGATGCCTTCAGAGTGATTACTAATTCCAGTTGGTATTTGTTGTTGATGTTGTTGTTGTTGTTGTTCCTGTTGTTATTGGACTGCTGCTGCTGTTGTTGCAGAAATCCTCTTTGGTACTTTTCATTCTTCGTCGTCCGCATCTTCTACTCCTTCTTCGTCTTCTTTTGCTGCTGCTACTACTGCTGCTGCTCCTGGTGCTTCTTCTTCTTCTTCTATCATTTTAATGAAACTCCATACATGTGTGCTAAAGAATTTGAATTTCACACACGAGGAATGCTTTTTTTGTTGTTGCTATTGCTGTTGTTGTTGTTTACTACATTTGGTGGTGGAATTGAATCGATGGCTGTTTAAGTTTCCTACTGAGAGTGGACGTATTGCTGATGGTGGTACGAGAACTCTTAGCCTGCTCTGGAGCTCGATGGATCTAACTCTGTCGTTCATTGTGTGTTGAAATTTGTAGTAGAACATACAAATGGGAGATATTTGGATGAGAAAAAAGGGAATACGGTTGATGGAAAAAGCGTTAAAAAAAAGAATAGAGCGCACACATGAGAGCGGTGGTACCTTTATTAGTGGTTCTTTCCCTCTTTAACTCACCTCGCTTCGGAAATGATGTAGAGTTGAAGAAACCTGTTTTTTTATTTTATTTCTTTATTTATTTTTTCTCCTCTCAACGCTGTTATTTGTTTGTTTCTTAGTTTCGTTATGTTGTTGTTTTTTTGTTTGTTAGTTGGTGCTTTGTTCTTATTCTTGTGTTGGCCTTAACTATTTCAGTTCTGCAGAAGGAACGAGTGCAACGCGTTTGAGAGCAGTGGTGTAGGTATTGGGGGGGTTTAAGAGAAAAAAGTGTCAAAAGTGACGACAGCAGTTGCAATTGTCAGTTAATCGAAGCAAAGTTTGATTTTTTCGTCTAGTTCGCACTCCAACTCTTTTGTTTTCGTACGAATTATGTGGTTTTGATTTTGGGCCCCATGATGGAAATCGATATCACTTTATGCTACCAATTATGAAAAGGAAGAAGCTCTTAGGAAGTGGAATTCTTTAGGAGTATCAAAATCCACTCGCGTGAGGCACATAAGTCTTACCTCGGTATTGGATGGTGGATCTGAAGTAGTGTAAAAATGTGGTAAATTTTGGACTTTCTATGCCTGTGAGTTCAATGAAAAGAACCAAACACTCATAGTCAGTTGTTTTAAGAATCGAATTTACATGCGGTGCGGGCATTCGTCTGGCACGCTCTCGACAAATTTACGCCTTTTTAAGCAACGCGGCAGCTAAGTTTTCAATACTGGCTGCCTTATTGGACTTGTTTGGTTTTGCTATATTCATTTCAAAGTTATATGGATGCAATTTTTGCACATCCTCGTTTAGAATGGTTAATTTCTACTTGACAGGAGAATATTGGTTTTCAACGTCGTTTTACAGAATTTAAAAATAGTTCTTCCATATTCTCGGCTTTGAATACTTTTTCATGAAATTTTGAAGAATTCCTGCCAAACAACTCTTAATTTTCTCAAGATTTTCGTGATCAACTTTTTCTCATCCCTCATCTTTAGATTTTGGCTCATATACCTCACGAGCAGCGGCCCTCTATATGTACTACACTTCTCCAGTATGTTTTCATCGTCAAATTATGCACTTCTTAGTGGTTGTAAGGCGACATTTCTAATGGCCGTGATGAACACGGGTTTCTACATGTGTCATATAGAGCGTATGGACACCAAAAGTTCGGTCCTTAAAGCATCAGCTCAGAATATAGCTCCACCTAAAGCAAGTAAGTCAGAGTTTTTTCACGGCATCACTATAAAATCAACGACGTTGCAATATATTGGTGCTATCATCGTTGGACACATTAGACATATTCGATTTCTGTTGTCTAATCATCAGCCGATTGTCTCTTTGTTTGAGTCTGACTCTAATGACAAACCTTCCTTCTCGGTAGCAACCCTCGGTACTGCAGCTATCAATACAGGACGTAATCGAGGACGTCCTCAGTCAGGTGCATGGACTGAAAAACTGACTCGCTATTGGCGAAAGTGAAGCACTTCGACCTAAGAAGATCTTTTGTGCTGATTTGTCAGAATTGAGTTTAGGCTAGTAGGGTTTCTATCATCTATGGAGCTAGCAACTCTACCAGTAGGGGAATCCCTTAGTTCAGAGATGTCGAGTTATTCCCTGAAGAAGGTATTCCTTCGGTTGAGGGCTGGACAGTCACATAAAATGTGTTCAACTGTTGCTTCATCTTCAGAAAAAGTCGGCACTCTGGAGAGTCGGCAAGTCCTATTTTTCTGAGGTGATATCTTAAACCGTGATGTCCTATTAGGTACCCTACTAGGTCATGCCAATTTAGATTCAAATATGATTTTTGTTGAAGAATAGATGGCTCGTTTGGCCTGTCTTAGACCAGGAGTCTCCTTCCAGTACGAGATGCATTTTGAGTGCTCTCAGCGCTTTATGGCTAGATTTACAGCTGTTTAAGAGGTGCAGCAGAAGGGTTCAGTTCCGTTGAAAGGGGTTTTAGAACCTTTTCTGGACAGTTCGTCTAACTTTTCGTTTCCGTCAATGCCCAGTTCCTTGTCTTGTTCTTTGAGCTTAGTTTTTGGAGAATATTGAAGCAGTACATTGCTGATTTGGAGTGAATGATGTGCGAGCTAAGGGCATTTATATCTGCTTGACTGTCCGTGAATATATGTTTGGTCCGCGTATTCCAGCTCCCACTCCCGTTTCCATTTGAGAACCATCCGTATACCACTTTATGCCATTTGACTATTTGGTGGGTATATACTTCCCCAACCTTCTTTGCTGGGGATCTTCGTGGTGAATCCTTTGTTGGAGCATAAAGTGTTTTGAAGGCGGTCTGTAACCTCGCAGATCATGTCTAGTTCTGGTATGTCAGACAGCAGGATCTTTCGGTCCAGGTGTACGTGAAATCCAGTTCTTTGGCTTGTACCATACTAGTTGAGCTGCGTAGAGCCACTTTGCCGATGAACAATTGTAGATGTGTTCGTCCTATTATTGCTTCTTTAGGCGCTGTTTAACTTCAGATATGGCTGGCATGGTAGACATTGCCGGCACTTTATTAATTGTCATCTCGATTGCGCATTGTACAGTGCTTGAAAGACATTTATAAGATTCCCCAACAAAGAGTAAAGTCTAATGTTGTCGTCCTTCACGAAGATGCCAGCACAGCCTTTATACCTTTTACTCAAATTCTGGCTGAATCTACTCCTGTATATCGTAAGAATTGACTTTATTTTGAAGCTCTAGCACCAAGCTAAAAGGCGAATTATCCAAAGCGAGAGTTGGTTTGAAAATTCAGCAGTGAAGTGCGAATTATATTTATTAAAAGCAGAGAGCTTCAGACTTCTCTGCACAAGTGTTTTAATATAGCACTAGAGAACAGTCCATTAAACTAAGAGTACCAGAAGCCGTTTACTTTAATCGAGTCGATAGAGAAAATGTTTGTGCTTGAACAGAATACTGTAGTTGTCAGCTTTTTTCGCAATTAAAAGGCCGGTACTGTCCTAGGTGTCCTAGTTTTATTTTCTTTTGCATGTTTGATTATTTTTGTCTATAGTGGGCTATTTTGTAAGATCCTGTACTGTCAAGGAGAGGGTGTAGAGTTAAAGGTTTCAATAAAGACAAAGTCCTAGCTAGTCTGATACTTCCCACACTATCAGCCTCGAAACTAGATAGAAAGACGAGTTCAAGTAGGAAGTCTCCACTACTAGAATTAATTGCTCATAATTTTTCGGCAGTTAGTGTAGCTAGGACAAGGAGGCGAAAACTATCAAATCAATTACAATTATTCTTGAGTGTTTATATGGCAATAGTAGTAGAGTAGAACACTCACACTGAAGCTATTATAATTAATTTTGAATGGGTACAATTGCTCCCATTCATTCTTAGATGACTCCGCCTTATGCTGCTTGTTTTTCTGTGTTTATTTGTTCCTTTCTACCTCCATCAACATTCCCTTCGAAAAGAAAATGAAAAACAAGAGACAACAAAATCTCAAGACGTAATCTTCCTAGCTGGTTTGCCATAACAAATCTGATTCTCTCTCTATTTTCGATTCTCTCCTTTACCTGTGCTCCTATTCTCTCAGGAAATTCCATTCCTATTTGAATCCCACCTCAGTAATTTACTCTTTACCCGGTGTTTCTCTGCGGCCTTACCATTTTATCCACCATCGATACTTCTTATTCCCCTCAAACAGTTACTTGGCATTATCTTACCTTTTGTGTTGAATTTGTGCATATAACAAGTTGTTCTATTCCTTTTCCTCTCCATTCGCTAAACAGCAGTTCAACAGTGCAGTCTCGCTCTCTTAATGGAACTGTGAAAATCCATTAAAATACCACATAGCCATCGATGTGTGGGTGCATGCATTTTCATTCGAAATCATTCACCAATACATCTACAGGTCGAATGCATTTCACCACGCTCCCTAATGCGCGTACCTGTCGTACCTGCATTGACCAAACTCTTCGCCCACCACTAAACCAAACTGCCCTTGTAGTTTCGTTGCCGTCCGTATGTCCCTAAACAGGTATTACCTCACTTAATTCTCTCTCTCACTCTCTCGGATTTCGTATCTGTATCTAATCAGTTCAATGTGTTTTTTGTGGTGAATCTATGTAATTTAAGAGAAAAGAAAAAAAAAAATAAACTCCAACAAGAAGATACTTACCACAGTGATCTTGGCCAGCTATGGCATGGTCAACTGAATGTGCCCGCCTCAGTTCTTCGATCGTTCAGTTTCAATGTGGAGGGTCCTTTGCCGCTCGTGTGTGGAATATTTTTTTCAATTTGCAATTTTTTTCCATGACAAATATTTGCAATCCAAATTGTCTGATCGCACCAGCAAATTGGTAAGAGCAAATCCAAAGTCTCAAAATTGTGCCGTAAATTCGAATCATTTCGATCTATACTCGATAATCTCACATGCAATCACAGATGGAATAAAAAGGCCGTCGCGGTTACTTCCTTTTGTGTTAAATTGAAAAAGAAAAAAAATTCGGGAAATTTTTGTAGCAAAAAAGAAAATTCGAAAAATCTGAGCAATTACAATTTAGCCACCTGAGTCGGTCCAGAAAAGAAAGAAAAGAAAAGAAAAGAAATTCAATTTTATAAGGAAAACCAGTGAAATGATAATAAATATAATATATACCTGAGTGAAGAAAACGAGTTCTTTGAGAGTGTGTTGTGTGTACAGGGAAAATCCGAAAATCCTTGTGTGGGGCTGCTGTGCTCTAGAGAAAATATTTTTGCCCAAAAGAAAAGTCTCAGTCTGAAAAAAGCAAAAAAAATATATATATTACCACAAATATAGTATATTCGTGTATCCGGTTTGAAGCGCAAAACCCTCTATTCGATTCGATTTATCTGAAAAAAGAAATAAAAAAAAAATTCAAATTTACTAATGTGTCTTATTTTCGTGGAAGGAAAATCGAAAACTTTTTAGTAAAAAAAACGTCGCGTTTAGTGTCGGTAAAACTTTGTCTTGTGTCGCGAGAAATATTTCCATCCCATCTACTATGATGAATAGTGTTGTATTTAGAAATTCAAATTCGCAATAGAAAGGAGCAGTCAATTGTGTGCGTTTTGAGAATACTATTGGATTACCTGTCACAGCCCTTTGTAACCTTTCCTTTTGGGATTACTTGTTTCTTGTTTCATACCTGCTATTGGATTTACACATATTCCAGATAAAAACTGAAACAGAAAGGAAATTCTTCTACCTGTTTCTAGCCTATACTTGTGGATTACTTTATAAAATTATTGTCAAAAGGTGAGTGCAGAAATTTCCCTTGACATCTAAGATAGTTGCACAAAAAAAAACAAAAGAGTTAAGGTGCGAACTTGATAGTAAAGTCTGCATTTAAAAGAGTCGATTGTGTTTGGGGTTGTCCTGGTTTTCTATTTTTACCTATAATTGTAGTCGAAGTCTATTGCTTTGCTGCAAAAATTGTCTAAAGAAAAAGTAAATTGACCAAGCAGTATTGTTTGAGCAAATAAATTTCAATATCGTAAGCCTTTGACCATTCCATTTGAAAAATGATGGCATGGGTTCCTTATTTCCGATACATATTATATTTCCATGTATTGCCAGCAAACTAATTGCTTTGATTAATCAATTGAGGCTCACTATTTAGTCCGTAAATTTTAGACGAACTGAACAGACACCATCTACTCTTGATGACCAAAACACATTAACATGGGAAGTTGGTAGTTTGTGTAGAACAAGATAATGCTCTTTCCTTACAAAGAATGGCAGTCATAAGCCGGTGTTTATGAAAATATATATACATATCAAATAAAGCAGCCCAAAATTGACGTCCCATGAAGAGTTTATGAATTCTTTTTCAACGTACAACCTGTCAATTTAATTATTTGACAATAGTGCTTAAAATCTATTAATATCATAAATTTACAGCGCTAAACGTTCGTATAATTCCTGTTATACTCACGTGCGTCCGAGCTCAAACGCGCATTTTTTAAGAAAATATTTTCTGAATCGCTTACTTACCTAAGTTCTTATAAAAGTATTAACTTCATATTTACTATAATTTTTCTTCAAACTATTTCGTACATTGTAAGAACATTGTAATGTTATTAAAAAACAGAATTTTTTTTTTTCAAAGAATATATGAAATAAATTCTAATGGTAAAAGGGATTGTTATAGATACTTCTGTCAAACAATAAAAAAAAAATCAAAATCTATTACGACAATTCTCCTTGTAATATTTTATAAAGGATTTTCAGTCAACTTTTTTTTTTCTTAAGGAGAAGGGCAAAAACTATACGAACTATTTTTCATACGTAGGTCTGCATGGAACTATGTTCTAAAGACGATTTATTGCAACTAGGTTCGGTGGCGTTATTTAAAATTTACTAATTAAAAATGCCACCGAATTCAATTTCATATAACAAGGTGTTATACAACCTTTTATACAGTGCAAATATTTTTGCAAGGCCTTTCAATAGTTATCCAGTAACATTTGAATGGACATATGCAGTTGTAAACATTTTTGCTTGTTCTAAGACCTTTGGTAGCCAACGACAATGATGTCCATTAAAATTTTTTTCAAGAATATAACACAATTTTTGTTCATGTTCATGCTATTGCTCATTTATTTGTTCTTATTTTTAAAAAGAATCTTTTCTGTATATAAGCCGCAAAATATTTGATTGGATTATGTGCTTTCCGTTTCGTAAGCGTTGTAACGGGCGACCCTCTAAGACGTACTTTTTGCAGTGGGGATTTCATGAGAGATTACACATGCGCCGTGTCACTTTGGTATAATACTTTTATTTTGTATTGTTTAGCATTTTCCGATGGAAAGACTTAGTCCGGCTTAGTGTATTACGAAAAGCAACGTTCTACGAAAAATGTATTTCGTGCGCTTAGAGCAACCTATGGTCCGTATAATCGGCCTATCAAACGCACAATTCGCTATACAATATCTATTTTTTATTATTAGATAATAGGCGTCCAAATAGGCGTTCTCAATAGCTTAGCTTGTCGTATGCAACAATTGGACGTATTCTACGCAAGAATCTTGGCTTAAAAGTATACAATATCCAATTGGTGGAAGAATTGAAGTCGGAAGATTTTCGTAATGATCTCCATTTCGGTCATTGAAGTGAAGCTCTTGAAAACCTTGAAGAAGGATCACTATTTTCGACTAAAATTTTGTTTAGCGATGGGACCCATTTCTGGCTTAGCGTCCACACCAAAAACAAAAAAAGCCGTATTTGGGATGAGGAGCAACCGGTGAATTGGCCACCGAGATCTTATGAGATCCTACCTCTTGAATTTTTCTTTTTGCCGGATACGATTGAGGAATTGGACGGCAACTTTACTCGAGTTATTGGTCAAACACTTTTTAAAATTTTGGAAAAGACAATGTAAGTCCCAGTTGCGGTCATTACATTTGAGAGTAATGTTCCCCAAAAAATAAATAAAGAGAATGGTTCGTGAATATTATAATAAGGATCAGCTTATGAAATTTAATTTTTTATTTTTGATGAAAGTAAATTTAAAAAAATATATGCAAAAATAAAAACGGCAATTAAAAACATTTTTTCAAAATACTAAAAACTGTATAAAAAATCATTAGATTTTCACAATTCCAAAAATCTAGTCTAAATTTTTTTTAAAACTTCACAGGTACTACTATAGTGCGTGTTTTATTTTTCATAAACAAGCTACCTTAAACTACTAGCTACTACTAATTTATTTTTAATAAATCAGTCGAGGCTACCAAATCGAACGCCTAAGGTACAACTGAAATCGAAAAATAGTTTTAAGAAAACAGATCATGACATGCAACTAATTTTGAAGCCTGTTAGTGTTATGCCAGGTTTTTCAAATACGATCAAATGTATCTTAATTCGAATTAATAGCTATATCCTACCCAAATCGGTTTGAGATCAGGTAAAATTTGTTCTCCAATCAACACTTTTTCTCTAGTATGATTTTTCGAAAGCTTTTGATAAAGTAGACACTAATATTCTACGCAGGAAGTTGGGTAGTCTATGATATGTTTAAGAGATTCCCCTCTGACTGAACTTAATTAAATGAGATTTGGCCAACAGGTAACCAAATTGTATGTTTGTTTTACAGGGCATACCGCAGAGATCAATCGTGGAACCCACGTTTATAAATAACTCGTAGTTTGGTTAAATGTCTCCCTCAACTTGCTCGCTGGTAGTATATAGTATAGCAACTTAAATGTCAATTTGTATTAAACACCGAAAATATCAGAAAAATAATAAAAATTAAATGAATATAGTCAGTTTCTTACTCAGTTAATAACAAAATAAATAAAATACAAAGATACTTAGTTATCAAACGCAATAAGCTCATATAATTTTTTTTTTTATATCATATTCAAGGCGGGAAGGTCCTGAAACAAAGTAAGTTTTTAAGGAGTTTTTAGTCAGTGAAAAATTGATATTTCTTTAAAAAATCTTTTATTGTCAAACAGAAACATCTATTTAAAAATTTCATATTTTTTTGCAAGCGTTTTTGAAAATGGCATGCAGGCAGGAGACTTAATTTTTCATCTGTAACAAAAAATCAAAGTAGGTCTTGTTAAAAACTTTGTTTCTCTGACCAAAATTTAATTTTGCAAAAATTATTGAGATTAGAAAAAAAGTCACTATTTTTTAGCAATTTGTTTTGATAATTTTTTTAATCTGCATTGAAAATTATGTTCCAAAGGGTTTGAGTAAAGCTAAAAGCGTCAAAAAGATCTCCTAAATATTTAAGAATGATTGGAAAAATTAGTTATGTTATGTTGCACGCCGTTATGAAAAATGCAGTTTCAAAAGATAGCGATTTAAAGTTTTTGAAGCAAAAAATAACGACAATTTTGGAAGCGTTTGGAAGCATCTAACTTTGTCCTCCTTCTTCTCGAACAAAACTTTACCTATGCGAAAGAAAAAGATCAAGAAGAACGCCTTGTTCATGTGGTTCGCTCTTAACCCTAGATTACTAACCTTCGTCGTATCGACTACGTCTGTTCCAATTTCTTTTGTAGGAATTTGAAGAGGCTGCTTATAAAAGCAAAAACAAAAATAAAGTCTGTGTAGTATTATTATTTTTTAATAACTTACAACAAAAGGCAATAAATAAATAAATTATTATCAAGTTAAATAAAAGGATTTTTCTGTGATGTTTTTTTTTTTTTATTGATTTTTTTATACGTAGTCGAATCGACGATGATTAGTAATAACAACATACTGAAATAGATTAGTAATCTACGGTTAAATCGAGTGTGCACCTGGGGCCGAAATTACGCTGCCATTTCGAAACGAATAAAATTTTGCTTTGAAATTTTAAGGAGACACTCTTGAGACGTTGTATTATAAGTAGAAGAATTTTCGAAATGAAACTCAAAAATTTCGGGACCTACCTCCCTTAAAAATATCAGGCAATTGTGTTTCTTCTGTTGAAACGTAAGACACGTGATTGAAACTACATTCATGCAAAGTATGTTAATTTAGTTTTTTCTCTATTTGTTTTTATATGTATTTAAATAGTTTTTGTTGAGATAAATATATACTCGCTTCACAAAGCCTATAAGGTTCAATTGATGCAAGACCTTCAGCCTGTCGATCATCAGCAGGGTCATAGCTTTAAAAAAATCATATTAATGGAGAAAAATGGTCTGATACTACAACTTATAAGAAATATTGTCCGAAGATTTGAAGTCATTAGGAGCAAATCTCTTAAAGTTATAGACAATTGAATATCCGGACGCTTGGTCTTCCTTGACCGTCATGTTACAATTTTTGTTTTTTCTATTTTATTCATGTATCAAACTGTAATCGCAATTTCTCAAAACAGTTGTTTTTTAGGTCGGTAGTCAAAATTTCTCGAAAACATTTAGACCGATTTCCCCCTAAACTTTGCACACTTCTTTTACATACTCGATACTCGGTTCTGAATGAAGAATTTTTTTCTTTCTCAGACCCTTTCTCCCCTTTATGATTTTTGAGAAGATCTTTTTCGCAATGTGTTACTTTTTGGTTCAGCAAGTTTTATTCCTCCTTATTTCTTTCGAGAAGATGCGAGTGCGGCTGTTCCTACTTTCTGTCGAACCATGGTCACTGAAGTGGTATACCCGGAACTTAAGAATTTGGATATGGGCTATATTTATTTCCAACACGACGACGGCTCTACGTGTCAAAAGAAAATTTTCTTCTCCGAGTCGTTTTTCGAAATGACCGCACACGTCATGTGGTTTGGCGGCATGCCATAGACATTATTTATAGTAAGTCAAAGTCCTTCAGGGAACTAAAGCACTAAAAGCCAGCACTCGAGCTATTATAAATGAAATAGAGCCGGAAACGTGGTGAAATAGCAACAGAGGAAATTGAGATCATTTCGCTAAGATTATTTTTCATCATTCATTTAAATTCATCCGTTGATTGAATTAAGAATACAATTTATTATTTATTGGTTTCTACTGGTTTTACTTCTTCTGACAGTGAACAAAATTTATGTTAAGCCTTATTTTACCAATAATATGATATTTAATAAATAGTTGTTCACTGAAATATTGCAATTATTACTAAGAAACGACACAAATTTATATGATTTATATGACAAAAATTAAGAATACAAAGAGTTAAGGTAAAGATAATTTATTTTACCTTTCAAAAGTTCTGTAAACAAATTTAAAGTTAAACCCGTAGCAAAATAGCAAAACTACAATATGAAATAAATATCTATTAGCACTTAGTTCAATTTTTGATTGGTTGCGAATGAAAAACAATATTTTTCAAACCATTTTTACCACACACCAGAGGTTTTTCGGTTGAAATTTAAAAATAAAGGAGTCGAAATAAAATGACTACGTAAAACCTTTGTGCAAAAATGATCTGAAAGTCATTAACCCAATCATCAAATTATCAAATTAAAAAATGTGCATCTGTCATGGGCGTCAAATCCTTTACAAATGACCATCCTCACAATAAGCGGTGGTGCAGAATACACCTGGAGGAGATTATACAATTAAATATTACCTCTCAATAATTCTCTAATGAAGTGGGCGTAGTATTATGCAAATTTTTGATTGGAAGATGTTTGTTATAATTTCGGGTAATGACCCTCTTTACTGGTAAGGTGTACTCTGGTACAGGCTATGGTAAGGTATTAGTTTTTATTTAATTCACTTTATTTCTTTTTAAAAAATGAGTCCAGACCATGAGTCCTTAGGACAGCAGAAAAATATTTATTTTGAAATGTATCAGAAATGTAGGAGCTGATACTTCTTAATGCGATTCAATCTTAGCTTGTTTGTAAATCTCAGTTAAATATTTTTGTTTATTATTGAACTACCAAAAGTAAAAATTCAGTTCGTTATTCAAATAACCAAAAATTGAGATAATTAGACAATTTTCTTGAATTAAGTTTTAAAAATTAAAAATTAAATATTATTACAATAAAAAAACAAATATTAAAGAAGTATCTAAACTAAAAAAAAGTTGGAAAATAGGTTTTATTATGTAATCGTTAATTCAAAGTATTTAAAAGAGGCTTAACACATTTATTTAAAATAAGATTGCAATAGAGACCTTTTATTTTGTATCATTTCGGTCGCCTTGTCATGCATACGTATAAGTAAGCGGCGTTTTTTTTAGAAGTTATGGAACATTTTTTTAGCTGAATTTGAATCACAAATCCTTACTCGTTGTTGAGAATGCTCCATGACATTACGTTCTGAATACGACTTCAAACATATGGATTCCGCAGCTGTTTCTGACAGAGAGTATCCACATTCGGGTCACATTTACGAGCACTTGGGGCTCCATCTTACTTTATAGTTTTTAACTTATCAGCATATAAAAGAAATCTACTCGTATAAAAATAGGTATACATATATACTCACAAGATGTAATTTAGTGACTGCAAATCATTCGACCACTTGGCTAATTCATTGTTACCGATGGAGTTCCCGGTAAATCATGTACGTCCATATGAATTTCCAAGAAATAATCCCTGATCAATGTTAGACAACAGTGACCATTTATTCCTGCGGACGCTCTGGCCTAATTTCTAAAAAGATCGACGATGTCACCAGCGTGAGGATCACATCAAATAATGGTGTGACACATAAACTCGTATTAGACTAATGACTTTTCTGTCCATTGTCATCTGAGTCCCATTGAGCCCAAATCGAGTCAAAAGTAAGCCGCAACACTTAACACAATTTTTAATAGAAATAACATTCGACTTCAAGCTGCTCAATCCCTTGGCCTCGTAGCCTACAAGAGAAAGCAGCGAACTTCACGCAAAATTTCTCACATACTGAACGGACAAGAGCGAATCTCATAATGGCTAGATTTTCTTCTGCATCTATGTACACTATTTCGACGAATTGTTGGCTTTTTTTCACAACTAGACAAATAGCAAACTCAGTTGGTCTTATATGAGGATCAAACCTCTTGCAAATTGAAGACAGCTTTGAAAAAATTTTGAAAGGCACATTCAGTAATAGTCTAATCATAAATGCTTCGCCAAACAATATTACAGCAACCATGGCTGTTAATATTTGAGTCAGAAATGTAAACTTTGTTTTATTAACCGCGAGAATGAAAACCCCTAACAAAATAGTTGTAAACTCAGAGGCCAGGATAGCAGGAATTCTAATGCACGCAGGGTATCTTTTAAGCGAATTGTATATCTTTTTGTATTGTAAATATTTATTTGTAACTCGCACAATCTATAACAGCCATATTGGCATAGTACCCCGGAGCTATACTCCGGACGATACAAATTTATTTGTATTGCTTCCCTTGTAAATAAAATAAAATAAATCTTTGAAATGAATCACGATATTTTAGAGTACGATAGAAGTTTAGCTAAAGGTGTAATGGTCTACAGTTTGAAGAAGCGACGTACTACACTGAAGCGATACAAGTGCATTTGTCAATAATGATTGGGCGTGTGAATTTCACTTCGACAACCGAAGAAAATATTTAGTTTTGGACTTTCCTTAGTTTTTGGCAATCTCATTTAGTAATATTCTTTATATCGGAATCTAAGGAGAAAGACCAGAGACTTGAGTTTGGGTACTGTCCTCAGCAGAAAAATGAATTAGAAAGTCGTTTTGTAAATTAAGAACAGAATCGAAGACAGAATGAATTCATAGAAAACGACAGTATTTATTTTGTGAATATTAAACTTAAAACTATCCAAATTATCTGAAGCACCCATCAAAAAGTAACTTCTACATCATAAAAGAAGAGATCCATCGACAACAAATGCATACATTTTTGTAGAAAAAGGGCCTCATCAAACTCTGTCCAATATATTTAAAATGTCAAGACTTTGATAAAGATATTTCCAACACTCTGTAAGGAAGGGCATAAAACCAATGCAATGGGCAAATGATATAATCCACCTGCTCTAGAAGGGTTCTATTCCCTGCAATTGATAAAGAAGCTAGCACAACGGTTTTACAGAGTGGAAGAACACCCCAAGTGAAAAAGGCTAAATATACTATCGGAACTAGTGGATTTGTAAAAAAGACTTTATATCATTCAAATTCCGAAACTTTTTGCAGAAGCATTTTGGTCTTGCACATGGAACTGTCAGCTACAATATCTTTGAAAATAAGCGCAAATTAGCATTAAATCCGGCTTTGAAGTATTTTTGACAACAATGTATGCTCGTATCATGGGCAAAAAAGGGCGTTTCAATCTTCCTTTGTGCTTTTAAGATCATGCGCTCTTGTCGCACATTAGTTAAAGCAAGTATTGTCAACATAACAGTGCTACTGTTTCTTTTTCTTCTTTTCACAAAAAACGGACTACACTTGAATTGATTGGTTTTTCTGT
The DNA here is from genome assembly GCA_928272305.1 of Volucella inflata. Classification (NCBI taxonomy): domain Eukaryota; kingdom Metazoa; phylum Arthropoda; class Insecta; order Diptera; family Syrphidae; genus Volucella; species Volucella inflata. The sequence goes on from OV743720.1 coordinate 87,009,701, forward strand.
TTATGATTCTCTGTGTCTTTTTCATTAATCGTCAGTGAAACTTAAACCCTTTAAGCCTTTCAAGACACTGCAATGGCTAACTACCTCCAGTTATCCCACTATTACTGTCAGCTACTTAAGGTGAGGTGTACAGCGTTGTCCTGTCGGGTTTAATTTTTGCCCACAGCATTGGTGTTCATTTGCTCTTCATGTTCTAGCCAGCCCAGACGATTGATGCGCAGTTGGGAACGAAGAGTAATGGTTACGCTTCTATGAAGATTTTGGATGTTATCCGAAGATAAATTTCTTAAATTTTCTCTCTTGTATATTATGCATATAACTTGTTGAAGGTATCTTTGCTAGAATTTTCACGACATATTTAAGAAAAGAAAGAGCTGCAGGTCTAATACCTTAGTTAGCAGATAAAGGATTTTTGAAGTTCACAGAACTATCCTCACTTCTGGAAGCATAAGGCTTGTATGAGTACATACAAAAACCTCAATTGAGTCGGTCGTTTTGATGAGGCATATTGTGTGTTTTTGTCTTCATCTTTTACCATTTGACAAAGTGCACGAGGTTTGTGTATTTTTTACCAAGAAATGTTGGATTTTCTGTAGATGAATTAATGTTGATTAGGTTATGTAGGCATGTCACAGCTCTCAGCCCCCCCTTAGTTCGCCTCAAATTTCAACTTTTGAATTTTCCAATAATGCTTTGCAGGAATTTTCGTTTACAAAACAAATAAAGGACTTCCGACGACTTTTCTCAGAAAACCACTTATAGATTCACAATATGGTAACACTAGCGACTACCGAATTTTATTTGATCTGTCAAGACATCCGCCGCAATAAAAGACGCCTGCTTTGAGTGTAGAAACCTTGACCCATTTACCTGAATTTTAGCTTAGTGCTATGTAAGTTTTCCTCTTGCATCTGTTGCTGTTACAGACATTTCGGACAAAAAAAAAAACATCCTGTTTGAGCTCTGATATGCTACCGTTGCTGTTTAATGATCCACTTATCCCTGCCTTATCTAGGTCGGAGGAAATCAAATAGAAACGAATAAATAACACCTGCAACCTCTGATGAAAGTAAAAATAAACAATAATTGATAAGAACTACATTGTATACCTGACATAGACACAACAGACTTTTCATTCTTCCAAACTTAGTCGTGGTAGTAATATTTTAGGCAACACAAGTGACCTCCAATGACACACTGTCCTTCTTCTCCACAGACCAAAAAATTTAAATTACAGTCAATGCTCTCTTAAATAATTCATAAAATTAAAAATAAGAAGAAAATTATTGTTTTGAAAATTTTGAATATTTTTTATGATTTTTCTTAGAACTCATTGGAATAAAATAGAGAGGGCCACCAAGAAGCTCATGCGCGCACCATTAAATGCATGAATCTACATTTGAAACAATAAAAATGCTCGCACTAACGAAAAAGTTAAAAAAAAATACGAAAAAACGGGAGAATAAACTATAAAAAAAAGGAACTTCAACTAAATTAGAGACAAAAGGCACCGACTGACATGTTTCCTTCATTTAATCATTTAGTACCTTCTGGTTAACCACCACCCTACCTCTACCATTTTTCTTCTATTTTTGATGGTTTTCTTGGATATATCTGTTTCATTTAATTTCATGGTCACATAGTCATAAGCACGTAGCTGTAGGAATGTAATCATATGGAGAAAGAAAGGGTCCAAGCACATAATCTTGGACGACAGAAACCACAAGGTATACTTGAAGTATTTTAATGAGTTTTAATATCTTATTCATAATTTTCCTATGAGAGACAAACTAACATACATACGTTCACAAAGGAGTTATTCAAAGAATTTTATGCATTCTTAATTAAGAGGCCAAGAGAATGATAATACGAATAGGGAATACCAGACTCACATTCACAGCTATCCGATTAGATATGACTAGCAATTGTCTAGGAATGCGAGCAAGATTCGAGAGGGTGGATACAATAATGAATTCTTCTTTAGAATAAAACAATTCTTTCCAAGAAAATAAATCGAAGACGAAGAAAAGAAATAAACCAACATTGTAACGAGAACGTACTTGGGATAAAAACAAAAGAGTTGAGGTGCGAACTAGTCCTTTGATTTGTCGCTGCTGAGCTCGTGTTTGCCTTGATTTCTGTTTGACTTTTAATTAACATGTGTTAGTTTTTCATTTCTTGCCACTTAAGTGAGAAGAAAAAATATTCTAAGACAAAATCCGTACAAGTACAATATGTATATTCAACAGGCAAACAACCATGCCGACACTTGAGGTCAAGCACAGAGGGCACACCACATTGAAATTAAGAATTTACGAGTAGGTAAGAGAGAAGACGGAGGAGACAAGAAGGAAAAGAAAAAATCTTTAAATCTAAACCAGAATTTTCAACGGAAATAGAACCCAAGAATTCCGTTAATCATTTTAGTGTGCGTGCGCACGAGTATTACCTAGAATTTTGCCATTAAAATTTGTGAGCGAACACAAAGGAAATAGTAGTGGTTACCAAACTTGGATTTGAATTTAATCAACAACGGAGATTCGTACTCGTAATGACCAATTTTCAGTTAGTTTGGCGCAATTTCCTATTCTCCCACCGTTGTGCTGTGTTGAGAGAAAAATTTATAAGAAAACCAACTGGCAATTGCAATTTGGTTTTGTGTATCTTTTTGGCAAATCTTATTGCGAATTGGCTTAAATGTTTCTTATCTACACTAATTGAGTAGTAACTGGGTTATTGTTTTAACCTTAATTGACTTGACCTTAATTGGCTTGGTTCTGGTTTTATAATAAAGAAAGGAACTCACATAATAGATAGATATCCAGTTAAACTTATACGAGTATATCTACCAATACAATTATGTGTGTGTGTGTATATAGTGTTATGAATTCAAATTTTAACAGCAAAAATTTAAATCTTTTTACCATTAACCATTTGGCGAAAATAAGAGTTCTTTCTTCTTCGTGGTATTCATACATACTCGTATTTTCTTGCAAATTACTGCCCATCTCTGATTTCAAATGATAAGAATTGAGATGAGTTGAGTTTCATTATTTGGTTCGCCTTCCCGATGAGATACATACATTAAGTGCTTAGTTTATGGTTATTTGTCTAATGTCACATTATTTGGATGAAGTTGTGACTTCATTTTTGGTTTTCTCTTTTGATAATTTGTTTGTTTCTGAAATATTTTTGGAGGAAGATGCCAGAAACCTTGGTCTTGGGTGTATCGATTTCATAGAGACATAAGTTTGAAAGTTTATTTGAGCTCGCTTAAGTGACGGAAGTCAGTAATGACTGCTGTGGAAAATAGTTTATCACGTGAAATTTAAAAATAAAACTTAAACCACAAATAGGATTGAGTCCGACGAAAATTTTTTCTGTTTTTTTTTTTAGCTTAGTCTGGATATTGGTGTTATATTTATTCCAAGTTGACTCACATCTTACTTGTCTCTCACTATTTATAGCACTACAGTCCGAGCTGGCTTTAAATAGTTAACCTGTCTGGTTGGTCCAACTGTTTACATTGTGGTTGGCGCTGTACTCAGAATTCTGTTCTATCGTGGCCAAATAGTAGTGAGATGGTCAACTTTATCATTAAGCAGTTTGAAGAAATTAAATTCGACTGTGACTTAAGTACTAAATTTCCTTAATAACAGGCGTTATTCCATCATTTAGATTTCGAACGGGTCAATAGCTTCTCTAGCCTTCTTGTAAAGTCCCTCTTGATATGTGTGCATCTTGTTTTGCTGCACTTTTTCAAAGGTATTCGCTGTCATCCAAGAGGCAGTATTTTGTCCGCAGTGGACCAGATGTCCTTGTTATCCATACTTAATGATGTTGGCTTGCAAAAATAATCTTAAAAAGAACTATTGTAGTATACTTGATCAGCAAAACATTTCAGCTATCTCTTGGAATGGTAGTCGCAACAGTATCTTGGGATTGGACATTCGAATTCGTTTTTTGGTTACAACTAGAATCGATGCACAAAGTTTCAATTCCGACCTTCGAAATATTTTTGGGTGACGTCATGTAAATATATCCTCATTGCTTTGGTTATAATTACTCTAGACAAGATGGAAAATCTTCCTCGTTGCATGTTGTCTTAATGCTCAACCTATGTTTACCAATCCACATGTCTCCATTGGCTTATTGGCTGTGCTATTGCGGCTGAATATACCATGGATTCAAGCCTCTAACCTGGGAAGCTTTACAATCCCGGTAAAGACGTGCCAGGTAACATCGTAGTTGTGTCGCAGTCGATACTGACGATTTGGAAGAAGCATTTCTGTAGACTAAAAATAGCGACGACTAACTAAATATCGCTGTCAGGTAGAAAGAATGTTTCAACTTAGATGACGTAGATAAACGATTCGGTCCACCCGATCTAGATGAAGTGAATATAGCATCATCCGAGCTGAAATCAAACAAAACCGCTGGAGCTCTTTAAAGCGGCTCGATGACATGCTAAGGAGCATACACCAACTCATCTGTAAAGTTTGGTCGGACGAGAGTATGCCTGACAAATGAAAACTCAGCATTGTTCATTTGATTCCCCAAAAAACGACACTCCTTAACGGCGTCAGCTATAGAGGCATCAGCCTTCTTAATATCGCCAACAAGATCTTATTTGCCTGAAGCCACTCGCCAACAACCTAATTGGTCCATAGCCCTGTGGTCTCAGGCCAGAAAGTCCATCATCGACCAAATATTCACACTACGGCAGATGTTGGAGAAAGCCTAAGAGCAATGTCTAGTTTTGGCATCCCTGCCAAACAAGCCTGACTGTGCAGGCTGACGATGGAGAGTACACGCTGCTCCATCAAGATCGGTAAAGATAGTGCAAACTCACTCGCAAACACAAGAGGCACAATCTTTCAAAAGTTCGTCCAATTATTCGCATATGCAGATGACATTGACATAATTGGAAGAAAGCAACATGATGTCAGAGGCCCTTTAGCAAGTATTAAGACGGAACCGACGAAAATGCGTTTAGAGGGCAAGACTAAGTGTACGCTGCAAGGAAAAAGGACACTCAACGCCGACGTCTCAGAAGGAACGTCATCCTCGACAGAGGAACAGGCAGCGCAAGCCTATTCATTGGGCTGATTCGTGATTTAGTTCTGATTGGAGTCAGTTCACGAGCATTTATGCTAGTTATCCACCTGCAAATTTAAAATTGATTGCAGTGTTTTCCATCCATCTTTTCACTATGCTCATTGCTTCAGGTTTACACATCTCACCTCGGCATATATCTTTGTGTGAAACTTTACTGAAACTGCTAGCTCTGGAAGTGGTTTTGAACTTTGAATGTGGCTTTAAGTTCTTCCTTTATTCGTTTATTGTTTCGCTATTTAACACATAGTTTGGCTTTTTATTATTTTATTGAAGTCCGCTTGAAACATCCCATACCATTCGTAGGAGAGTTGCTACTGTTGATTTGAGAGGTTAATATGTGCTGGTGGCTTTTTTGAAAACAAGCCTCTTGTAGTTAGAACGAATGGTTTCGAAGTGAATTATCATCAGCATCTCATCTGTTTACTTCGTTGTCACCTTATATTGTTACCACAACATTTGGCCTAAGGCTTAAGACATCTCTTTTGTAATTAGCTTTTGACAGAAGTAACACATAATTTTCCAAAGCAGCTCGTAACTAGCCTTCTAAAACTTGCCTTTAATTTGGAATAACTCCTCTATAGATACTATAGCCAACGTAACTGACTTCAGGTTGAGACAAGAGGGACCAGGATGATAGAATGGTGAGAAGGAAGTAGAAAGGATGGATATTCTAACATGTAGAATGCGAGTTTTGTAGTGCATGGGAAAGTCTTTCATCACTTACAAGTACTTAGGGTTGACCTGTCTTCTATAAAACATGAGCATATGATGGGGAAAAAACTGTTCTGGATTGATAAGGATATAGCCAGGCTGATTTACCACCTAATGATGAGCAAACATAATTTCCATCGTGTGACGATGTACTGTAGATAGCTGTGTCATAAATTTTCCAACAGAACGAATTATTTAAAGCTCGTATTCGTATTACCAACATCTATTGCAGTCTGCCGTTATGTGAACCTCCACGCAATCAACATTAGTAATTTAACAAGATACACTTTAATTTTCAAACGCATTCCAGTTGGATGGATTTGCATCACTACGAGCGTATTAATCTTAGGCAAAGAAGAGAGAGATCCAAATTAATATGCCAACATTACCAGCTACCATTAGGTTCATACGAGTATATATTTTGAAATGCGAAAAAATTTGTATTCATTAGGTTGGAGAGCTTCAACATTAGGAGATCGGTTAATGTCATTTAAATTGTTCAACTTTAGTTTCAGTTTCAGTTTCAGTCCATGATAGCATAGGTACTTGGATCACGAACAAAATCAGACCACACACGCAGCATCATCTTGGCAATTTTCTACTCTACGTATACAAAACGCACATGCCAACATTTTAATGCTTTCTACCTCTTGGTAAATTCGAATCCCCTCTCTCGTTGGCTTTCAACAATTTATTTAATTATTTTTGCCAAAGGATGATGATTATATCAAGTTTATCTCGTGCATGTATTATATTACACAGGTTAAGATACAGCCCACAAGAAGAGGGTGTAAAGTGTAAAGGCAGAGCTATTTACACAATCATTATCATGAGACAATTGACATTCGCTTCCTCATTGTTTCGTGCAAATTAGGAAGGAGATTTTGTTTTTTTGGAATTTTATAGCACTTCCCATACCAAAGAGGGGGAAAAAAAATTTGGTCTTAATGACCAGAGACCAGGCCATAAAAGGCTTTATTTTATTTCAATTTAAATATTCCTATCAGCTTTTGTTGTTGCAGGGTTTTATGTGACAAAAATTTAAGTATTTTTTTGTTTTTTTTTGTTTTTTGTAAATCGTTAGTGAGAAGAAGAGAAATGTTTCTTTTCCACCGTTTTTTTTGTTTGTTGGCCATTAAAAATTCGAAATTTGTATCCAAGGTGGTAGTGGGGGAAAGCACTAGGCTATAAATTTTGTTATCACCTCTTACATGATCATTGTCTACCACGAAAGATGGTAATAAAAATTAAGGAAACCAAATAACTCCAAATCCCGCGGCTCTCTCAAATTTTAGGTAATAAAAACGAGCTGACAAGTTAAAAAAAAAAAAAAAAAATCGAATAAAAAATAAAAAGAACAATTTGAAGGCATTTATAACTCTAAACGTATGTGGGCCATAAAAAAGTTCTTTCTCCAAATGGCCAACACACTTCTCAAGAATGGAATTTATAAAAAAATAAGCTTAGCACTTTGAATCGAAAATGTTGACAATTCAAACGCGGATTTGTACGAGTATGTAGGTATGCTGCGTGGCGATAAACGAGCTGTCTGATGACATTAAGATATTGGAATTAAACAAGTGCGGCAGTTGTTTTATCGTCATTTTATGATCACTTCTGCTAAAGCTTTGACAGATAGTGATGGCGGCAGTGATATTACATGACATCGATGTCAACTGAAACCTTAACGTGTACTACACAGTCATTCGTAGAGAGTAACATTTGCAATGCAACACAACAGAATTTATGTGCTACAAGAGTAGTAGAAATTAAAATTTCGTGACATAAATACAGAATACACAATAGTCAGGCTAATGCTGCTACTGCTGTTTCTGTTCTTGTCACTTATTTCTATTTTTTTTTTTTTTTTTTTCAGTTTTGTTCCTTTCGTGTGAATCGTTAGCAGAACTTTTGCTTTCCTTAAAATAGTGCTTAATAAATAAGAGGAGTACAAAACAATGCCGCCGCCAGCAGCTAGCATGTCACGAAGTCAGAATGTTTCTTTTTTGCATCCAGTTTGCTGCTCAACTCTTTTGTTTTTTTATTTTTTTTTATTTTTTCTTGTAACACCCCCTTGTTTGGAGGCTTGCAAGCGCACGCAAAACAAACACCAAGATTAAATGAATTTGAATTCTAAATGAGCTCAAGAACCATATACATAGTGTTTAGGTCCTTATAAGAGTGCACTCGATTCACGATGATCAATTGTCTTCTAGGCTGTCTGTGCCTAGTCTGTTGCCTTGATACAAAACATTTACGGCTTTTAGTCTATTTTTCGCTTCCAAAAAACTAAGAACAAAAAATAAACAGAACTCTTTGTCGTGTTTAGTTTTACAAGACCATAAACCCACCACAATAGCTGGTAATGAGTTCAAAATAGGTACAGAAAGAAAAAAACCAAAAAAACGAAATACTCGTATATTTCACTTTGTACGTATCTAGGTACATGCTCGAGGGAGCATGTGATGGGGTACTTTGTGCAGGAATTAATTAGTAACACTTGTAGTAAAAGTGAATGCAATCAGTTTGTTGTTGTTGTTGCTGCTGAGAGTTGTTTTTTTCTTTGTTGGTCTTATTTGAGAAATCGATTATTGCAGAAATGTTTTCTCATCATCGATTTTACGAGTAAGTGGGCAAAAGCTTGGCTTATCTTATCGTTGGTAATTAAGTTAAGTTAAGTATCTCATAATTTAACAAAAAAAAATAAAAAACTCTTTGTGGAAAGACAAAACCATCGATTTAGCAATATTGAATGTTTTTTTTGTTCCCCCCTCTTCTTGTTTACCTTCTTCGGGTTTTTTTCTTCGTCGACCAGAGAAAAAAAAAAAGTTTCTTTGAATATGCCGACAACGCGACGATGAGATTTCCGTATTAACTCAACAAGTAGCTGGAGGTTTTCTTTTGAGTTTTAAGCGGAGCCAATTTTCAAACTGTTCAGGGTACTTGAAAACGTTTAATTTTGTCGTTTATTTAGTCATTTAGTTTTGTGTGTTGATGGAAAATATTGAAATGTTATTATTATGAAACCAAAAAGTACGGAAGGAGATAGTATGGACTTTCTTGGGTGAGAGAGTTTGGTAAATGCTTAGGAGGTCGTACAAAAAAAAAAACTTACTGTCAACTTGTGGCTATTGTTGAAAGAAGATTAGTTGTGCAGATTTAATCTATTTTCACAAATTAATTTGACTACAATGAAACTGCATCAAACCGACTTGAACTTAGGAAGCTCTCAGTTAATTTAGAGAAATCTGAAATTATGGTCTTCAGAGCTGGTGGTGGTAGATATGCTCGTAACGAAAAATAGACCTACTAAGGTGAAAGTGTCTCAATAACTCGAGAGTACAAGTATTTAGGTGTATTAATCAGTATCGTGCAACAACAATAGATATATCGAGCACAGCTCAAAGTTTAAATTATTTCGTGCGTCTGCAGTCTCTATTTTACTGTTCAAGTTTGTTTGAAGTAGTTGCAAGATTCCTGAGATATTTTCTGAAACGCATTTTCCGGTTACCAAATTGCACCCCAAATTATATGCTGCATTTGGAAATAATAGTGCAATAGTATGCGACCTAGACTCCATCGTCTTTAAAAAGACAAGGTCTTCGATTTTCAACGGTGGTTGCTACTTTAACCAAGTGAGTCAATGTTGCAGCCGTGTCATAGCTTGCCATAGCTTCCAAAATGTTTGCATTACGGAGTTGGATCGTCTTCCACCGGTCGTTAAGGTTTTTGTTGCCTAGCTTTGGTTCCGGAACAGATTAGAAAATGAGCAGGGGTGAAGGTGCGGAAGTCATCATGGTCTTCTAATTGGGGGCACAGAGGTCTGGAGTTAAGACATGCTTCAATTTAAGTTAGAAGCGTGGTTAACTCTTCATAAGTTAGTGTCCCATTCCGACGACTCTTTTGAAGTGGTATTTCACGCTTTTAACACCCGTTTCCCATAAACCTCCAAAATTTGGGGAAGCAGGGGGTATGACCTTCCACTGAGTTCCTCCAGTTGCCAAAACTTCAGCTATTTCCTTCCAATCGTGAGTAGTTTTATCCAGTAACCGACAAAGCTCCGCTTCGGCTACAACAAAGTTTGTGTCGCAGTCACTGTAGACTTGGTGACGAAGTCCTCTTCGCGCCTCAAATCGTCGGTAACTGCTTCCAGATGAAAAGCCTTGGTAATCAGGTAGATATTATATATTGCTGATCTAGTAAAATTCTTACAAAACTATTAGAGAGAGCAAGCTCCACTTTCTACGACCAATGTAAAACGACAGCAAAAACTTCACAATATAGAATGCTTTACAGACAGCTGAATTATAATCTGCAAGAACACAGATACTTTCTTAATCGTTTCCACAGAAGTTGATTAATTTAATATTTAAACTAAGAGGGGAAATACATCCCACATCGTCCTGACCGACCAATTGTATGCGATCTATGTAGCCAACAAGAAAAGGAGGATGTTTACCATTTTATTACCAAATGTCCTATTTTAAGTAAGTTCCGTGTAAGATACAATAAATTTATATAATGCCCAACACTTGGTTGGGAAGCTTTGTATAAATACACATCAAACGCACTTAATCACAGAATAAGTGTTATTGGAAAAGACTTTTGAATTAAATTATGAATGCGAAATATTTACATTTAAGGAATTGTCAATTTGGTAGACGGCCTTGGGCCAAACTATATAACTTAAGTTTAAAAAATTATCATGTCCAATTTAAGGCTTTTTTACTGCATCAAAGTAGTAGCTTCACTATAGTCGTCGTATATAGTACGAATGAAGATTAAAAAAGAAAAAAAACGAACACGAATGAAGCACTTTTAATATATGAGTAAATGTTCCTCACTAGAATTAGTAAAAAGTGTAAGTAACCATGGTAAGGAGTAGATGATGTTGAGTTTATTATGCTGTTTGGGGGCAAAACCTACGTTTGTAGCTGTTTTTCAATCCGACCCTTATGTGAAAGAAATTTATTTAGCTGAAGATGTTACTGGGGGTAAGATTCGATGAACTAAATAGGACGACAAACTTTGATATCTGTTGCAGTAATCATTACAGGGAGCTTTATCCGAATCCCTTGATATAGGGTCATCCAATTCGTGGTTCGGATTTGACATCACTGTTTTAGTCACATAATCGAACCAAACTGGCATCAAAGACTGCATATGTTCAAGTTAAGGTCTGCCATTTTACAATATAAATCGCTTAGTTACGTTTCGCGCATTATGAGCAGATTATGATCAACATAAGAGCGTACTCAAGGCAAAACTGTAAATAAATCGAAGAGACTGGCTCTATTACAGATATTTTAAGGCCTATCCATCATCGAAATGCACACCCTATAGAAAATATAGCTGCCGCTATTGAAAGTGTTGAACCAGATCTATCGGTTCGATGGCGAACTCTGCATTTGGGCTTATTTTATGGCACATTATAGCTTATTTTGGATCCTTATAAACTTTAACTCACTCGAGAATTAAAGAAATCTGACATGGAATGAGTAGAACATAGCCGATTTGATCCTTGAACATCAGCATTTGGATAACCAATTTTCTCACATTTTCTCCAGCGATGAGGGAAGTAAAAATCCAGGTGTAACTAACGAAAGGCAATTGCCTTCACAAACAATCACTGTATGGCCAAGTTGTGTCATTGGTCCATACTTCTCCAAATTGTCAGCGCTAGGGCCAATTGTTAAGTGAATTTTTTTGGCCTCAAGTCGGAGGTATGAATGTGGAAGACATGTGGTCTTACTGGACGAGTTATTTTGCGTGTTGTTGATGTGAACTGGCCATTAAGACTGTGTGACTTATTACCGTTGGATTTATTTTTGTAGATCAAAAGATCTTGTTTATGCACACTACCTCTATAGGCTTTGAAAACGAATATTCGTTAAGTTATGCCCGAGTTATTGTCTTATATGTGTCGAAAAGTGATCGAAAATTACCTTGTCAGATTCAAGTCTTTCAAGAACTTCCCTAGAGAACATTCGAATAATGTTGTATTCCGTTCATAATAGCAAGATTTAGAAAATATATTGAAATAAAAATTTGATCAGAATCTAAATCCGAAATGTGTTCTATTTTAAGTTTTTTGTCGATCGGGTTCCATGACATCGACAATAGGAGACACTATCCAAATCAAGATATCAGCTCTTGAGTAGGACCACCTTGTCTATAGCTATACCTGCAGATATCTCACTCCTCTACTTGTTGGATTTCGATTACAACGATATCCTTGGTTACGTTACTGCTTGAAAAACAGACGAAAGTTTAACTTAGGTTGATTGATATTGAAGGCTGTCATTTGTTTTTTGAAATCATAGTCCTTTCGCCCTTGAAAGGAATAATTTAGCAGCCACGGTAAATTATGTGCATATACGAGGGTTGTCTGAAAAGTTTCCGACCGCAACATGAAGATAGCAGCACTTGTCAATAAAAGCTAGTTAATGCTAGTTGTGCATCTTTTGACAGTTACTTACCGAAGTTTCAGTCATTTTGGACGTGCAGTTTTCAGTTGACAGTAATTTGAGTGAGTCGATCTGAGTGTTCTTGTGAAATTGGACAAATTTGAGCATCGTGCTGTTATTAAAATCTTGTTTTTGAAAGGCGCCAACGCAAATCAAAAATGAGTTGGACTCTATGTATGGGGACACTGCACCATCATTTACCACAGTGAAATTTTGGGCAGCTGAATTTAAACTTGGTCGTAAGAGCTTGGGAGATGATAAACGTTCGGGACGTCCAAAAACTGCAGCCACTGACGATAACATTGCTAAAGTTCACCAAATGGTGTTAGAAGCTCTGTTTGCGCAGTTTAGGCGCAATAAATTCGAGTTTTGGCGCCGATTTATTACTATAGATTAAACTTGGATACACAAAAATTTAGTCAAAACAAAACCAAAAAAGCAAAAACTGTTTTTTCGGCTGAGAAAGTGATGGCTACTGTCTTTGGGATAGTAAAGGAATTATCTCAATCGATTATCTTCACAAAGGAAAAACCATTGCAGGAGCATACTACGCATCATTAGTTGCCAAGCCGAGGCAGAAATTGCGGAAAAATGGCCACGTTTTCAGAAAAAGAAAATTCTGTTTCATCAATACAACGCGCCGTTTCACACCTCAACGGTTGCCATGGCGAAAATCCATGAATTATGGTTTGAACTGCTTGACCATCCACCTTATTCACCAGATCTAGCCCCAAGAAATCACCTTCGTGAACAATTATTTTGCAGAGAAAAACGCTAATTACTATTTGGACGGGTTAGAGAGATAGGAGCTTCGCTGGGAGAAGTGTGTAGAGTTACAAGGAGACTATATAGACAAATAAAAAAAAATTTGAGAAAAAATGTCTTGTATCATTGTTCGGTCGGAATCTTTTCAGACAACCCTAGTATGTCTTACTTGCATTTCAATGCATGGCTGAAACCATTCTGTTTTCTGATGTTGAAATAGATCTACACTTTCCCAGCCTACGAAAAGAGAACGAAACGAAGTACACGTTTTTTTAAAAGAAAAGATGGCAAGCGCAATTACCAAATAGTTAAGCAGTCCATTGATGATACCGATTTGGTAAATACCTGGCAAAACTTTCTTGTGATCTGTGTTGTAACTAGAGACAGAACCTCCCAACCTGTGATTCTTCTTAACTGTTTTGCCATGTAAAACTCACTATTTATTTTGGCCTGGATTACGTAAAAAACAACGAAATTATCGGCCTACGTTATTTCTAACCCCGCCTTGTACTTCATCAGTTTCCGGAAGCCTTGTTCCTCTGTTTTCTGGACACAATTCCTACAATGACTTAATGGCTTCAGCTCAGTATAGTCTAGGTTAATGAGTTTATATGTTAGGGTGCACCAAAATATTCCACCTTAGTGTCACATTAAAATTCGTTTGAGAAAATAATCAGGTTCATAAGCCCCATCTAATGGAAGGCAGAACTAAAAATCAGCTGTTGGAACTGCATATAAAATGTTTGATTTTGTTTTGGCAATGCCACCGATTTGTTGCTTCCGCGGCCTGAAAGCTAATATAATTATCTTGTCATTCGCTAGGCTAGACATTTCTCTCATTATTGTGTAAAAAGACTCGTTCACACTTTCTTAATGAGTCTCAAAAATAAGAAGAAGAAAATCGCAGGCTTAAGAAAAAAGTTGTTTTTATCATTCTTTCAGAAATGAACCCAGAGTTTCATGTATAGTAGTCGACGAACTTCACCACTGTTTCAAGTAACCATATGAACTGCAATTTGAGTGTTAGACATTCTTGACATATATCTTGCCATTCTTTGCCTTACCAACACGATGCTTGCTTAATTTTGTAATTGGATTAAGCACTTGCATTTGAACTGGTGTCATCGAGCAGAAACATTGCCATATTCTGTGTAGAGAAGATATGCCTCTTTTAACAAGGCTGGCGTTATAGTAATTGAGGAGTCTTGCCCCTATTTCATTTTCGACGCATGCGCAGATATTCTGGTCCCTCAAGTATGATAACATTTTTCGGATTCTATGTTACCTTTTTGGCGGCGCGTTGAGGTCCATCAATAACGCTACATGTTCTTCGTTAACCCCAAGAGGCTTTCTGGAGTCGAAGATGACTTACGAAGTGATTTCGTTGGCACGAAAATTTCCAAAAGTCTATTTTTCCTGGAATAAGCACGCATACTAGTTGGTCGTATCTGAAATAACGCGCAGTTCTCTGCGTTAAGAAAGCGAATTGATAGTCCAGACAACAATCGTTGCCGGGCTATGATACTTCAAAGTCCTCACCACTAATGGACTTTCATTTCAAAGAATTTCAGAGGATGTGACGTCTATTTTTAACTCAAAAATCTCGCACTTGGAAATTCTGATCAACGGCCCTTGCTCTACGTATGTATGTCTACTTAGCAGTGCTTTTCTTATTCATATTCATGGTGGCGGCGTCACACGTTTGACCACAAATAGGCACCACAACAAAGTAGTTTAATTGAAATTTGTGTACTCTGAAAGTACTGGGTGATACTGGATACTCGTGAAGAACCAATTTTATGGGAGCAGACTCTTTATAGTTAAATTATTACTCAATAGTAATCAACTTTCCAGTAACTTCTGTAAACGAGTTGTTCCTTAACAATTGACACCACATCCCACGCAAAACGTTGATGACCATCTTCAACCACTTGAACTCACCATTTTATCTGTGTTTCTGTGGAAATCTTAATAAACCTTTAGTACCCTTTTAGTTACAGAAGCAACTCTATTCTCTATAGTCTATACGAACTTCTTTAGAAAAATAACTGCCTCATTAGTGTGCCACTGACTTTATTGACTCATTTGTTAAAAGACATTTAATCCTCTTCCCTGGATAAGTCTGTCCTTCTGTGCTGTTTCTGTTGCCTGTCTAAATCGAACTCTACATCCACTGACGATATAAAACAAAAAGCCAACCTTCATGGGCTTATCAAAATTTTTTCGCTGTTTTTGTCACGTTCGATGATGGAATTCACCTTGAGTCTTCTAGTGAGGAGATACTCCAGTTTGTTGGATGAAAAAAAAAGAGAATGCATTCCAAATGAATTCAAAATCCGGATGAAGATAAGGAAAAAATCTCATCTCCAGTCACAGGGATGGATATTCTCGGACCAGACGTAGACGTAGAGGATATGTCGCTCTCGTCGATTGTCGCGAATCGCCTCTCATTGGAACACTGACTTGAATCATTCGTTCGCCTCTGCGTATTCCTGAAAGAGATACGACAACTAAAGCTCTAACACTACAGATTGAAGGATGTGGAAGAAAACAAATCCCAGAGAATCGTGAAATTCTTATTTACTTATAATTATGCTGAAAAAGGAAAAAAAAAAGTTGAAGGTAACACGAGCTGTTATCACTTTTAACACCTTTTCTATGGTCAAACTGAAGATTCTCGCTATGACGGATGTCTTCGAGATAAGATGTGTTATAGTCGCTTCAGCTGGAAGTAATTAAAATTAATTTTATATCCCAGAACTATAGTCGGAAATATACAACTATTTATAGATTCGATGAAGCTGAAGACATTGTCTGATATTCGTACGGTACGCTTACCAAGAACTGTCAATCATTTGATGACTATAAGTGATAGGGCAAAATGATTTGTTTTCTAATTAGACAGGTATGCATATCCATATCAGGCGTTCACTTCCACTGTAGGTAGACAACTTCTTCTGTTTTTCCATTTGTGTTCTGCGAAATTGCCAAACTGGTTTTAGCCAACTGAAACTGCAATTTGAATTTCGATTCCGACAAGTAATCAAATAATCATACACATTCAGAGACGAGTTCATGTCAAAAACTCGTCTTCATCATCATCTCTGCTTGCATACTCTCAGCTTTATCATGTTTCTCAGCGCCAGCACCGCATGTCTTACTATATTTCTTGATTTACCCTAACTCCAGTGAGTTTGGTTTTATTTCTTAACCATCTTCTCCCGAATTCAAATTTTACATTCAATCTACTGCAACAGTGCACAACAAATGTCCATTTATGCCTGATGGTGTCCTGGTTGGACCGGGAAGAGAATGATTGCACGCATCTGGAAAGTAGGAAGAAAAAGTGAGACCACAAAAAAAACAGAAAAGGAATCACCGATTTAATTAATTCTCACATTAGGAGTGAATAATTACATGGCAATCTACCACCACCAACTTGTACTAGAACCAACAAATCCTAGACAGTTTATCTGTGTGAAGAAAAATTTTTTTCTTCAGATGCTAACTAAAAAGTATCCGCTTACCAGTTCGTTGTTCGCGACTTGAATTTGCCTGCTGGAATGGTTATGGTCGGTGAGGGGCTCTGCAATACATGTTAGATTCGTTATGACGTTAGAATGATGGTGCATGGTAAGAACGAGTGCTTTCTTCATTAGACAGAACAAGAAATCCATAAACAGAAAAAAAAAAACGAACATCATCAAGAAGAAGAAGAAGTGCAACATTTGTGCAGCAGATATTTGCGTAAGTATCAAACGAGTGAATCAAGTAAAAGGCTGTCATTCTACATCATCATGTCAAATCCTACGGATTAAATGTCATCATTTCGATTATCGCCAATTGATGGACGACCAGAGGGTATTTTGCAACTGTGAATGAATTTTCATTTTGCTCCTGTGTGTTTGATCTGTAGTAGTACATAGGCGTGAGGGTATAAATCTCATGAATTTTAGGAGGAAATCATTGCGATTTAGACAAATTTTTTAATTATTTTGAGGCTAATGAGGTGTTATGAGGCCATGTAATGGATTAGAATGATAATGTGTGGATAATATAGCCTGTGCAGAGGCGTATACCTTGTCAAGGTGACTTATTCCCTTTAGATTTGGTTATATCCTTTTACTGATAATTTTGCCATTGTAGCTTAAATTTTTTTAAATTTTTCTCTCAATATACTGATCATTCTCATCCATTTTGTTTTAAAATTTCAACAAATTTAGTCAAATGAGGCGATTTTACCCACATACCTTACTTTAAAACAAAAGAGTTGAGCTGCGAACTTGTGAGTTCTTCCACCATTCTTTTTGCGAATTGCCTCACCTCACATGTCCCATTTGAATCGGAAGTAGAAAGATTTTAGTTAAAGGATTAACTTCCACACTTCTATGTAATCACAAGAAAAAAAATGTGGTCACATGAACTGAGAACTGTGAAAATTCCTTCGTGATTCACAACCATACGCCACCTGTCATTTCAATCAAATTCCAATTGAATAAAGACTTTTCTCTTGAAAACACAAAAATGAGAAAAAAAGAAAAGAAAAACATCTCAATTTAATTTCATTACGTTTTGCATTCTACAATGCAATGCCGACGACCTTACTAACAATCATCATTATCCTTCCCCACAACATCATCATCATGATCATTCCTTTGGCAGACATACAAATTCAACAAAAAAATAAGAAGTAAGTGACTTGTCTTCTTCCTGGTATGTAAGCAATGGTTGACCGCCACTCTCATATGGTACTGTTATTCAAAATCACATTATATATAGTATATCCCCCAAGTTAGCATACAAAATAGTGGTAACTGCTCCATGGAACATATATTCGTATTCCTATCTCATATACAATGAATCCACCAATGATGCTGATGATGATGATGATGGTGATGCTGACTGTTGGAATGAATAAATAAATAAAAAAAAAAACAAATAACCATCCTGGATCTACAGATAAATTCCAAAATATCTTTTTTAAGCCCACAAACGAAGAAGGAGCGACGAAAAAAAGTGGGATAGAGAATCAACTGATAATTTATCATTCATGTTGTGCCTGCTATGCACAATGCAAAGTATTCTTGTATAGAAAGATGGAAAAGAAGAAGCAAACACCTAAATGACTGACAGGAAACAAAAATAAACCAACACAACCACACGATTAACAACAACAACAACAACAGCAGCAGCAGCACCAACAAGAAATATCTGCACGTTTGAGGAATGGAAAGCTGTGCATACAATAAACTATTCACTGATGAAAGGAGTTTTTGATTTATTTTTATTTTTATTTCTGTTTTTTTTTATTTTATTTGTTTGTGTTTAGATGATTCTTTCTAGAACATGGTTCTGGTCATTAGTTAAACTATTTCTACCGTGGTAAAGGTGTGCCTAGAATTAGAGGATAGTCGGTTGGGAAACTTTTTACAAAAGAGAAATACAAGTTTTTCTTCTTGACTTGGGCAAACATTTGAGGACCTCCAGAGGGATCTAAGCTTGCAAATCTGAGAGACACCTTTAGGCGCTTTTTCATTGTTGTAAAAAAGTTGAAGCCTGTAACCAACATGGAATTTTGCCTTACATCGTGGGAATACGGGTATTCATAGAAGTGTGATGATGAGCATTTTTTTGATCATTCAGAAGATAGGTACTCCTATTTTTAGTCACAGAATTGTAGTCAAATTTGTTTATTTGAAAATATTACGTGAAAACTGACAAAAACGCTGCGCCGTATAACTCTAAGTACTGCAGGTCAGTGATAAGCATAAGGTATACCACCTATGGTGTTCTTATCGTTGTGGACGATAGGCGAGTGAAGATGAGTGAGGCTGCGGGGATATCGGAAGAAAGAGTGTGAAACATCTTACAGAAATAAATTAGGGATGCGAAAACTCTTGCGCAAGATAGGTGCCGCATTTGCATAATGCCGATCAGAAGCAAATGCACAAACGATGGGATGCAATTGGGATCCTTCTAAATGATTATCTTAAAAAGGGTAGAATAATTACAGGTGAATATTACTTCAACTTTCTTAAACAGTTGGATGGCAAAATTGGCAATAAAAGGCCTGGCTTGAAGGAGAAAAAAATCATCTTTCACCAGGACCTGCACCTGTACACACCTAGTACGTTGGCGATGGGCAAACTGCAGGATTTGAGGTACAATTTGCTCGGCCATTCCTCCCCTTATGCTCCTGATTTGGCGGCCTCAGATATGTATCTATCTGTTCCTAAACTTGAAGAAATTTGTTTCTGGGAAGCGCTTCGCATCCAATGAAGAAGTTGAGAGGGGCATAGATGAATATTTTCACACCTTTTCAGACTCTCACTTCCGGGAAGTAATACTAATATTAGACGCTAGACTAAGTGTCTTCAAGTCAAGGGAGATTATGCAGAAAAAAAAATAAAATCATTTTTTTGAATGGAATTCAAGCCGAAAACCATTCACCTTACCCTCGTATGTGACTCTATGATGTCATATTCGAAAAAATATTGATAAAAGCGAGCGCTCATTGGTACATCTGGGAGAATTAAAACAGGAGTAACAACTAGCAAACGTTGAATCACACAATCGCAGAAAATATTATAATGTTGTACGAATTGAGAATATTGTGATGTGAACAAGCAGTCCAAGCCATTCTAACACCATTAAACGCTGAAGATTATAACCCTTTAAATACAGAATAACAAAGTAGTTGGTAAGCAGTCAGATTTTGTCTCTTTAACGGGTTTCGTACTTGATTGGTCCTCAACAGATTTCCGGACTACCAAGCTTCGGGTAACCTTCTTAAGCATATTATTCATTTTTTCCCTTCGGCTTTGAAGTCACCTTGATGTCCTTATATTTGCCAGTGGCTTTGAAATTTTCTTACAATGGAAGTGTCCATCTTCCCTGGTTTTCTAACTTTGTCGCTATTTTCTGAAATGAACTGCCTTCTTCTTTATATGCGCCCATACATCTGTTCCTATTTTGTTGCAAACTTCTGCGTTTGCTGCGTCCCTTAAATCCTCTGTAACAGTTCGATGCAGAACCAAAAAATTTCGCATTTTCGATTGTCAGTCATTGCATGCAGATCTTGGATGTGTATCTGCAATGACCTTCATCCAAACAGGTGTGTTCTGATTTTGTTGGTTGTATGATCGAAGTTACAAAGCCTATCTCGCCAAACCTCCTGCTGGAGCCATAAAAATCATAAACTTCATGGAGGATGGATACATGGAGTTACTTGTGATCATTCAATGTAGAGTTTGATCGTACAATTGGAAAACATATCCTTCAGAGTAGTAAATGCTTTCAAATTTTCTTCAGTGTATGACTGAGAATTTTTTTATCAAGAGATGAGGAGATAAGAGAGCAACATATAGGAGCTGTTTTATATACCAATTCTTGACTGATGAACGACTTGCAAGGATATGTAGCTGGCACGGCTCTTTAGCTGTTCTTTTTGGATATTTCAAATTTCTGATATGTGGTCCTTGTTGTCTCACCCGAAATATCTATGCTGGTTGATTGCTGTCACCTTGATAAGTACTTTAGGACAAAAAGTCATTTACTTCTGACGAAAGCAGTGCAAACGTCTGCTACAGGTAGTCATCGAACATTCGTCATTTTAGGCACACCCGGAATTGTCTATTCTGATTGGCGGCATTTGAGGTTACGTGACACCTTTCATGGCCTTCCGGAGAGGGTTGTTTGAAAAAAAGGAATAGGATTTTAGCATTTCTGTGTTTGTTATTTAAGTGGTTCAATGATTGGGTGAGGTACGTGGAACTGCTGATATCTGTGTGCTCTGCTCTATTTCCAAACCAAAATTCGTAGCCTTTAAATAGCGCTTATGCCAATTTTTGGTTGTTATAACCGCCCTGATCGACTTGTAATTCATAATTTGGTGCAAATGTCTGAGTCAATATTTTGATTGTTTAGTGTCCCGGTGACAGCGAAAGAAAGAGTCGCAAGGAGTGCTAAAAATATTGAGGCCATGAGTGTATCTGTTTACAGCGGTGAATTTTGCGAACGGATCTCGGTCTGCACCCAGATCAAATTGCCTTAAGAACTTAAGCTAGATAATCATCAAATCGATGGAATTCATTTCTTTCTAAATGGCTTTGTTTACAAGTTAAATGTGCGCAATTGGATGGCTGTAGACTTACATTTGCTTCATGAGACGTAATTAGATAAAAAAAAAATTAAATTGGTTTTTGGCGTGGATTTTATGCCGGCGTTGTAAGTAGAACGGATTTGTTCGCTTGTGATGACAGCCACTATAGACAATGGAAATCTGGCCGAAATTGCATGCACTCAACATTGGTGAGATGTAGATCCAGTTTCAGGATATTTGCCACACAGCGGGCCAAACAATCGAGTTATTGAAATCAAAGTTTGTTGACCGTGATATTTTACGAAATATACCAGGCAATTGACCGACTTTTTCAAGCGATTTAATACTTCTACTTTTGTTTTATGAGAACAAGCCCGAAACGTAAGACGTGTCAGTATTGTGCACAATTTATTGCCGGAACATCGGCCGAAATGTGTGAAACTGTGGTCGAAAATTGCCTTCAATGAATAGGTCACATCAAGTACGCTTATGATAGATATATAAGAGATTAGATTAGATTGCTTAGGGACGTAATGTGGCCAGATCAATCCGGCTACAGCTGGGCATATTGCGGTGTCCTCCATTTTGAACCTCAACCATGATGACACAGTTCGTGAGAAAGGCGGCTAAGTCTTTAGGTGAGCTGGTAGCTATGTCCACCGCGTCGTGGCAGAATTTACATAGGTAACGTTGACGTGTTTTGATTTAACCATCGCAGTCACATAGTATGTATTCTACTGTTGCCACATCCTCGTTGCACAGTCTGCATAAATTTTCTTGTGCTATGCCCATGGTCATCAGGTGTTTTTAACTAGGCAGTGCCCTGTGAGAAAGCCTGTGATCAGTTGAATCTGAATACTTAGCTGTAGTACCTAGCTGTTCCGTTTCCTTGTAGCAGCTGTTTAGTATAAAGTTCGTATCTTATTTGTTTTCTTTGAAATCTCGAACAGTTTGTCCTTATGGAAAACCCAATACAGCTCCATCGAGACTGCTTGTTGGAGTGGCACTTTTCCAAAAGACAGCAACAAAGATCTTTCGTTGGAGAGCCTGTACAGACTTTTAACAGATCGATCCGATACTTGGTGATTGTCTCCAGGAGATAATGAAGGATGCTCTATTTTACGGACTCCAATCTTTTCTTCTTAATGTTGCTTGAGCTCCCGCAATTAATGGCTTACCGGTTCGGCCTTCTTTTGCGATGAATTTCAGTTTGCGCGCTAAATTATCTTCTAGTTCCTAACTTTCGCGTGGTATGATGACTTCTTCCTCTTTTTGGAGGGATCTTATTTTGTTTTAAGGATTTCATCTAAGGTACACTCGCAATGGGTGAATGTTATCCTTTCTAGGAGGAGGTCGTCGTTCGCATTATATCGTACAAATTGGACTGTCGATTTTGTAAATGACTTCTTTTACCAAAAATAGTGAATTGAAGATGGAAAAAACTACGAAGCGACTCTTGGGCTCACTATATGAAGCTTTTATTAAATTTGCGTACCACGTTATGGTAGTAGTTTTTGACAATTGAACCAAAACGGGGGCATCTACTTCAACTGGACGTCATTTTTTATAGCATAATGATACTCATATTCAAAAACTACCTACACCTCTCTGAACAATGCCAGTGATCCGGTAACAAAAATCTCTTCCGTCAGCTTTTATCTACTTTCGTTAATAAGCCTCATCCGTTTCCTCCCGAGCCCTTTGGTTTAAATAAAAGACCTCCATCCAGCACTTAATAACACTACCAAGACTTTGGTCTAAAACACTAAACTGCCACCGTCGAAAATGTACCACCAAATATACACCTTCTTCCATTTTTAACAATCCATAACAGGTCACCAAAGAAATATATGTAGAATCATCGAAGGAGTAAAGAATACAAAAAAAAAAAAAAATACAACTATACACGAAATAAGAACAAGAAGAAGGAAAAGAAGAAAAAGACATCTTCAACAGAGAGTGCCGAGTGTTACGCACAGTGTGTGCGGACTTGAAAGAATTCACCACCAAATACCTGTTTCCTCAGGATGGTATTTCTTTTTATTACCTTATGCCCATTATTATTCCTCCATTTGTTCACTAACTTCACTACTTCGACTACTCCACTACCACACAGTCAGTTATCAATGGCTATCTCCCTTATTCTTACCTTTCATCCCGGCTTTCATTTCCAATGTTATGTTGGTTATTTTGTGTGTTGCACTCTCTAGTGTCCTCCGCGTGGTTCAAGAGGCTAACTTACTCTCTACTGTTTCTGCTGAAAGTAAATAGATGAAAAAAAAATTTAAAAATAAAATAAATAAATTGAGGAAGAGATGAAAGAAAAAAAAGTGTAACTACACTTCTTGTGTGCTTCTTCTTGTTCGTATTCTGCCAGTTTGTGTGGACCACTTCTCAATCATCATCTTCTCCCTCTTTTTGAATTTGTTTGTGCCTCTGGTTTGTTTTGTATTTTTTTTCATTTTTTTTTTGCTTTTATGTATCTCCATCTGAAGAAGTATTTTCGTTTTTTTTTTACTTTTTTTGTTTCATTCCCATTCTTAGCCTTCTCTTTTTCTCTTTGTATGTTGTGCTTTTGTTTTTAGTGGCCGTTTTCTTTGGTTTCTTTTTTTTTTTTTGTTGATGAAATTAATTAAAAATTGAAAGATTCATGGGTATGGGGGATAGTACAAATGAAAAGGATACAAGGGAAAGAAAGTAAAAGAAGGAATAGAGAGAAGAGGGAAAAATAAACGAAGATTAGACTTGTAAGTGAAATAATTAGAAGAACATAGATTAATTAGATTTTAGTGGTCGTATGTATGTCTTTCTATGGTGGCAAGAAGCTAAGATTAGCAGGCATTATAGCAACAAACACAAACACAAATGCAATCTCTGTAGCCACTTCGATGAAAAAGAAGAAGTCAAAGAAGTCGACGACGACGACGACTCCAACGACGACGGGTGAGCAAATTGAGATTGCGCGCACAAGCACACGATTTGTGTATGCGGCGGCTTAAAGCCCTTTTCGGCACCGAAAACAGAAACAGAAACAGAAACAGAAACAGAAAAGCCTCGTTAGTTGGAAATGTAGTTAAAATAGATTTCAACATAAAGTTCGCATAGATCAAATGTGATTTTGTAAATTTGTAATACAGTATATTCGTGGCAACAGAAATCCTTGAACTGGGAAAAAAATTATCCACTTTCATAGTCCTGCATCACAAAACCAACAATTCTAATAAAAAATTGGTGTCCTCTTCAAATCATCAACATAAACTCGATAGCATTCCGATATCATAATTGATTCATCACTCTTTTGGTATGGTATCCATAAACACAAAACAAAAGAGTTGGCATGCGAACTTGAACACGAGTATAACCAACTTCTCTATGATTCATAGTTTCTATTGTCGTTGTAGGCATAAATTCGGGCCAACAAAAATATTACGATATATGTATTCAAAGCCTGTCACCAAGCTAATAAAATATCTTTGTATGGCAATTTTGAATTCGTTCTTTACACGGAATTAAGAAATTATTTTAATTTAATGCTTCGAATGAGCCAATGACACAGAATTTACATTTTTGCGTCTTTGTTCGATGCCAAATTGGTTTTGAAAATAAACATCATCATCAGTTTTGACTGCATTAATTTGATTTTATAAAAAATGCGGCTTGGAAAATTTTCCTTCCATTACCGAGATTAGGCGATTAAAGATTCTTATGCTCATTGTGACTTCTATTTTTCAATATAAATTGGTTGATTACTGCAACTTAGTAATGGCTTTCTTAATCACTAATATTCAATTGATGTTCCTGTTAATGGTAGCCGTTCTTATGCCACAGTTCATAGACGGTGCCTTCGCATAATATTTTCAAATGTTGGTAAAACCGTGACAGTTTCCTTATTAAAACTTAAGAATTCTACACAACAGATCCACGAGCAACTTATATATCCTTCGTAATAGTTACTCACTTACAAGTATTTAATCTAGTCTGGCCGATTTATTAGCCAACTGCCTCAAGTTGCAAACTGTTTTAGGTTTCCTACTACTTGTGGGTACGATTAAAGCCAAGTTCCTCCTCTACTGCAACGTTGGTCTGGATTAGTCTTCACTTTTCTAGTCATACTAGGTGGGGTGAAAAGTAATCTCCTTGGGAATGAAACATTTTTTTTTTTAGCTTGATACACTTATTCTAGCGATTTTCCAAATTCTTGATCCCGTCAGAAAAGTAATTTTCCGGAAGGACTATAAAATACTCCTCCGTGGCGTCGATGATTTCCTCGCGTGAGCTGAATTTTTAATTGACGAGCCATCTTTTGATGTTTGGGAAGAGATAATAGTCCGAGGGAGCCAAATTGGGCGAATACGGTGGATGCGACAGCAATTGGAAACGTAAGTCATTGATTTTAGCCGTGGTTGGGATGCTCTTATGCGCCGGCGCATTGTCTTGCAAAAACAAAATTTTTCGCTTCATGTGAGACCGTTTTGCAGCGATTTCGGCTTTCAATCGCTCCAATAATAATCAGTAATACTCACTGTTGATAGTTTTTCCTTTTTCAAGGTAATCCACGAAGAGTATGCCATGACAATCTCAGAAAACCGACGCCATAACCTTTCTGACCCATTGAACCTCCCTCGGCCCCTTCGGAGCACTCGTGCCGGCTTCAGTCGATTGCCGGGCACTAATTTTGTTCTCTGGTGTGTAATAGTGGATCCAGATTTCATCAATTGTTACCAATCGACGCCAAGAGTCCACCCGATTCCGCATCAGCAAGTCCATATACTTTCGAAGTGCTCCCGCGTTCGTATTTTTGGTGAGGAGGGAGCATGCGCGGCACCCAGCGGCAGGATAACTTTTTCATATGCAGAATATTGCCCAAAATATGGCGTGTGCGCTCAGTACTAATCTTTGTGGTATCTGCTAGCTCGCGCAGCTTCGCTTTCCGGTCAGCCAACACCATTTCATGTATTTTTTTGACATTGTCCTCTGTAACCGCATCGGAGGGCCTGCCGCTGCGGACTTGATCGGTAATGGAGTTGCGGCCACAACGAAATTCTCGAAACCAATATTTGATGGTATAATCTGACATTAGCCCCATAATATTTATCCAACTTTTCTTTGGTTTCCTTCGCCATTTTGCATCTCAAAAAACAATGTTTTATGAGAGAACGAAAATCGTTTTTGTCCATACTCAACATGATGCCAAACACGTGAACAACAATGAGCTGTCAAAACAAAACTAAAGACAGTATCGCACTGAAATTTGGCATGCCTGTCTAAATATGAACGGACTTCAAGGCACCATAACCTTTTTTGCAGTAGCAGCGCATTCTGGCGGTCAAGGAGGTTACTTTTCACCCCCACCTAGTAGATATAAGTGAACGGTTGGCTGTTTCAACGCATTTCAGCGCAGATGCGATCAAGAATTGCTCGAATTTTATATTCAGAAGGACCAAGGACATGTACATCCACCTTTCATTGGTCCACGTTTCTGCATAACATGTGCAGTAGGACTGCAATGACTAGGTTCTTATATGGAGTCTTCAAGTGTTCTTCGACAATTCCCTTTTTATACCAGGGAAACAGCGATTGGTACGATTCGAGTACTTATTGGTGACGACTTCTGAATTAAAAAGTCGCATATCAGCGCACTGCCTTAACTAATCCTTTTCCGGGCGTGAAAGTAAAACTGCACTAATTTCTGAAAAGCTCTTCAGAGATGCTTTATGAACTTCTTGGTTCTTTTCAACTATCTGCGGGTGATTGTGAACTTACCGGGAAAGATCTTTAAAGCAATGTTGGAGTTGTTGATGCCGCAATTTTGAGTTTTTCCTGTCGTGTGTATCAGGAAAACAATCCTGAGGGCTAATTTATGTTTTTTTTTTTTTATAGTTCCCACATCACTTGCATCCTCTTAATCCCGAGGATATAATATTGGCAAACCGGCATCGACATCTCTTTCTTAGTTTCAGTCCTTCTCGAGTGCCTATTTTCTACTAAAAAGCCCTCTACAGCTCAGTTTATGTGTTCGAACCTGTGGTTTTGTGGAATTATAATTGCATTGATTTTCGCGGCTTCTTAACATGGATACAATAGCTATTTAGCACTTTTTGTATTGATTTGAAGAAATCACGTGCTTGATGATGTGATATTCTATACTGAAGCAAAGTCAAAACGACCCTATCCCCACATGGTGTTTGGATGGCAATGCCTACCGAACAAAACACGTCTCCTTTTTTGTGTTGCCTAAAACGATGTCCATTATTGAGACATGGAATCTACAATACCTTTAGTCGGGCAGCTGAAAAAGCAATTTTTGGTAGCCTTAAACTTTTCCACGAGGTGACGTAAGAGCATTTTATGATGAAAGTGATTGCTTATGCGCCGAAAGCCAAAGATATTTTCAGTCTTAAGCTTAAATTCGTCAAATCCAAATAGATGTGGATTATTCTTGCAGTAATTCGCATAGTAAATCGTTGCGGTCCAAGCATTCCTTGAGAAAGTGAGAACGTCATTCCTTTATTCATTTTGTTGTGTCGAAAAAATATTAGAACTTCTACGCGATCGTGAAGTTATGAGTACGCACATTCCCCTACCCGGAATGTGTAAAAGTGGCAATTAATCCGAAACCAGTCCCTCCTCAATCCTTATTGACCTTAAAATACGAGTACGTTGAAGTACGTCTCATAGAAAACCTTCCATGCTGCCTGCCTAAGTCAGCGTTCCTTAGGGTTTAAATCGTACTACGAATATGAGCACTGCCGTAGTGAAAATGGTTTCGAAATGAGAAGCTCAGCATGAGGAAATGCAAATCAAAAGCCTAATAACATAAAAAACGCTTTTTATTGGACAAAAACGGCGCTTTGTTCTATATTGCAGTGATGGATACTAAGCCCCAATACATGACTATTATATGCTGGAACAAATTCAAGCTACATGTAAGGAATTCTTAAAGGGAAACCACTTAAAAGTCGGTCAGTTAGCAAGGTTAAATCATCAAATAACGTGATAAGTTGAATAAGAATTGATCCAACCTTTGCGAGGAAAGAGATCGGCTTCTTTGAGCGCTGAACTTTGAGAATAGCCCTAAAATTCCAACATCTAAGAAAAAGTTTATTGAGTGCAGCTGCTGCTACAAATCAACTTTGAGGTAAAATGTAAGAGGATTGCAAGGACTCTTCTCGGTATTTTAAAAAAATCGAATCAAAAGTGGGGTAACATGTAAAAAGTAAGCCCTTTAGGCCTGGCACCATGAAAACATCGAAACCGATGGAGTCCATCCTGATTAAGCCTGTGAGTAAGGAAAACCAGAGGTGAAAAAAGTAGAAGCCCAAGCATATGACTATAGAACTAGAGACATTGTTTCGGCAATTAGTGTGTCCTTAGTGTCCTTACAACTCTTAGCCAGCCAACTAGAAGTAGAAGAAGTGAGCTAACGTTCCTTAAAATTGCGGCACAACGAACGAATAAAATTAGAAGAGATTCAATCGCCGAAATATACTGAAGATGATCTAGAACACCTGCTATTGGAAGCAACCAAAACCACTGTTGATTAAAAATGAAATGCACGAATAGGAATAGGCGAATGTGAAACGATTTAAACGAACGTATGCATAGAGGTGGAAGTGTGTGTCATAGCCTCTCAAGTGTAGGCTGCAGCCGGAAATCCGACAATCAAAGGCTATTACATATGTTACCAATGGGACCTGCACTTTTATATTCTACTGTATAATGGCTATATCTTCACAAAAATTTAAAACAAGGATTCGAAACAAATTCCGCAGACTTTAAAAATTTACAAAAAAGTACTAGACAGTCCAAACCGTAATATTAACAAACTCCGTGTCGCTCAATGCAATTTTGATGCTCTTCAAAAGCTATGAAAATTTACGGAAGAACATAGCAACGCTTCGTCGATTCAGAAAAGCGCTCGGGAGAGTTCTCAGAGGCCTTATTTGGACTCCGCATAGATCTAAACGTAAAATGCAACAGTGAAGTGTAAAAGGTCCGTTCTGTTCTTTTTGGCCGACGATAGCACTATCATAAGCAAAGACGTGACAGCCCATTGTGTTAATCGCAATAATTGGATAAAGACGCTGCTAAAAGAATGAATATCTGCAGCGCTTTTCCGAATTCTGAATTGTGATGTCGATTTCGTATGCAGTGTCAGTGTGGGATGGCTTAAATAGCGCAATAGCTCTGTTTGTTTTTTTAGACACAAAGGTGTGTTATTTACGGCAGTCGTTTATCCGGCTCAAACACAGCACTTTTGAGTTAAGTTGTGATATAACTTGTTCAATTAAAAAGTAAGCGCATTCACGCATCTCCGCATTGAGAAATCCACTATAGACAACCCCCAGACAGAGAAAATCAGCTGGTTTTGTCATCTCTATCAAATTTTATCGTAAATCTCGACTTAAAAGGTATTAGTGGCCTCATTTTTAGGTGACTTCTGAAGAAAGTGCCCAATGAAAAATAATTGTGTGACTCAAATACAGGAACATCTAAAAATTCTTTATTCAAAAGAGAGTAGTTGGTGGACTGTTTCTAAAATCGGGAAGTTTAATCTCATGTTAATGCAGATACATGGTAGAAATACAAAGTATGGGACGTAATTATACGGGTCACATAGTTCAACAGAAAAAGAAGATATCATTGCAATAGTCATCAGCCACGAGGACTTCCAGAGTAAGGATATGTCTCTAAAAGTGCAGTCTCATTAAATTTAAATAAATTTTATCAGCAAATCAGATAAAAGGATCGAAAAACTAAAGAGAGAAACAAACACACTGCTCAAGCAACATCGATTTCTAAGAACAATTTCCTTATGAGGAGCACTTGGGTTTTATTTTTTCTGTTTCTTCTGATGGCTATGTATCTTGACTCGTTCTTCAATTTCATTTAACAAACAAGCAATTTGTTCCAAAAAATCCCTCTTAAAATGCGGCCCCAAAACCTGCACATTCACTCCCAAAAAAAAAAACGACTCCGGAGAAAAAAAATCTGAAAATCAAAAATAAAAAAATAAAGAAAAACTTATCAGAGTTCAGGCATCTCCAAACACCAGACTTCTCTTCGTTCTCCGCGGTTTTTTCCAATTTTTTTTTATTACTCTGGCTTCAAGCATAATTTCATTACGAATAAAAATCACCTCGTCATTCCGAAATGTAATAATTGTATTGTACGGTTGTACACGATTTTTGAAGATTCCTCTTCCCGAGATGGACACGTGAAACAAAAAACAAAAAAAAAAAAATCGAAAAAAATTCATTCTCATTCTAACAAATAGGCACTTCACTTTGGGCTTGAGATTGATGGACGACCGACCTTTTCTCCATTCGGAAGGTAGGCAAAAAACAAAAAAAAAGCAAAATGTTCAACAACACATTTAAAAGAAAAAAAATCGAAAATATCTTCTACTCGTAGATTCAAAGTTGATGGTGTGTTGAGGTAAGACACTCCATATACTCGTAACAGTGTGAGAGAATGGTAGAAGAAGGAAAGAAGTTATGTGGAATGCGTTCGAGAGCGTGGGGGTTAAACGCTCTTAGAGCCCTAACTAGGATTTCATCATTCGGCCAAAGGTTCTGATTCTGGTTCTGTAAAATTTTTTGTCTTCTTTCCACTCTTCTCTGTTCGCCTGTTACTTTTGAGTTGTACTAGTATTCATCTGTTGGTATCTCGGTTTTTTTTTTGTGTTTCGTTGCACGTAAGGAAGAAATTTATCATTTGAAGAGAATGACCATTTCACGGGAATATAGATGGAAAGGTTGCCTTCGTCTATAACTGTTGTGTCGTGACCCCACTGTGAGATTGACACTATTTCTTCAGTGCGTACAAAAGGCTTTATTCTATGGATTTCAGGTAATTCTTGGTAGAAATTAATGTGCGGACCTTTAAGGTGTTGACCATGTGAATACGGAATTAGCTTCTGAGGACTTAATGAGTAACGGATGGGGGCTAATAACGCTCTATGACAAGAATTGCTTAATAGCTTGGCATTGACTTTGAATGACGAGGGTGACATGAAGGACAATTTGTAGTCAGTTGAATAATTGTTCTACGAAAACAAAAACCATTTGGGGTGCTCACATATTCATATTTTGATGAAAATGAAAATTCCATCGCGATAAGGAATTCCCTAAAAATTGATATTTGACTGCCAATGGAATACTAATAGTTTTTTGTGAGCAAGTGCATTGGAATGAGGAAGACGATTTCGTAGGTACCTACAAATTTCTTAGCTTGTGCCGTTGAAATATCAACTAATGATATTAGTATTCTATATTCGTGGATACAATGGCTTGGCTAATCTAAATGCCCAACAGCAGACCTCCAAAGTACATATCATTGGCCATTCTTAAACACGCTTGAGAAGAAGCCTTAAATAAATATAAATCCTAACAGCACTATTCATACTAGATAGAGGGAAAAGTGAAAGGAATTGGACGCCGTTCAATAGTAAATCAGTTCAGGTCACACTGATTTAAGCCTGCATTCGTCTTTAGCTAAGTACTGTGCTAACCTTACTTGAGCACTTCGAATTTCAGATGCCACAAATTTACAACGTCTCAGAACTACCATAATTATATGACTCATGCTACCGACATTTTTATTGTTGTTAATTTAAATTTGGATAATCTTCCATATTACCTGCGCCATATTGGAGTGCAATGGTCACAGATGCCCCTAAGATCACTTGGGAATAATGCCAATATTACAGAGTCAATTAAGACAGAACACAGACGTAATGCCACCCGTCCGACTTTGTGCTATCACTGTTTTTACCACCAGTGTTCCATCGAAACTTCCATCAGCATTCCGTCTTTCCAAACTTTCAATTGTAGTACCCGTTTTGCTATGGATGCTCGTTAGAACACTCTCAAGCCCACTTTCGGGTGAATATCATGATTCTTACCTAAGCCGACCAGTTCACTTATGGAATCCCCTGCCGAGCTCCTTATACCCTAGTCATTAGAAGC
Source organism: Volucella inflata (assembly GCA_928272305.1). NCBI lineage: Eukaryota > Metazoa > Arthropoda > Insecta > Diptera > Syrphidae > Volucella > Volucella inflata. The sequence goes on from OV743720.1 coordinate 87,041,833, forward strand.
TGCAAACATTCAAGACCAACGTACATCGGTACTTCTCTTTTTTTCCTCCATAACTTTCCTTCATCTGCGCTGTGAGGAAACATTTTAAGGGTACGTAAAACTTTGTCTTTTGAGAGCTCCGCAGATTCCATGAGTGTGCAATTTCTCATGTGGTGGAATTGAGCTTGCAGGTGTTGGTATTTAAAATTTACTAAATCAAACACCAGTTCTATATGGACTGCAACAATTAAGAATTTTTGAGGTCAGACGGGTTATATCGCAAAAGATCCCGATTGAGTCTCTTTTTATATCTTAAAACATCCACCAGCATGAAGCATCGAAGACCAGTCACAACACTTGTAAAAAGCCATCAGGGATGCCGCTTCTGATGACCAATTCGACTAAGAAGGCGATTGACTAGCAAAGCCCTCTCTCGAACAACAAAAGTTGCCCTATATGAAACTTTAATAATCCCAGTCCTGCTCTTTGACCCACAGGCATGGACATTATCAAAAATGGATGAGGGTGGTCTTGGTTGTTTTGAGAGGAAAATTCTTCGAATATTTTTCGGTCCCGTCTGCAATGACGGCCAGTGGGGGAGGAGATACAACGACGACCTGTATGGGTTGTACGTTGATTAAACCAAGAGAGTTAAGATCAAACGACACCCAGCCATGGGTTATGTAGAGCGGATGGATATTAACGTTCCGGTCCGAAAAATCTTCGAATCCAGCCCCGAATGACAGCGCAGTAGAGGAAGACCGAGACTTTGGTAGCGCACGCAAGGGGACCTCAGTCAGCCTAGCGTGAGAAACTGAAGACAGCTAACAAAGGTTCGAGCTGGCTGGAGATGCTTGTTGACTGAGGACTGTAGCGCCGCCTTAAGTAAGTAAGTAAGTATTTGGAATAAGATGCCTCTGTACTGCGCCTTCCCTCAAAGGTAGATTTTCTAAATGCTGTTGTTCATCGACTCTACATGATTCAGATATCGTAGTACGTTGTTATTTTCGAATGATTCTCAGTACTTCAATGAGAATTGCAATGGCGAAGGAATACAAAGTCATGTACGTAGCCTTAGAGGAGGACCTATAGTGCAATCTTAGCGCTGGGGTTCTTGTTAGAATAAATAGCGAAGCCTAGTTAGACGAAATCTTAAACAGGTTCAAAGTTACATCCATCAGTGCATAATCAGCTTTCATAGTGCATAATTGAATGGGAGTTAGGGGAATATCAACATTGGACATTTCAGAAACTATTGTAGATTTGTCTGGCATAATTTGTACGTAACCATCTTGTTGCTGACAAAAGAATTAAGACCCCCATTACAGAAGATTGAATTTTGTTAATGATGAAAAAGAAATCTCTACTTCTAGGGAAGGTCCAGTTAAAAGTGTCTTTTTTCTAAGGAGTGACATACTTCATCGAAGTGATGTTCTGTCCCAAGTGCGTTTTACTCTTGACGACATAGATGACATTGTGCATTTGTTCACCGTTAGACCCATTGTCGATTCTATAGTCTTTACACTCCAGGTTTTCATTCCAAAACCTGCAACAGTGGTATTACTTGATCTATTGTGGATTTTTCAGGCCAAAAACTACATTCGTAAGGCTTTCTTAGGTCCTTATTAGGGATCGGTTTACTGGGCTTAATTCATGTTCGTTTTTGACTTCAGCACTCTTTAGCCAGGGCATTCACAAAAGCGAAATTTTCTCCCTCTATGAAGACAAGAAGGATGATATAATGAGATCGGGACTAGGGCTGACCTGTCGCACCATAAATGTTGTTGCTGGAAGAGAAGAGCGGATGGAAAAGGTGGAAACATTTCTCAGGATCTTCTTGTTTCAGAAATTCGTTAAGAAGTTCTCCCTTCACAGTCTTCGCACCGAATGTGATGAGTCTATACTAGGTTTTTGAAGGTTTCGATTCGAGCTGAATTTTTTGTAAAGTTGTCGCTTCTTACATTTATTTTTTCTTCTTCTTTTCGAGAACAAAAGCCTCAAATAAAGGTGCTCGTTCTTAGAGTCTTTATAAGTATGAGATTGTGTCTACAAAATTTTGACAAAATCATCCTTCGTGCGTATAGAATGTGGTGCTTGGTTATACACCAGAGACGTAGGATTCTCCGTTTAAGTTTTGCGTTTGCAATAAATCCGCTGCGCTGTGTTGATTACAAATGTTTTCTTGCTTGGATTACTCGTTTGGCCATTCGCTAAAGACCTAATATCTGCGGCGTATATTGCAAATGAGGCTATTCGCTCAACCAAGATGTATTATTATTTCGCGCGTGGACGTTGAGTTAGATATTGGATACCAACAACCCGGATATAAGACCTATTTTTGGCCAAAGACTCAAATTTCGATATTCGTAGAAAATTAATTTTCGAAAATATGACAGTAAGTTTCCAAGGTGTTTTCGTCAATAGAAGGTATATAGGTACATTACTGGGGTCCATTAAGCCATCGACCTCAAATTTGACAAACCTAGAATTCTTCTCTTATCAACAGCAGTACTTGATAAACTATTTTAGATACTGTTGGCCCTTTATCTGGAAAGGCAATTATGCGGCAAGAAATTGAACTGACTTTGCAAGGTAGAAGCGGTAAGATTGGAGGCAAATAGAATCAAATCTCGTAACCCTTGTAGCAAAGTAGTATCTAGTCACAGAGTCCACATCCTTGCCGTCTCCTGTAAAATTGTTCATCTCTAAAATATTCAACGCAGGCAATAGGTACTTTGTTAGCCCCAAATGGATAGACACTTTCCTGACTTCTATTAAACTTGTCCATATTTTGAACATACTCAATACCACTGTAGGTTCCGTACTAAGTTCTGAGCAAGGTTTCGAGAATTCATATCTAAAGTACTTACCCATAAGAATATGCACAATTCAACCAAAAAATTTAGGGCTTCAATTTATTATGGAATCGAAAAACTATCTCCTTCTTCAAAGTGTTTCATCGATCAGAGCTATGAGAGTGAACATTCGGTTTTTACTTCAGTAGGACTTCTTATAAGAATCAAACGTGTCTTTGTTACTTGTGAGCTTCCTTACTACGGCCCAGCACTGTGATGATCTCGATTCAATCATCTGTCCTTTATTTTCTTCAATTCTAGGAATGTTGCTTATGTTTATCAAGACTTGCAACGCTCTTAATTAAGGCTCAGATTTCTGTCTTATCTTTTGTCAGCTCCACAAAAACTTATGCAATTTTTTTTGGTGAGAAGTTTTGCCATCAAACTAAGGTAACATCGTATCCAGAGAGGTAAATTATGTAATTAGTCCGTTTCACTACTTTAAACTGAGTTTGTTGTTGATTTAAGAAATTATTTTTTTAAAAACATATTTCAATTTCAATAAAACAAATGTCAAACTGAAAAATTTCTAATTTTCATTTCAGGTTACATCTACGAAAATTTGGGCAATTGTTTTAGATAGTAGTAACTTGCATGATTATCACCATGATATCGGGAAAGTATCTGCGGTGATCCATGGATGCAGTCGACCACCGAACAACACAGAGCCTAATGAATCGTTTGCGAACGAAATGTCACAGGATTATCGAAGCCATATATCTATGGGCTTCGTAAGAATGGCTCAATATTTATTTTTCAAAAAATCTAAAACCAAGTCAATAGGAAGAAAGTTAAAAACAATAACAGGATCACCATCACCATTATCGTCATCGTTACCACCAACACCACTACCATCAACGAAGACCAGGTTAAGGCTCACAAACGCCGACTCAACAATAAGAAGAAGTTGGAATCCCATGGTTCTATGGTTTCTTGTGATATGTACAATTTTACCACTACCATACGGTGGTGCAGTGAGCGAACATGTGCGCGAATTGGAGGTATCCGAAGGTGTGCCAATCGGACACCAGATTGGATTTATCGGTGAGTTCTTACATGGCGTGGATAGTGGACCACCGTACTTGATTGTACCAGTGCAGGGTAGTATGGTCGATACTGATTTAGACATAGATCATACCACAGGTGAAATACGGACTAAAATCCAGTTAGATCGAGAGACACGCGCTTCCTACAGTTTAGTGGCGATACCTTTGAGTGGTGAGAATGTTCGTGTTGTAGTGCGGGTACTGGACGAGAATGACAATGCACCCACGTTTCCGACACCAGTGATGCATATTGAATTTCCCGAGAATACTCCACGTGATGTTAAGCGTACGTTGAATCCCGCGCGGGATCTCGATCTGGGACGGTATAACACCCAGCGGTATAATATCGTGTCGGGCAATGTGAATAACGCGTTTCGGTTATCGTCGCATCGCGAACGGGATGGAGTATTGTATCTAGATTTACAGATAAATGGCTTTCTCGATCGGGAAACTACGCCGGGTTATAGTTTAGTGATAGAAGCACTTGACGGTGGTAATCCACCGTTGAGAGGGCAAATGACAGTCAACATCACCATACAAGATGTCAATGACAATCAACCGATATTCAACCAAAGTCGATATTTTGCAACAATTCCTGAAAATGCCACTGTCGGTACGAGTGTACTGCAAGTGTATGCCTCCGATACGGATGCCGAGGAGAATGGTCTTGTCGAATACTCAATCAATCGACGACAAAGTGACAAAGAACAAATGTTTCGTATCGACTCACAAACTGGCTTAATCTCTGTCAACAAGCCACTTGACTTTGAGACTAAAGAGCTACACGAACTTGTGGTGGTTGCGAAAGACCATGGCGAACAACCCCTGGAAACGACAGCATTTGTATCAATACGAGTTACTGATGTTAATGACAACCAACCCACCATCAATGTGATCTTCCTTAGTGACGATGCAACGCCGAAAATCTCTGAAAGTGCACAACCTGGTGAATTCGTCGCTAGAATCTCAGTCAATGACCCTGACTCGAAGACAGAGTATTCGAATGTAAATGTTACACTAAACGGTGGTGACGGTCACTTTGGACTAACGACACGTGACAACATCATTTACTTGGTGATCGTATCCCTGCCACTGGATCGTGAGATGCAACCAAACTATACACTCAGTGTTGTGGCAACGGATAATGGCAATCCGCCATTGCATGCATCGAAGACCATTTACCTTCGCGTGACCGATATTAACGACAATGCACCGGAATTTGAAAAGGATGTCTACCATGCGAACGTCATGGAGGTAGCTGATCCAGGCACCTCCGTCATTCAAGTGGTAGCCGTCGACAAGGATGAGGGCAATAATTCAGCGGTGATTTACTCTTTAGTGGATACGCCCGAAACGCATTCGCAATGGTTTCAGGTGGACGTACATACGGGATTAATTACGACGCGAGCACATATCGATTGTGAAACGGAACCGGTTCCACAATTGAAAATTGTCGCTAAGGATAATGGACATCCGCCGTTATCGTCAACAGCTACTGTTTTGGTTACAATTCATGATGTTAATGACAACGAGCCGATATTCGATCAGAGTTTCTATAATGTATCTGTTGCTGAAAATGAACCTGTTGGACGGTGTATTTTAAAGGTAAGTTAAGTAATTCTTTTGTTATTTATAGAAAAAAAAAGTATCTGAAGCCTGTATTTGGGTTGAATTATGAGTCATTGAGGACTGGGTTGAACATAGAGATAATTCTTTCTGTGCAAAAAAGTAATGATTGGACAAAAATACAGATAAATGACAGTAAGTCGAACTGAAGAGGTATTAAGAAATTATCTACGTCAAAGTACTATATGCATGCGCATTATCAAGCCAACCAAGTCCATTAGAAAAATTTTCTCAGAATCTAAGCCGAAGTACCGCGGAATTCGTAGAATTGTTTTCATGGGGAAAACAATTTATCAGGCACATTCCAAAGAAGTTGTTGGCTCTACATTCAATTACTAGTTAGACTCTATCAAGTAGTTAAGTAGAAAATTACTTATCTCTAAACGCTGCTCTTATGATAATTGGAAAATTGCATTAAAAATAGTGAATTACAAGTGTTCTCTGCCAAATGGCTGTTTTTTGTTTTGTTTTTTCTAAGAAGACCCATCTATTAGTCAGAGGCCATGAATAAATTGTTTTCCATCTGCCAATTCAATTGTTACCAACATAGCACTTAAGACAATACAATCGAGATACTCAAGAATAAATTGAGAGGAAAAAAAATGATCAGTCTTCCCACATGCCTAATTCATCTTTGTTCCTGTCTTTCGGGCTGTCAATCAAATTTTCGAATTTTTTTTTTTTACCTTTGGTTGTGGATACAATTTCATGTGAATCTTATTACATGTCACTGACAAAGCTTTCTCTTGTCAATAGGCAAAAGAGAAAAAAAAAAAAAAAACAATCTACAAGTGAACACAATTTTACCACACCTCTAGCTGACCATTTAATCGAAAAACAAATCGTTCGTTGGCTCTTGTAACAAATCCAACAAATTCTCAATTACGAAATTTTGTTAGGCGTAGGATTGAACAGTTTGGCTTAGAGACCCCTCAGAAGGCACTGACTTTGGCCAGATTTGTTAGGGAAGTGAATAAAAGGCATGTGACGGGGAAAGATCCAAAGCTAAGCTACTTTACATGGCAAACTCAATTGAAATAAGCATGGTGTTATGGGTTATAATATTGAGATAGCTAGATTGAACAAAATAAGATGACACTTGAGATTCCAAAATAGAGTTGAAAAAGTCGCTGACTTGCAACGTGAAGCGAAAGAGGCCGAGGCAAAGGAAAACAAAGTTTGCAATGCCGTCTGCAATATCGCACCCTAAGGAGATATTTCTATCGTTTTGTGCGCTTGAATGCGAAGATAAGCAATGACAACAGTGTAATGGCGAAACACGACTGTGAAATATGACATTGTTAGTCGCATTCGGAAATTCTGCAACATCAATCTCCATGGTGTTGGACAAACTATGAGTGATTGCAATACTTGCCGGATAAAAAAGTTAATTTTCAACTATGATGTGGACCTTAGTCCGCGGATAACAAACTTTGCGACATATGGAGCAAGCGTAGGAATAATTCAGAATTATTTGAAACAACCACGCTAATATGTTTCAGATTAACTGATATAATATTGCTCGTCTTCAAGTTGACATCATTTTTAGGACGTCTCTCTGAAGGTGTCGAGACAATAAGCAACTAAATAGCAGCAAACCTACTGGAGTATTCGAAACCTGTCATTAAATGACAAAGGAGCAACTCTTAAAGCTGCGAGATATAGAACGTAGATCAAACTTATAGAAGTCATAAATAGTGGTACACAGAAAAATCAGCGCCAAATGAAAACGAATTAATATTTACACAATTTTTTTTTGTTTTTATTGGATTATTCAATGGCTACAAATCTTAGAACAACTTGTTCGAAATGACTTCCATTTACCTTCCAGCACGACTTAAGACGATTTGGGCACTCATCGTTTGCGAGACGCACTTCATGCATGGAGAAATTGTCGACTGCACGGACAAGGGCTCGCTTCAACGACTCAATATTTAAGTGTGGAGTAGAGCAAGCCATGCCCTGGACTACCAGCTGGCCAATCATCCGTTGATATGAAGTCCGGAAAGTTGTATTTGAGCCACAGTTGAGTCGTTTCTGCTTTGTGAGCTGGAGCAGAGTCTTGCTAGAAAGTCCATTGCTTGTTGTTGAATATTGATTTGTTGAGAGACTTCACATTGGGTTCCAAGACGGTCGATTGACATTGGCCGATGTTTTCACTCATTTCTCGCAAAAATTGAGCTTGGTAATGCCATCGTAGCACACTCCCCACCATACCATTACAGACGCGGGCTGGTAGCCTCTTTGAACCCTCGGGATGAGTTGGCATGCTTCTCTGGATGACCCAGCATACACACGATTGTTTTGCTTATTGAACGATTCTTCTACGGTAAAGATTTTCTCGTCAGTAAACAGAATTTGTCTGTGAGCAGTCTTCGGTACCGGCAGAGTAACACTTTCGATCTTCGCTTGCGTTTTTCCTTCAATGCGGCCGTGAGCAGGTGTCCAGTGTGTCGCTTTTACACGCTGAGTCCTAAATCTTCTTTGATAATGCGAAACATGGATTTTTGCGAAATTTGCATTTCCCGCGACAAGATTTTCTGTTTTCGCAGCGGTTTTCGATCGATTCGTTTCTTCACGGCTTTGATCACTTTCGGAGTTCTCACAGTGCGCGAACGGCCGGATCTTTGACAGTCTCGTATTCCATCAGTATCCTCAAACAACCTCACAGCACGATACACAAAATTGCGAGTGATTCCAAGCGGTCGCAACGTTCTAAAGATATCGCCTTTTTCCATGTTACATTTAAGTAGACCAACTACAACAATACAATTTTCGATGTCACCTCATTCCATGATTGTAAGCAATTAATGTCAAAAACTTTTTACGTCACAATGAAGCATAAATATTAACTGTCAAATCGCAATCAATACGAAATGGATGCGCCCAGTGTTGCATTCGTAATGAGTGAGTTCAGTTCTTTATGACTTGACTAGGTACAGTATATAAATGTCAAACTGCAGCATCTTTTACAGTACAGAGATGAAAGCCTAATGCTCAATATTGCTCGAAATATAAGGAAGTACATTGTGGTATCAGATATAACAAAAGAAACCGCTTCAACATTCTTGTCGTTTGAGCAGAAAAAGCAGGTAGCTATCACAGTGTCTACAAAATTTTAAAGAAGTTATTGAGTTCGCAAAGCCCTACTCAGTATTTAGAATGCAGTAAGAATCTTGCTAATTTCGGGTGAGGAACGAGTTACCAAAGGTAACAAGTTTTGGTTTAGTTTGATGAAAAGGGCACAAACCAGTAAGCCTTTCCAACTAGCACGACTTCAAGTCAGCTGTCTATGGTACCACACTCCAAGTTGGTTGAGATCTACTTTCACCTGCGATCTTAAATCGGGTCATTGCTATGCTGTGCCTCAGGGTTAGACTAGAAAATGTTTGGGCCGGAGCTGAGGCGTCCATTTTCTCAATATGGTCAACTATCCTAGATGTTGGAAGGAATGAAATGAGTTTTCACTTCTTGGTTTCAATCACAGTAGACAAACCCCTAACGATGGTGTGAAAGTTGCTGTCGTTAAGGTTTATTTCTTGTCAAGAAGGTGCAGTCTATTTTTATCCTGCTTGCCGTTTTCCGGATAACATGTAGTGTGTATTGATTTTGAGTCTTGGACTTTATCTTAGACCTGCCATAAGGTTAAAACCTTGTTAATGGTATACTTAATACTTAGACCCAACATAACCAGGCTTATGCTGACGAAGATTCTCAGATCTTAGTCAGCGAAGGCTCTTTTAGACGATGTTGAGGAAACTGTCGCCTAAGTTTAGGTATGTTGCTATCGATAGTTTTCTTCAGAAACTCTAATCTTAATCTTCTTAATGTGGATATCGCTCAAAAGACTTGTTCTTAGGCAAGTGGAGGGATTTGTTTTCAAAATTAGATGGTGCCCTTTGCTTTATAGTAAAAAGTTCGCCACTATTACCATTATCAAATCAATTGTAGAAGGAATCACCAGATCCCTGGCACCGGTAATTAGTTCGTTCCCATTGATATCCGTGCATGAGTCTGTTTCAACGTTGTGTCCTTGTTTTTTAGCACATTCTGTTATTTTATGACAATAATTTCTAATATCGTTTCTATGACTTCTGTAAGATCTCGTTCGATCTTGCACGGCTACTGCGACATCAGATTCCAGGAGTCATCCTCTAACTAGGGATTTTATTATGATGGTCCCATTAAGCCCATCATAGCCCAGCGGCGTTTTAAAATGCTTGGTGGCGACATGGTTATAGCACTTCTTTAAGGTTAGCTTCCCGGAACGTTTGGACCTTAACAGTACTAGAGCTGGGGCTTACGTGGTTACAATGTTATGAATATTGTTGGTGGAGAGAGCGCTAGGTTGTTTGTAGATGTTTTGGTGTGAAAATTGAGTGCCTAATTGAGTAGCTAGATCGCATTCAGCCTGAGACCAATTTCGAAGGTGGCATCTTGCAGCCTATGTCTTCCAATCGTGTTGTCAAGGATGTTTTTGTTTCATTAACTAGTGCTACGGTGACTCAGAAACATTTTGACGTTTACCTTAGGATATGTTTTTAGGTTTTGTTGGGGAAGTAAGAGACGTAACCTTAAAATCGTCATCAGCTGTGTGGGGCTTAAGCGTAAACCATCTACGTGTTAATTGTCTTGGTAGGAAGACCTACGATCATTCCAAGACTGTGCAACAATTTGTAATATGTAGAAGGTTTCGCTTTCCAAGGTTTTATTGTTTGGACCCTCTCAGTGACGTCTGAAAAGTGTATTCTTCAATTTCTCCTTACTAGATTAGTTTCAATTCTGATACAGCAGTTGACATATTAAATAATTGTACCACATTGTATACAGCATTTGATAATTTTAATTTCTAATAGCTACCTTGATGGCCCATGTTATTGAAGTATCTTATTGCGATAGGTACCAATAAAAGATCAGCCACATAAAGCTATAAACTTAAACCAAATTTATGTTTACGTTTACTAGTGATAATACGACTTCCAAGTGTTTGTATAGGGATAATTGTGATTTTAGAGCGATTTGTTTTCTGGGACTTGCCTCTTAATCCTTAGAATATAGTGAAAACTTAACTTCGAAGTGGCACTGTTGTACTGTTGATAATTTTTTTCTTGATTACTATTCATCTATTACAGTGCGAAATAATAGGTAAATACTCGTAAAGTGATTCGGAAGGTAGTTTGATAAGTGAACACTTTGGAAAATAAAAAGAATACACAAGCAAACCTTTAGAGTCTTTTGGGGTTCTTCACTACAAACAATTATTGAAGAACGTTGCCTTCTTCAAATGAGTTTCACAAAACAACCCAAACCGACCATAAAAAAGAGACTGCACACAAAAGAACATTTTCAATTTGCGTAAATAAAATTGAAATTTTGATTGTGATTACCGTTGATAAAAAAAAAACCTGAAGTACCTACGTTAGCCAGCAACTTATTAAGATGAAAGAATATTCTATGTCGTAAACTGGCAAAGTTTTTTTTGTCGACATAAAGATACTTTAAAAGACGCCTCTGTGAAGATGTTCGTGATGCGGCCCGTGGTGTGTATCTATAATGAGATCTAAAGTGATTAAAATCAGAAATTGACTGAAGTACAAACGTAGTGTAAGTTTTATTTGAAAATGAATGTGAAATCTGTGTGATGTTCCTTGATATGTTGATGCCGAAATGTTGTCAAAAACTAAGAGGCTTTCACCGAGTGATTTTGACAAGAAGTGTTTGCATGTTAAACAAAGTTGCTGACAAACGTGAGATGGTCATGATAGAATTGGGTTAAGTATAACTTGAGGGCAGAAACAGAAGTATTTGGCAGAAAGAGTGATGAATTTCTTAGTTTTTGGAGACTACCAAAATCGAGCAGAGTTCTGGAAATAGTTCCGTTGTGGTTAAAACAGTCGGCGTTAATTTATGTGAGCATCGAGTAGACATACAAATTTCTTTAGTTCATGCAAAATGGTCGTTGTTGACTTGCTTTGATTTTAGTAATCAAGGTATTCGTCGTTGACATCATTATTTGATATTTTTTCCAAAGAGGAAATACCACATTATCTCTATTTCGGGAGCCAGCCAAAACTTTGAGGAAATGGCTCATTTAGGTCAAAAGTGCGGTTTTTTTTCTATCCCAGGTAATTTGAATGTTCTCACATCTGATCTTCAGACAAAACAGCGATAAAGTTCCAAACGCACAGAGATAGATGTACTCTTGGCTACGTAACTTTTACAAATATCAAGCTATGATGCTAAGATTTAGAGGGAATATCAACAACAGATGTACCAACTGAAGTGAAATCGGAACAATGGGAGCGCCACACGGTGGTTATTCCGGGAACTTTCTGATCAAGGTAGTATATCCCAAACCATTTAGAACCTTTTTTTGATTTCGAGGAGTCTTTTGATTGGTATTTCGAACATTTTTCTAAGAGGTGTTCACATAGAATCTATTCTCTGCCGCTTAGTTTCTACATCTAAGACAAAGGGGTCGTGTTTGTTCGGATGTCTATCGAGTAAGTAATGTGTGAATATATCTACGCTATATATGGCATTGGAGAGATTAAAGTATCTTTTAGTTCTCAGATTCGGATTATACCTAAAGCCTATTCGGATTATACCTGAAAATGACTATGTGACCGCCTAGGAATGACATTCCTGAAGTGAACGATTTAGATTTGTTCGAGGAAGAAGTTTGCTTATGTCCTTTTTTGCAGTTGGCATAAACTTTGATTTGTTTTTTTTTGTTGACTCTTAGACCAATCTATTCGGAAAACTTTCCCTCGAATTTACAAATCTACGATAACACCAAATATTTCATGAGCATCGATTGTTTAGTGGAACAAGCTTTCATGTAAGCAACTCACTGGTGGATTTTTTATATAGCAGAAAACAGTCTGTCCTTCGGACTTTGCTCTAAGACTACATGGACTGCCATCTTTCATTTAAAAATAACTTATCTCTTATGCGTTTGACACTGGAGTTTCGACAACTTTTCCCGCCGACTATCTCTTGATTCTGGTCTTGTGGATATGCCAATTAACGCAAAGTTCCCAGAAATTTTGTAACTACGAAACTACGATATCGAAACACTGTGCTTAGTATTGGTGCCTGCCAGAATCTGAGTCTGGAGAGAAATGTAGTTAAGTCTTCATAAACTTTAATTTGTTCATCAACTTTAAGGACCATATACACGGAAAAGTGTCCTCTGACTACGATAAGACTTAATTCTCGTTTATTTTGTGCGTCGGTTGCTTTATGGAACAAGCTTCTATAAAAGTACTTTTGTGAACGATCTGTCTCGGATACATAGCGGTGTTTACTTTGTATGTCGACTGTCGTTTGACTCAGATCTTATGAACATCCTTCTGATGCAATGCAAGGCCAAACTAAACATAGTTAGAAGGCTAAATTTATAGAGTCTGGAAACGCGAGGGATGAGCTTGCTGATGGACTTGTTAGGCAGGGCTCAGAAGGAAATGCATTAGTACCCGAACCTCTGTTAACCTTCTTGGTTAAGGCTTCCATATTCTGTTGAGAACTGGGTTTCGTATGAGCATAACACTAGATAGCATAAATCTCCGGAGGCAGATTTAACAAATGATTGTGGCCTCAGCCAATGACTTTCTTTCTGTCCGTCAGTAAAAAGGACTGCAGACAAATTATCGCTTTCCGGCGCTGTAAAGAAGCTCTTTAATGTTTTTAGGCTGCTAATTTTCATGAAAATAAATGAAATAATGCCCTGAGAGTGATATGAACATCGTGACTGTCTACCTATATGTACACATCCAGCCGCAGGTAAATAATTCTGATGTGGTGGGTACTTGTACTGTAGCACCCAGCTGTGTACTCTTTTATCTACGTAAGCCTGATAAAAGGTACGTACAACGAATACAATAGACCACTTTCAAGGCTTCTACAGTGTTACTGATCATGGTTAAATCATCGGCGTATGCGAGTAATTGAACGGGCTTTTAAAAACTGTAGACTTCTGCCCCGGCATAACTATTTGAGTTTCATACAGTTCTTTTCAAGAAAGCTTCGTCTTAGTTTAATTTAATTTTGGAATCAAAGGTCTTGGTGAGGTCTCTACCAACCATGATGTACCATCTTTGTTTAGCCATCCTCATGTCAATCGTACGAATTAGCAAATCCTTTAGTGCGTTGTTTCGTGCCATTCCAATTTCAGACTAGAAAGCATGACAAGTTCAGTTGGAAACGTGAGATATTGTCGAATGTCCCTCTAAGTCGAATTATGATTTCTTTTTTGCCTAGGATGTTGTAGCCCGTCCCTCTTAATGCTGAAATGCTCTCGTAAGTTGCCTAAAAATCGGAAAAATTGTAACGTGTGTCGATCAAAAATGCACAGGCTCTGCTGTGGCATGGAAATTACATATAACACTCGCTCTAAAGTCAGCCTAAAATAGAACAATCGGATGGTTGTGTGATGTCACAAAAAAAATACCAATAAAATCCAGTGTTGTCAAGAGTATTTTTCATCGGAATTTACTTGGAGAAGTATGTAAAGTTATTCGCTGATATCACACTAAACTGATCCTACATCTCCTCTGAATCATTCTGTTAACTTTTTTCCAATTAAAACGTGCATCGGCCGAATCTACTATATTTCCCCAAAAGTTTTAAGAATTTCAACTCAACGCCCTAGAATGTCTTAATTTCTGATTTATGTTTCAATACAACTGCCTACGAACTATTAAATATCTAAGATAACAACAAAGCAACAAAACAACGTCTCACCAAACACCACCAAAACCAACACCAACCGACAAAAAATTTGTTGGCTTCCATTCTCGTGCATATGGTATACTCATAGTCACATAAACTAAACTGCTTATAGTTTTAATACTCGTTAAAATCTCTCACAAATACAAATGTAATGATAGAAGAAAAAATGTATCTCTCACTTGTATTCATATACTCGTAGTTGCGGAGTTTTGAAAATTTTTTGAAGCATTCACCACTGCATAGTTTCAAAGGTTTTCCCTGTGAACTCTTGAGCTACTCCAGTCTATGAAATGTTCTTTAGTGTGCGTATCTGTAGATATTGTCTAACACTGTACTAATACAACTCTGATTCTCTCTAGATGGAAAAAATCAACACAAACGTAAACGTACCATTAAAGAGGAATTTCTTACAAATCTTAATTTAGTATGCCCATGTGTACGGCTACGGATACGGCTCGGAGTATCTACAAGACACAAGTTTTACTATCCGATGTTACTCTGTCTCTCGTTTGTTTGATGCTCTCTCAGCTCTACACTCTCAATGTGTGGTGAATTTCTTGTTTTTATTTTTTTTTTGTTTTTTTATAATAAAGGTAAAATCAACGACACCGGCAATGGATTTTTACGATTTCGAGGCGCACGACCGGACTCGTTTGCTCGCACATAGTATAAGCGCTGCTGTTGCTTCTGCTGCCTGGTTTTCTGAAAAGCATGTTCATAGCAGGTACACAATAAAAACAAAAAAAAAAACAAAACAGAGAAAAACGATACGAAAAATATGTACATACACAGTGATGTGTGTAAATGTTTAAAATTTTGAAGAGAAGAAAAATAAGAGGAACATAAAATTCAAAAGAAAAGAAAACCGTTCGCAGGGAGAGATTGTTATGTTGTGTGAGTGAACATTAAACACTGAACACACAAGTTTGGCGCGGGCATGGAAAATTGAGAAACACAACACCGGTTTTAAAGTCCCCGTCCAGAGATGTAAGTGAGGGTGTGAGAAAATTCCAAGTCACTTTTCGAAAGAAATGATAATAGGAAAAGGCAATCTACAAATGAGGGTGTTGGGTGAATTTTCACAAAAGTTTTCGTCGAAACTTCTATGGTCCAGTTTGCAGCTCAACTCTTTTGTTTTTTGTATGGAGTTCAGCTTAGAGAAACGGATAAAAACCTCTGTCATCTCTGGCAGATTTGGTATCTTATCTGAGTTGTAAGGTTTAAGATTGATTGAACACCAAGTCAAACCAAATGGGAATAGACCCTATATTCATGGTGGATCCGAAGATTTTCGATTGCTTCTCAACAAAGTGGCGGTGTTTCTTAATATTCCCCTTTGAATACTGCATTTCATAGGTTCTATAGTACTTCGCCATCGTTGCCACATTTCCTTTTTTTTACCTCATCCATCTCTCTTTCAATTCAAAGTGCTCATGCCCATATACTCGACTCGTACCAGTTCAGGTATTTAAAAAAAAAAAACAAAGAAAAAAAAAATCATGGAAAAATGCAAAATTTTTCCTTACCTTGATTGGTTGTATAGTTGATTTTTTCTTTTCGCATTTTTTCTCTACCACTTTCTTTAACAGTAATGAAAATTCATTTTGTTGTTGTTTTTTTTTTCTCTTTACCCACTTGATAATGGATTTTCCTTTTCGATCATTTTCATTTAACTGTCGTGCCTTCACGTTGTTAATCGGTCTCTGTGGTTTCGTTTTTTTTTTCCTGTTGCTGTACCCTTCTACCTTTTACCAACTACCATTCGTTCGATGATAATGTTGGGGTTTCATTTTTAATACGGACCAAGAAATGATAATGCAAATGTGCGGTAGCCATTTGCCTTTGGGTGATGGTCTTGTTTTGATCAAAGTAAGAATGTTGCGCACGAAAGACCATGGTCACAGTGTGGATATCGAACTGTTTATAAATGTATTCATTTTGGATCGATCGATTATTGCCGGTCGGTTTTGAAGGAAGAGATTCGATGGCAAGTAGCATCAGGAGCTACGTGTATCTTTTGGATGGAAATTTCAGTTTCTCATAACTTACTTTATTACTATAATTATGTTGATAGTGAGCCATTTGTCACTTCATTGCAAAAGTGGTTGCTTTGGTTGGATGCAGGTGAATTCGATTGAAATGAGTAATGGGTTGTTACATTGTTGCTGGGTCTTTTCGGATACTGAACGGAATTGTGATTAATGAAAATATTTTTGAGGCGAAATAATACTTTTGTTTACTTGAGGGGATAAATTAAGTCGAATTAAACTTGTTCTTTGGAGACAATTTCTTCTTTTTCATGCATCAAGACTTCCTAAAGTAATCTGGCCTACCTTACTCTCAAAAGGAAGAGATTTCTTTACAAAAGTTCTTTCGATATAATCACAGTTGTTTCGAAGTTTATTCCAAAACTATACACTGTCATCTAGGACTAGTTCTGCTATGTTTACCTGACCTTAAAGATTTAATAGCTCTTTGACACCAGCAACTAGAGCGGGTGTTCATATCCTCTTGCGTTCTTTCTCACACTTTAAAATGCCCAGAAAAGATAAGGTTCTTAATGTGATACTACCTACAACAGTAAACAACTACTCCTCGTATTCTATCTGCGAAGGTTTGTGAAAGATTCGTATCATGTCTAGTCTATACCCCCTCAAATGATTTCAAGGCATTGAAACGGGTATTTGAGGACGATTACATATCTAGACCATATGGCACCTTAATTGCTGTATCCAAAATGGAAAGTCTCTCAGCTAAAAAGAAATTAACTTCGAGGTGATTTCTGTATCTCAAAGGAGCCTAAACCACGTAAGATGAGATGCCGTCATAAGAAGTTTACATGGATCTCAAATTTACATCGGCCGGAGGAATTGGGTCGGTCTATTTCTAAGGTCGCCTCTGCATTTGGTGGTATGAGTAGTGAAAAAATAGAAGAGTACCTCAATACAGCGTCTTTTCATCATTAATTTATTCGTTTGGAAGTATACAGTGAATGAGATTTTGAACACTTAGAGTTCAACGTGACAGTTTACGCTGGCGATGTCGTCATTCTGGTTATTCTTTCTTTCGGTTACGAAAGGCGACTGAAGCGCTTTATTCGCGAACAAAAATTTACCTCATCTTTCAAACCAGTTATTGTACACAACTTATTCATCAAAGTTGAGAAAATTAACTTGACTTATGGCTCGATGGTGTGGAAAAAGGAATAGCAAATTCCATACCTTCAATCTCATCAAAACCTTAGAGTTACTAAGAAAAACATCCCTACAGCTTGGATTTTAACGACACCAAACCCAAATTTGCTAGATCTTTATTACAATAATGTGGTGGCCTAAATTGCATGTAGATTGATAGAAGTTCGATCATCAAACCCAAGCGTAGTTCACCCACTGTTTCTAGATAAAGTGCAGATGGAAAGGTGATATAGATTGCTTATAAATGGTGTTGGTATCTCCTTGAATCACATGTTAAGTTGACTTTGATTGCTCTAATGCGTTCACAAAATTTACAGAAACTCAGAATTATATTTTCGAGATACGAACTGGATCGATTAACTCTTAAACAAAATTTGGAAAAAATTGCAAAGTTACAAAGTGGATGCTGAGTGCAAATTTTGAAAAGAAGTTTCGAACGAAATTACAGCTGGTGTACACAAGTTTGTAAAGTGGCTTTGCTGATTGATAACCGAATATATTCCCGTGTTTGTTCTGCACTTAATGGAGAGTTCTGCAATTGTTGTCGTAAGAGTGTGTGAAATATCTCAGCACTGAACATCAGTCGCCTTAGGCTGAGGAGAATTTTGCATTAAGATCTTAGATTATTCGTTTACAAGTTCCAGTTGACTCAGGAACTGAAGCAAAACTATTCACTTCGTAAGTGGTTCTCTTTTTGGGCTTTAGAGCAGCTCGAAATTGACGGCAATTTCGTTCAAAAAAAATCATTCTTTCAGATTAGACGCATTTTTATGTCGGCAGATATATAAACAAGTAAAATTGCATTATTTAGGGCTCGGAAGATCCGCTCGAACTCGTAGTGATGAATAGAGAAACCAATGTATCCTGAACGGGGTGTAGGTTTTTAATGGTGGCATTGTTGACCAACTTTTTTGGCCAAGATGACGATGAAAGAAACGTCAATGGAGAGCGCTACCGAGGCATGACAATAGAATTTGGATTTGGGCGAGCTATCATTCCAGTTAAGTGGGGCCTTTCAACCATCGATTTATTGTACACCTAGTTAAATAATAGTGTTTCAGTCGTTTTCCGCACATTTTCGAAGAATTAGAACTTATGCATGTACCAGCTTTTGTCTTTTTTATTTACACCAATTTAATTGTTATGTATCCGGCTAATTCTCAGAGTTGTGGCTAATTAAAAGTGCCCATTGCTCCCTCATTTCTGTGATTTTGCTTCATCAGAGTAGTTGCAAGTTGATATGTTCTTCTTACACAAAAAAGTGCCATGACATACCTCTTGAGAGTGTTTATACCAAAAGTTTTCGCATATGAAATAGATCTTTACCAATTAATAAAGCTATTTACGAGTATTTACCTTCAGGTTCCGGGGTCGATCCGATGTCTAACCTAAATTGATTGGAGAAAGAGCGAATCTTGCCTCCAATTGCGGACTCGAAGATTGTGGAATTCCTCATCTATTTGTGCCTGTTACCTAGGGAGAAATCTTTTTGTTCTGCAATGTGTTTCTGAGTAGAAATCGGTTGTCATTCGAACGGAGTGTGTTCGTGGTCCGTAGATTTATGTTGCCCCTAAAAAAACTCATCAACACAAACTTGCCTGAAAACTACTTAAGTTCTGTCTCTGGCATTGACTTGTTAGTAAAGCAAAATCTTCTGAAGTACTCCTATGATGCTCAAGATATTAAATGACAGCAAATCACTTTGTTTCAAACCTATCTTAATACGTTGATGTATTATAGGTGCTTCCGACATTTATGGAGTAGCAAACATTCTTCATCGTCATTTTGTCGAGTTAGATGGGAAGGGTTTTGTTTTTTACGTGTTATCATACCTGTTTTTCAAATTAATAAAGAGGTATTGAGTACCGATTGAGTTTCTTTAGGAATTAGTTTAGTGGTCGACCAATTGTCTTGTTTTCTCAAGTAGAGTATCTCCCGACTATATATGCAGTGTAGCCTTGTCAGCAATCGTTTATGAAGAAATCAATGAGATTTCTATCTGAATGAAAGATTCGACTTTATTTAAGCAGAGATGATATTTGAAGACAATCCTTTATATAAAATCTTAACAGACTTGTCTTAATGTGTTCCAAAATACAGTTCCATTAGCTGAACCAATGTTCTTTATACAAATTTTAAAGTTAAAAATGTTTTTAAATTGAGAGCTCTAGCATAGGATAGCACAATACTTAAACTTCACAAATTATTGAATACCTTGTATTACCTAAAAAATAGGTGTCTTTGTATACCAAATATATGACTTTCCAAAGCTTGCTCAGGCCATTAAAGAGATAGTCACATAGAGTCTTCCTTTTAAATTTGATAAGGCTTGCTACCTACATTATAATTGGCTCTCTTCCCTTTACTCCACATCCACATCTCTATCTTTGGCAGATCATCCCAATGCTTTATGATACACGTTTCCAAAAAGTGAGAGGTTCTGCGGGCTCGCTAAGCACTTGAATATTCATAATACAAGTGACAACAGTATGATCAGCTAAAGGAGATATCAAAACCACCTCAATTGTAGGCGTGCTTTGGAAAAAACAGATAAACGAGCACTAATGCACCTTTACCAAATCTTAAAATCTGAACCACTTTTACCCCACCCTTAGCTTTTCAAAGAGGTAAGGGGTCAAAAAAAATCTAAATAACTGAGTTTTGATTCCCGATACCGGTACACTGGTGGTTCAAAATGCCTTAGGGCTTAAGATGAGAGTGGCGTTTGGACTAAGTAAGGATTGCACTGTCTTTTAGGTAGAACAAACTTCCTTACTGGAAGCTATATGCATCATACTAAGTAAACGACATAAAACAGTCAAAATATACCTTACACTTGGGTAACCAAATTCCCTAATTAGGTACTCAGACATGTCGAAGACTGTACTAGAGTACCATAAAACACTTAATAACTTTGGGGGCCTGACCACAAGACGAAGAAGTTTAGTCATAATAACATCAAACAGGAAATAAAGAGCTGGGCAAGAGCAACTACTCAAATTACGAGTATAATAACTATGACTTCCTTGATAGAAAACAAATAAGAGGACCAAACGGGATAATTAACATCTTTACTTACTTACTTACTTTAGGTGGCGCTACAGTCCGGGGTGGACCGGGGCCTCAGTCAACAAGCTTCTCCATCCAGCTCGATCCCTGGCTAGCTGCCTCCAGTTTCGCACGCTAAGTTGGCTGAGGTCCTCTTCCACTTGCGTGCGCCACCTGAGTCTTGGCCTTCCCCTACTGCGTTTGATAATGTCCATGCCTCTGCACCATAGAGCAGGACCGGGATTATTAAGGTCCTATAAAGGGTGGCTTTTGTTGTCCAAAAGAGGGCTTTGCTACTCAATTGCCTTCTTAGCACAAAGAAGCAGCGATTGGCAAGAGTTATCCTTCGCTTGATCTCAGCGCTGGTGTCGTTGTCTGTATTTTTAGCGGAGCGTACGTAGACAAAGTTCTTAACTACTTCAAAGTAATACCTGTCGATGTTCAGTGTCCTTTTTGCTTGACAGCATATACTTGGTCTTGCTCTCATTGACCGTTAAACCCATTTTCGCCGCTTCCGTCTCAATACTTGCAAAAGCGCCACTGACATCACGCTGCTTTCTCCCGATTATGTCAATATCATCAGCGTATGCGAGTAGTTAGACGGACTTTTGAAAGATAGTGCCTCTTGTGTTTGCTTGTGAGTTTTGCACTATTCTTTCAAGTACGATGTTGAAAAAATCGCATGACAGCGCATCGCCTTGTCTAAATCCTTTCTGGACATCAAAGGTCTCGGTGAGATCTTTACTGACCTTGATGGAGCAGCGTGCATTCTCCATCCCCATCCTGCACAGACGGACGAGTTTGGCAGGGATGCCAAAACTAGACATTGCTCTATATAGCTCGTCTCTATAGATGCTGTCATACGCGGCCTTAAAATCGATGAATAGCTGGCGTAAATCGATCTGAAGCTCATGGGTCTTCTCCAAGATCTGCCGTAGTGTGAATATCTGGTCGATGGTGGACTTTCCTGGCTTGAAGCCACACTGATATGGACCTATCAGGTTGTTGACGAACGGCTTCAGGCGTTCACACAATACGGCAGATAAAATCTTATATGCGATGTTAAGGAGACTGATGGCTCTGTAGTTGGCGCAGTTCAGAGGGTCTCCTTTCTTGAGAATTGGACAAACAACGCTGAGGTTCCATTCATCGGGCATACTTTCGTCCGACCATAAGTTGGTGTATGCTCCTTACCAAGTCATCGCCTGCCGCTTTGAAGGGCTCGGCAGTCAGGCCATCCGCTCCAGCAGCTTTGTTGGACTTAAGCTTCGGTATGGCTATCTTCACTTCATCCAGGTCGGGTGGACGGAATTGTTGGTCATCATCGTCCAGGTTGAAAGGTTGATTCTGCCTGACAGCGGTATTTGGTCCGTCATCGCCGTTATACAGTCTGCAGAAATGATCTTTCCAAATCCTCAGCATCGACTGCGATTCTACTACGATGTTCCCTTGTTCATCTCTGCAGGTTTCGGTTCGGGGTTTGTTTCCGTGGTATATTATTTTAACCTTTTGGTAAAACTTCTGAACCTCATTCCTGGAGGAGCATCTCTCAATTTCCTCGATCACGTGCTTCTCATGCTCTTTCTTCTTCCTGCTGAGAAGCCGGTGATCGTCTCTCCTCTATCGCTCATAGAGCTCATGAGCAGCTCTGGTCTTTCTTTGCAGCGCCGCGTTATATGCATCTTGCTTAGCTGCATGTGCTTGCCGGCATTCATCATCGAACCAGGGGTTTCGTTGTGGTGGACGAGTGAAACCCAGCACATCAGAAGCGGCATCTCTGATGGCGTTTTGGCAGTGTTTCCAATGGTCTTGGATGTTTGATGCTGGGGGTATTGGACCTCTTAAGAGATAAAGAGACATAAGATAATGGTCCGAGTCGATGTTGGTTCCTTGGTACGTACGGACATTCATAATACTGGAGGTGTGTCTTGCGTCGATAGCAATGTGATCAATCTGGTTGACTGTTGATTGATCAGGAGTTCTCCAAGTCCCCTTGTGTATGTCGAGACGTGGGAACCGCGTGCTAGCCACGACAATGTTTCGCCCCACCGCAAAGTCGATTAGCCTGAATCCGTTATCGGAGGTGGTGTTGTGCAGGCTATATTTTCCGATTGTTCCACCAAAAATACCCTCTCTTCCTAGCTTTGAATTGAAATCACCGAGGACAATTTTAATGTCATAGCTAGGGCAATGCTCGTAGGTCTTGTTAAGGAGCTCGTAGAAGGCATCCTTGGTGTCGTCATCTTTCTCCTCTGTGGGGGCATGCGTGCATATGAGGCTTATGTTGGCGAATTTAGCCTTGATGCGGATTGCTACGAGGCGCTCGCTCACATGCCGGAAGCTGAGGACTTCTTGTCTTAGTCTGCCTCCGACAACAAATCCGCATCCAAATAAGCGCTGCTTTTGCCGTCGATAGCAATTGCCGTAATAGATGTGGCAGTTTTTCATCTTCTTTCTGTCCGGCCCATCCCATCGCATTTCTTGGATGGCGGTTATGTCTGCTTTGCAGCAGTCTAGGGCCTCCGCTAGTTGCTCGGCTGCACGTGGTCTATTAAGGGATCTAACATTCCACGTGCATATCCGAAGCTCATTATCCTTAAATCGTTTGCGTGGGTTGTCAACAGTAGATCCGTCCATATTCGAGGCTTGTTGATGCTTCGTAACTTAATTTTTTTTCAAATGGCCGGGCAGTTACCCCGGCGGCACAACCAGCAACCTGGAGGACCAGTTCCATTTTGAGTGCCCCTAGGACGAGGGGTCGGTTACACCGAAGCCAGCAACCCGTTCCGGGATATGAGCGCTGCCGTTGGCCCGTATAGGGCTCGTCCGCCGCCATTTCTTTTCCAAGACCCTGACTAAGTCCTGGAAATCCTTTCCGGCCTGAGCTCTAAATATGCCGGAGTAGCCCGGATAAGGTCTTGTTTTGTTTTTCCGACACCAATCCTTGTTAATGGCGCAGGAAACTCGCCATTTGCCCCCTTCACTTCGCAACCTCTAGGGAGATTCCCAGATGGCGCCACGGGGAGGCGTGAAGTAGGACTTATTAGCAGAGCTGCAAGATGTTCGGCTACAGAGGCTCATTCTCCTCATTTAAGGAACCAGCACCTGTCGGAAGATGCTACTTCTACGAGGCCTTATACTTATCGTTGCCAATTAACATCTTTACAGATATTAAACAAAAATTTGAAGAAAAAGGCACAAAAGATCAATCCATTTGCAATGCAGAAGGGCTTTTGCCCTACTTTCGTATTATCACACCAAAGCATATGAGCAAAGTATCCTATCTGTGATCTTCCAACTCTTGGCTGCATAGAACTGTAGCTACTAGGCACTATTCTGCTAGGTCTTAGTGACCCTTGTCACTTAAATGACTTACACTTATCTTTTTTTAACATCATTACAAAAAGTCTTTGTCATTGCGAATACTCCAAAAAAATATATACAAAAGACGAGTTTCGGCAGACGTTTTTACCAAGTGAACCTCCTTTATATGAAATTTTTAGGTAAATTGGTATTTGCTCAGCCGATTATCCACACCTCTAATATACTTTCACGTTTGTTTTTTCCATTTTTTATTAACTCTTACTTTTGCTGGAAGGTGATTTTTTTTTTCTTAAAATATGTAAACAGAAAACTTTAAAGGAAATAAATTAAATTAATGATGCATGACCGAACGATTCCAGAAAATTGTGAAAGTCTTGTTCTGGTTATGCCTTTCTTTACACTTTTCATTTATATTATTAGAACATCCGCCAAAAGATACATAACTCTGACACAAATAGAAAACACAAAAACAAAAAAAAAACAACAAAACATCTAAAGCGTTAAAGTAATTAATAGCCAATGCAAGAGGTCGAACCGGCCTCTTCTTTACCATCACTTCACCTTCAGAGATTCTTTTACAAAAAAATTAAAAATAAAAAAAAAACACTTCAATATAACTCGAGATTTATTCTTCTCAACTTACAAATGGTCATTAATAAGTTGGCTGCGAAAATAATTAATGAATTTATCTTAGCTATTCGGTGATCACTGATCATGGTGATTAAGAGGCATGAATAAAATTCTTAAAGTGGATATGGATTCAGTGATATTCATTCGCTTATAAGGAGTGAGTGCAACTAGTTTTTTGTAGTCAATAATAAATTTTTGTGATGATATTATCTCATATTTTAGATACAAACAAAAAGAAGAAGAAGAGAACTGCTCACTAATGGCAATATTGCACAACAGATTTTCAAGGTCTTTTCTTCATATTCAAGAACTAGTCGTAATTTGTTGTTATTTAGATTTTTTTCAATTTTGTGTAAATTATGAAAAATTATCTTTGTAATGCAATATGGCAAAAACCTGTCTTCGATTTATTTGAAATTGAAGATCATCCATTCAAAATATAAAAACTGAAGAATTCCCATGGATATTTCTGCTGCATTCGATGATAAAGAGCATCCAGTGGATAACTTTTAAATTCAAATTATAACTTCTTATCGACTGGCAGTGGGAGGTATTTTTCGAAGAGAGTGTTGTGCAGATTCAACAATAGTCATGAGTAACATGTCGTTAAGTGATGAGCCGAAGGAGCTACTGATCTGGTTGTAAGTTCCAGTTCAGCCCAACTTCTCTGGGACGATCAATACCATAAGTGATGTCAGAAGATGTTGGTTAAGTTCGAGACGAAATTACGTAATATTCCTTTAGATCGCCATCTAATAAAACCAAGAAATCACTAATGCATGTCATTGTAAAATATACCCAAACATGATGCAAATCCTGCAGGGTCCTTGTGAAAGTGTACACTTTTGGAAAAAAAAAATCGGAATCCCGAAACTTGGAAAGACATTCCCGTATTCAGGCCTATACAAATAAATATTAAAGAATATGTGTTACTGCTGATTCAATCTTCTTATCCTTTTATTAAACCTTTCCTCGTTATACGAACTTATGCGTAACGAGTTTCCCATTTTTACTGCATCGCTGCTGCTCCGCTTATGGGGTTGGCTAATGTCGCAGACCGCAGAACGCGTCTACATAATGCTCGGTCCTGGATTGCTTCAGTGGTTAGCCCCAGGCGTTGTTGCGCATTGGCCATCTGAGAAATCCAGGAATTCTTTTTCCGACCTCGTTTTCTTACAGTTGGAGTGACCGTAGTTGATAGTGCCTTTTTAACCGGATTTTCCGCAGATCTTCTTTGAACGTGGCAATACCAGCTTATTCTATTCGCCTCAAGCTGTTGGGTTACCGAATTCTTTATATGTAAACTTCCTCTTATACGCGTAGATCTAATGCAATCGCGTTTAGTGATTCCACTAGACATCCTTAACATTTTCATTTCCGCTGCCGTCATTTTGTCCAGCACTGTGAACCGTATATAAGAGCTGGTTTAACAACCGTGGTGTAGAGTTTCCCCTTTAATTTAAGTGGAAATTTTCGGTCGCGAAAGATTCCCGAATTTTCCCGCCATTTCATCCACCCCACACTCACTCTGTGGTTAACATCGTCGTCACATTTCGCTTCCATGTTAACGATTGATCCTAAGTACTTAAAGATAGTGCTTTTCGGAAGAGCTATTCCGTCTAACATTTTATCCGGAACAGTTCGCAACGGATGCGCAAATGGGCACGTCAAATGCTCCGTCTTTGAACGACTTATTTTAAACCCGTTTCTCTCTAGCGCATTTCTCCATGAATCTAAGGCGTTCTGTAAATCTTCGACGTTATCGCTAAGTATAACTGCGTCGTCAGCGAAGAGAATTGGCGTTACATTTGCTTCGCGCATGCAGTCTTTTAAAAGATAGTCGAATACTACGTTAAAGAGTAAAGGGCTAAGTACGCTTCCTTGATGCACTCCGACATTAACTGGAAATTCTCTCGTTAATTACTGGTGATTCAATAATCATAGAAATGCCTTCAAAAAATTAAACACATATTTATTGCGAAATCAATGTAGAATATTATTGATTAATAAAGCTGGGTCCATGGCAATTACATATAGAATACACTATCATCCATGAGACTAACACGGCTTCTGTTACAAGCGGCCATCCGAAGGTACAATTTATCAATGATCCTTTGAAGAATAAGTGCGTCAATGGCCGCAATTTAAGTTTGGATGTTGTGTTTAAGCTAAAGAATTGTCACTGGGTTATTGGCATCGACCTTACTCTTCAAATAACCCCACATGAAGAAGCCTAAAAGTGTCAAATCCCATAATCTTGGAGGCCAATCAACTAACCCATTCATTATATTTTGAAAAAAAAAAAAAAAAATAGCCGGTCACTGTAACTATCTCTCCAGCCTCATCTTCGAAAAAGTACGGCAATGAAGCCGCTAACCCATAATACGCACCATACGGTGACTCTTTTGGGCTGCAGTGGTTTTTCGAGAATCTCTTATGGGTTGTCCAGTCCTCAAAAATGACAATTTTGTTTATTTACATACCCATCCATCCAAAAATGGGCTTCATCGGAAAAGATCGAATTCGATGACAAATTGTCCTTGCGATCCGACATCTAGTTAACAAATCGGCGACCATCTACGAGACCTGACGGCTTCAATTGTTTTGTTATTTGGATTTTATAGGCGTGCAAATAAAGATCAACTTTTAAAATTTGCCGTGAAGTGCCATAAGTGAGGCACAATTGTTGTCTTCGACGATGAATTGAGGTGCATGGCTGGTTTTGAAAACTTTCACTCATTGGTGATGTTTTAGGTTGTGTACGTACTGGCTGAGCTTGCTGACATGGAGTTTGACCCGATACCGAATCAGTTTCTACAAAACGGTTCACCATTGCACGAATTCCGGACTCACTAAGACGATTATGTTGAACGAATGCGTAGTTGTGTGGAAAAAGACTTCATGACTAAAATTATTAAAGACTGTATGACATCTGTCAAAAAGATCAACCGTTTGCTGACCAGTGCGGATCAATTCTGACCATTTAGTGTATCTTACCTTTTATAAAGCTATAAATAGTCATTTTCCCAATGACCATGCATAATTCCCTTAAAAGTTAGACGATATCCTCGGAAATGCGAAGTATCTTCCCTTGTTGTTTCGGTTGCAAATCGTGTGTTTCTCGTTGTTATGGGTTCGGTATGGCATATAATTCTAGTGAGATGCTCACATCTCACCTAAGAAATGGTATCTGTGCAGTCTTTTAAGTGGTTTTGAGGGGAACGACACATGCTTGTCATTTGACTTTGTTAGGCCTGATGTGCAAACTTACTGAATGTGGCTTCCTTAGGCTTATCCCAATGTAACTAAAAATTGTTTCTCCAAGACGACATATCATCGTGCACTTCAAACGAAGTTCCTGTCAACTGTGACCGAACCTTCTATCTATTTCCCATTTTATAATTTCCGCAACTGTTAACCAATAGTTGAGTATTCTTATAATTCGAACGTTATCCAATTTGTCAGACGCTGAAGTGAACATCTTCATAAGTGCATTCAAAAAGGAAAAACCCTTTAAGTTTTTTTGAAATAAGGAAAACATTATGCTTCTCCTGAAGCTTTCCGGCACGAGTCCGTGCTTACAGAATTCATATGGTACACACTCTTCCTCAACAGCTTTATTGAACTGCAACGGTTTAATATGGTTTTTATCTCTTAAACTGAGAAAGCCCTATCAAGATCTTTGTTTCTCACAGAGGGGAGTGCATATATAGGTATGACTTAATTTTAGTTTGGTGGAGGCTCGGTATCAGCTCAGAGTGTGCAGCTAATATGCCAGCGTCACCCCATGTAAGTAATGCACCATTGAGCCTTCTTGCAAGCCTCTTAAACAATTGACCATTTCTTATTTGCGACAGCATCCTTTGTAAGTGGATCATGTATATCTTGGAAAGCAAGTCTGAGATTCTTATCACCCGCAAATAAGCAGATACATTTTATCGAACCTTTTCGCAGGCTGCGTAGTACCATATTGATTTTAAACACAGTGTGATGTGCTGTTACTGTTCAAAGGATTATAGGCTCTTACCTAAAGGCTTTTAAGAACTTATGGGACAATTTGTCGAAATCCGAACCCTATATTGGCTGCCTTAGGCAAGATAACCAATTGAGCAAACAATGCCGATTCAAGCATAGATTCATCGAAAACTTAGCTGAAATTGTTTTTAAGATTTTTTTTTAATGGACTTGGTCCTCAACCAAGAAGCCGCTACAACTAGCAGGATCTCTCGTAAGCTGAATTCAGGGCTGCGCCCCAAATTAGTGGAGATATCTTGTAGTCGCGTGTGCCACCTAAGATGCGGTTGTTCTCTTCCACTCCATTATTCAGAGTAGAATTCGATGGCTTATGCCCGGGGATTTTATGTCCATTTGTCCAGCATGGTCCATTTCAGAAATTGGACCCATAAACGTCTGACTAGAACTGTGTCGCTATCCTTAAAGCAAGACCGGGATTATAACAGACTTTTATAAAATCAGTTGGCGCAAGCAGGCTATATTCAATTACCTCCTGAGCTCAAAAGCACGTTTTAAGATTAAAATTCTGCGCTCATGTCTTTGCTGTATATAATTGCGGAGCCAAGCTAAACGAGGTGCGAAGTTTTAACCGCCAATAGTGACATTCTGGTCAAGCTGTGAGTGGTGTACATCGTTGTCTCCCGACGGTCTAAATCTTGTTTAGCCTCAGTAGTCAAGAAAACTTTATTGACAGCTCCCTGTGTTTATGCAATGACATCCTTTTGCGCAACTATTTGTGCCGAGTTTTAAAGAGCGTGCTTCGTTTGTTGACCAGAGAGTTGCATGTGATTCTTTCACGATCTTACAAAATGGCATATGACAGCGGGTCGCCTTGTATACAACCTTTCTTGATATTGAAGATCTCGGTTTGTTTGTTATCGACCATGATATTGCAGAGACAATTCTCCCTGGTAATTCCGTGAAACCTAGCTAGTTTGTCAGGCATGTTAAAAGTAGACATTGTGTTATAAAGCTTATCTCATATGCGGCTTTGAAGATGGTGAAAGTCTATCTGAAATTTTCCTCTCTTTTCCAAGATCTGCCGCAGTTTGAATATTTGAGCGATTCCGGACCTTTTTGGCCGAAAACTGCACTGATATGGACCTAACAGATTGGTCAGTAACTGTTTCAGATAGGCGATATTTAGGAGATTTGTTAGTGAAAATCCTGCATCTATACGGGAAGAGTAGTAACACCTACTCTCAACTCTCCATTTGAAGGATTTGATACCACATTTCAAGCCAAGGTCAGTGCCATTGCGAGATTTAGATTTCACTGAAGGTCATTCTTTGAGGTCACTCTTAAAGTACCGATACACATAGACATTTTCAACTCAGACGGGCTGTATAAATTCAGAAAATATTTGCGTTCTGAAAGCATATAGTTTAGAAGTGGCTGAGTAGGAAAGACTCAAGGGCTGTGTACCACACTTCTTGGTATTTTTTAAGCCAGTTTGTTTTTTTCAGATAGAAAACATTGTTAGCTCTTTATTTACATGGTTAATGGTAGGCCATGGAGCCAATAAATTGAGACAAAATAACCACTGTGCATTCACAAATGGTAATTATTAATAAAACTTTTATTTGCGAAACATATTCACACATTTTTGTATCGATGTTTGCTTTAAAAACTGCTGCTAATTATTTAATCTATCGATTCGAATTGTCAACTATTAGCACATTCACATCAATGATACTTTGCGACTTACTTACAGCGACAGCTAACAAACCAAACACAGAAAACGTGTCTTGGTCCACAGACTAGTCAATTGTCGATGGACGATATGGTTGGATTTTGACACAAAACAGAATAAATACCTCCAGTCAGTAGAACGAATATCGTACCAAACACATTCAAATATAAAAAAAAGAAAAGAGAAACCAAAACAACAACCGTACAGTTTGTCCTCCCTTATTCCATTCGCTTATCCTTCACCAAGTCTTTGTCGATTTAGCCAAATATATTTTTTAATTAGTTAATTATTTCCTTAGGTCTGTGTTTCTCTGATTTCGCTAAGGACACCGTATCTGCTGAAAGACTCTGCGTTCCTCCTCTTATTTGTCACGTTCTTCTTCGATGGTTTTTTGTTTTTTTATTTTTGTAAGGATCTGTATCCGTGGATCTCTTCGATTCCTTAAATGTCATGAATTTGCAGTTTAGTGGCAATGGAAATGTTGGACAAAAAAAAGGGGAAGAAAAGAAAAAAAAAAACAACAAACAAACATAGTGTTGCGAGTGTCAACAGACCTTCGTTCGAGGAGATGAATGATAGGAGTTTACTCTTCTTTTTTCAAGTTTTTTTTTTTTTAAGTTTTTTTTTTTGAATGTTTTTCCGCAGAATGTAAGGTTGTGAGACAAGAAATGTTTCAAACACGTTCGCAATGATTTATGTATGTGCTTATCTTGAAATGTTTGAAGGAAAGTGGATGGTACCTGGATCTGGATATTGAGAGAAAACAAGTTCGCACCTCAACTCTTTTGTTTTGAACAGAAGAATTTCTCTATTTTATTTTTGTTGTTTTTTCCAAGTAAAGTTGTGATCTTGTTTATTCGAAATATCATTAATGAGCTTCAACAAGCAAGATTGGTAATAAAGGTAAACCAAAATAGATGTCAGCTAGATGTTAACATCTGTTAAAAGCCTATCTCATTTTTCTTCACTCACATTCCATTCAAACCAACCGAATTTCTCTCACAGTAGACACACATTTAAAACAAACTTAGGAATAGAAAAATATACATACATATGTATATGTATATATAAAAAATCAACAACCGATTTAATTAGAAAAATTAATCCAGACAAAATTAAAAATTCAAGTTTTTCTCTTTTCACAGAAAAACTTTCCCTACCACAGGGGAATGAAAACAAAAACTTACTCGATTGCTTCTAATCATTGTTTCTAGTTTAACTTTTTCTTCTCCATCCAGCATACACACGCACATGTTTTTTGGTCATGTTTTGGTCTTTTCTGATCTAGACTACTGTTCAAAAAAAATAAAAAATTAAGTCATAGATACAGATAGAGTCTTAGCTATGCCCGACATGGATAAATCACTTTGCCTAAGAAGAAGCAAGACAATGAAGAGAAAAAAATATCCCGATTTCGACCGTGTTAACCTTAAATTAAAACTCAAGACTCAATGAATAATACTTTCCATAAAAATTCAATCGGTAATCTATATTTTATTGTTGAAAGAAAATCGTGCCAACACTTCTTTTTCCCAAACATCATAGGTACGAGTATGGTGTTCGGGTTGATTCTGTTCTGTTTCTTAGATTTTTTTTTTTTGTATTTTTGTCTAAAGAGGCTGGATGTAGAAATTATCGAAATAGGCCAACAAAAAGGTTGTTCGCTGGTTTTGTGCTTAGAACCGGAGGCCATTCCTTCTCAATTTTCTATACATTCTTCTTCTTCATCTTCTTCTCGTACTCTGGTGCCTTGGGTTTCTTGTGATTGTGATACTGATAGAATGTTTTGAATGTCTCTGTTATCTCTGACCTGTGACTAGTTAGTAGTTGATGTGACCGTGGGGGGAAGAGGACGTTACATAATTTTTATATTTTCGTCGTTTTTGTTTAATACGAAGAAATATTTCTTCTTGGCCAAGGCATTTGCATTTAAATTGGGACCACACGAGTTAGTCAACACAAAATCCACAAACAGAGAGAGAGAACAAAAAATCTAACAAATGGAATGGAATTCGATTAGAGATGAATTGGATGTCCAGAGTTCAGAAATCGAAAAGATTCAGTTTAGGAAATAGATGGTTAACAATTGCTACGGATTTTCGTTTCGAGTCATTTGATTAGCAAATATTTAGGCGTTGCATCAAGTGGGTTACCAATACGACTCTAAATTAAGTTTTCAAAAGAGTGGGTGGAGATTTATTGCCGAAGATTTACTTGGAAATGGTGTTGTTATCATGACAAACGATCAACACAACCTTCTATGACTTTGAACTATAAAAAGCTTTGACCAAAACTGAAACAACTTTACCAATCCAAACGGAAGCTATTTTGAAATAAATAATTTTGAAACGTCTTATTTAATTTTAATGAATTTTAATGAATGTTTATTGTTTATGTAAACATGCGATGAAAAGTGTCTGGCATCCCCACAGTTATGGCTCGGTTATTTTGAAGATTGTCAAGCAATATTTGGGAACATATTAAAACCATGGAAGTCGAAAACATGTCGTTATAGCAATAATTTGTTTGTATGTGATGACAGGTGTGGTCCTCTTGTGACCGGTAATTGTTTCAAAAAAGAATGCTGAATCAAGGAATTCCAAGAACAATTCTCTCAGTTAAAACTCTATGAAAGGGCATTAATATTAGCAAGACAACTTTTGCAACCATCTGTCGTTGAACCTCTACTTCAGCACCTTTCGACAAGAGATAGATGAGGGGAGAGCAACAAGTCTTATTTTTCTATCTTTAGTAGTAAGTGGCCCCAAATTAAATCTTCGTTAATAGTAAAACGATTTACTTGATGGAACCCACGTCAATCTCAGCACATTCAGAATGTACACCTTACTTAATTTGGTTCCTAATCAGTTAGTTTACTCGTAGTTTTGTCTACAGCAACCCGCTGAAAGATTATTGAAGTTCCCTTCATCGTAGAAAAACTATTTCTCTACTGTGTTGTCACTCTGAGTAAGAATTGAATATTTCAGCAAAAATAGTTAATATCCATTCGTTGTACATATCCTGGACATATTCGGTTACTAATTAACACTTTTCGTAGGTCAGTTTTGCTGTAGAATTCATAGCTTTAGGTGCAACATTCCCGCCAAACCCAACAATGCAAATCGGACTGAGAATCGCTTGAAGGATTCTTCGTCAAAATAGCACATTTGTAGACTTTTGTAGAGCCTCTATTTTGTTCAAAGGGCATCATTACTCAACGACTATTCGATCCGATTATATCGACGTTGTGCGAATGTTCCTGTGGACAGCTTAGTTTTGCGCTCATTCAAAGTTAAGCTTTCTTTTTTCGCTCACTCAATGGCCTCTCTATTCTACCAACAAAGTAAATGTATCAGAATATGCAAGTAGTTGCGAAGACTTTTGGAAATTGTACCTCTGATGTTGGTTTGAAGGTTACGAAAAACTTAGTCTAACCATAGTGCATTGTTCAAAACGCTTCGTGACATCAAAGATCTTGGTGAGATCGCTTCCTTCCTTCCACGGCATCAAGCATTCTTCATCAACGTTCTGCACAATCTGACTAGTGTGTCAGAGACCCCAAAACTAGAAATGGGCCTGTAGAGCTCGTCTCCTTGGATGCTGTCTATTCAATGAAGGAGCATATGCTCTTCCCTGCACGAGCATCTCTCGTTCATTTATGTAGCGTCGCTTCAAACTAAAGAGTAAATAACGGAGGTTCTGCAGTTTCTGTCAATCATCATTAAGCCAATGCATACTTTTTCTGCGGGAATCGAAAATAGCCGTGCACGAAGCTTGACTGCAATGAGCCTTTATCGGACATGACCAAATTGGTTAATTACTTGATTACGTGATGGCCTTGTTCCTTTGAAAAACCTTAGGCCAGTTGTAATGATATTCCGACCCTCAGCAAGGTCAATTTTCTTAAGTCCATTTGAAGTCCATTAGGCTGCCTTACCTTTTTCTAATTTTACCACTCACCACTCAAATAGACACTGTTTCTGGCTATTCATTTTCCTTTTGTTCGGCCAAGCATACTGCACTTCCTAAATGGAGGTGATATCTGCTTTATAGCAACCTAGGGCCCTGATAGATGTTCGGTTCAACCATCTCATGCCCGATATGACCGTTGTTTAAAAATATCATTAGAAGGAGGTTTTTCTGTGAAGAACAGCCTCCAATTTGAAGAGCCAGGCCCTTTATAGTTACTTTTCAGAATAGGCCTACATTTTTGTGGAAAGTAGCCCGCTGTGGGGATGTGGGAGCTGCCGTTGATCTATTAAGGGTTTATGTAATACTTCTAATATAGTGAAAATCCTTTTCGACTTCAGCTCCCAATATGCGGAGATCATTCTTGCGAGGAGTCTGGCATGCTGCCTTTTTATGCCACCGTTGATGAAGAACTGGACAAATATGTCCGTTCGTAGCGAATCGCATCTTTTGTTACGTAAAACTGCCACAGAAAATCAATTCTAAGGTTGAGCCCTGTACAAAAAATTGTAAAATAAATAATTAAAGAAGCGGACATGAGAGGAGAGGACTGAAATCTTTACCACTTCGGAAAAAAATAATGAAAAAGTTTATTTCAAGGTCGAAATGTAGATCTCAGGGGTATGGTGAGGTCGAAATGAAACTGATAAATTTGCAACTGCCTTTAAAAGGTAAAAGACCAATCAATCTGAACTTAACAGGTGGCACGAAAGTCATCACCCTATCGGAAGATGCTCTAATTTTTGCATATGGTGGCAAATGTCAATTCAACTTTGACATTTGTGAAGTAAA
The DNA here is from genome assembly GCA_928272305.1 of Volucella inflata. Taxonomy (NCBI): domain Eukaryota; kingdom Metazoa; phylum Arthropoda; class Insecta; order Diptera; family Syrphidae; genus Volucella; species Volucella inflata. The sequence goes on from OV743720.1 coordinate 87,076,736, forward strand.
ATGATACAAAATATAATCGACAAGACATGAATCGCTGTACTCTTAAAGAACGCGGAATAATCGTTACGATATTTTTGAGGAACAATTCGTTGGTGGTGTTGGCGCAGCCTGAATTTCGGCGCAGATTCCCGTCGAGAACACCAACTGGGCAAACAATATGACGTTTAGCTACTCTCCTAGAAGAGTATGCGGAAACTCCGGCAAGAGTGATGGAAAATGCCATAAATCGGGCCGGAATGGTTATCAATTCTGGCGATGACCACTAAGCCCATATTAATTTCTCGACTTAATGGAAAAAAGTTTAAGGCATCAAGTTAACATAATCCAAAAGCAGAACCAACGTTTTTCATTCATAAACAAAATTACAGCCAAAGGACAATGGGTGACAACTTTTGCGCCAGCTTGTACTTAGAAAATTAGATGATACAGCGGTAGACTTATTACCGATGCAAGTATACTACAATCAAATATGTGACTAGTGCTGCTGGTTCAGGTTTCTTCGACTAGCGCTGGCTTAAATACCAACCGCCTGTTGAATATTTGTGTTTGGAAATAAGTTTAACTTAATCCTTGCTTAAGAGATGTTGACGTTGAATTCTATCTTTATGTGATAGTGCTGATGTGTCTTCTGTTGGCATGCACATATTTGTTTGTTCTTTGACTCGATTGTAGTAAACAGTGCTAAGGAGTGGCACTATTATGTTGTCAACCGAAACCAAATGATCTTTATTGGTAGATTTTCATAAAAATACACGGATTGAATAAGGGCAAATTACTTTCTTGTCGGCAAGACGTAAGAGGCCCCCCTTTCAAGCGATAATGTGACAAGACTTGAGCAATGACATTTAAGGCTGTAGTTGTAAGTTTATTAGTTGCTGTGAGTATCAGTTGCATGGGGTTTTGGGCATTCTAGCTGGGATAGTATTCCATGGTTCCTGTCTTATGAGGATTTGATAACTTCAGAGTGGATATCGGTGAAAACACTTTTGCCTTCTAAATTGAAATTGTTGTAAATCTATTGGCAATCTGTTGCATTACGACTCTAGACTCCTGTGAAAGGACAGCTTCAAGACTTTGTTGGAGCAGATTTTAGAGGAGGTCAACCCTCTAATAAGAGGTACGAAGCTTGCAGGAGTACTACGGTGTTCGACAGAGATCTGTGGTTTGCATACAATCAGAATGCATACACGTGGGTATTATTGGGAAATCCACAGCTTAGCTCTTGTCTCCCAGGAAGACTGCCTGCAGACATATTTTGAGATGCATCTTGATGTACTACACTTAAGCGATAGCAGTATCTATTGTTATTGTAAAGAACACATTACCACACAAGAATATATTTTGTTACATCGTTCGGAATACAAAGTGGTGAGAAATGTATCCGACTAGTGATTAGAAAGTCAGGAAAAGAGCCCACCAAAAAGATCGATGGAAAAATATCTGAGAATGATAGATTAAAATTGGGAAACAAACTTTGGCTAAAATAGTTACCATTTCACTGTCGTTCTTCTCAATACATCATCGTTATACGTTTGATTAACATGTTAGTTTGAAAGCATTTTGTAGTCATGTACAGTCCTGCTGGCTTTATGTATTCAATCCCTGCATTGCATCCGGGAGAAGTTTCAGTGATATTTGTACCATAGGTAAACATAGGTCAAGAAATGTAATCAAGTGTCTTTGTTCGATGGATTTTTCGACGATTTCTTCCATTTTCGGAGCGGAATATGATTTCGCCTTCTCCTGTATGAATGGAACAATGCGATCGTTATAAAATCTATCACTCAAAACTGCTAAAGTGGATGTGGTGTGATGTGCAGTATTTAAACACATATCTAGCCATAAATAGTATTTTCGAACAGAGCACTCCGATGTTTTGGGCGCTAAGTAAGAGTCTTCATATGTATGCTTAAGCAGACGCTTACTCTGTTCTTGAGTAATGCTATCATATTTTTGCTTTTGTCTCCTTGGAAGAGGGGATGGAGGACCTAGACTCAAACTGTGTTTATCTGTAATGTCGAAATATTGCTCTTTGTGGCTTGAAATAGTGGAGTCCTTTCTAGTTTTTGATGAAATGTTGCAAAATGGAACAACACTCCAACTAAACGAAAGAGTTGATGTGCGAACTTTTTCACAAACTTGCAGTTTTCAATATTTTATCAGAGGAAAATAAATTAAGAAGAAATCAAACATTCTACTGCATTACGAGTGTTTACAAATTCAGTTCCGTGCCCTTTCCTGATCATATTTATTTATTTTTTGCGTGTTGGTCGCTGAAGCTTGCAACAATTTCCTTCTCCATACAAATGTGATTCTAATTAGTTTTGCAGAATGAAAAAAAATCCAATTTTCTAAATTACACGATATATAAATTAAAAATGTATCTAAACAAGAAAAGAAAAGGATTAAATTCCGAGCAATTTGCACCACGTGTTCAAAATTACTCTCTGGCAAAAATAGAGGGAAAAACAAAGACCTCAGCTGCTGTCAGGTTCAATAGCAGATGAAAAATCACTACAATCATGACCTTACTTCCTTTTGGATAACCCTCTAACCGCACCGTCATCACCATGAATATCATCATTATCATCATCATCATCACTATCAGCATCAGCGGCAGCAGCACCAAGAGTGGCAACGAACAGGCAACAGCAGAAGAAGGCGATGGTGGTCGCCGTGATAGCAACCACCATCATAGCCTAACCTAGTCAAACAGCGATTGTGCTCCAACCAGCACGCAACCCGCCAATAATACCAAACCACCATTAAAAACAAAAATTCTTTTGTATTCCTTTGTACGAGTATAAGTTTCCTTTCTCTCTCTCTCCTTTATCCAATTCTCTTGTATCTTATTTTTTCGATAAATGACAGATAATAATTAAAATGTCAATCGTGATATTACCGCCTTCCATTGAGTTATATTGTACTTGGACCTATTCGTAGACCGTGCTGTTTGTTTGCTGAATGGTCAATGCTGGTTTTTTCTTTTTAAAGATACTTGAGAAAGAAGTTGAAAATTTGAATATTTTTGTGTAAAAGTTTTCGAGAATGACACATCATTTCAATTGAAGTTGCAAGTGCTTGTATGCTTCACCACATGGGGTCCCAAATACACCTATCGTAAAGTACAATTCCAATCAAATCCGTGGATAGTTCTTCACGAAGTACTGGTGATCGTAAAATGTAACATTTTGTTAAATGGTAAATTTCTGGGTACACCAACTTACCGCTAGATGATTGTGGTTGACCCCGATAACGTCTAAGGTTAGTTTGGCTTCCTTTTAAGCCATCTTGCAGCAAACCATCAATTTCCTTACGGCGTTGGCTAAACTCTTGTTTAGTTCACTGACTTGCAGAGAAATTCCTCTCCAACGGTTTTTGGGTCAGTGAATGATGTATGGTAGTCATCAGTTCCACTGGGAATTCATTTCAATTCGATAGACAATGATGCTAAGTTACGAGTACTCCAATTGGCAAATGGTCCGTATCTTTTGATTTCGATTTATACAATTTCGTATTTCCTATTCCTTACCTCATTTTTCCTTTTCTTCTTCCATCTTCCAGGTAAGTGACGGAAATTCACAGTTGTGTTATGTAATTAGTGACAAGAGATTAAGCAGTTACTTGCAAATTGTAAGTGAAAGGCCACCGAAGACAAGCCTCTATAAATAGTGCGAACTACCAGTGTTAACTGAAATCGATACAACAATGTTGCAGCACTCGTAAGATTCAAGGATACTCACTTGAGTACATATTCGTAAGCGTATATACGAATTCATGTAAAAATGCAACAACTTCGAGGAGAGATTGTAAAATTGTAAGGTAACTTGGGCTATGTTTATAGGTCAGGCCGAATACGAAGGAAAATAACAATTTTATGTTGATCACGTACCATTTAAAGGGGGAAACACAGTAAACTGATGAATCCACAGCCTAATGTAGCACCGGATCATCACTTTGGGATTGCAACTTTGTTGTAGTGTCGTTGTTCTGTTCACAGCATGCTGGGATGTTAGCCAGTTATGGGAAGTAAATTGACCAGATAATGGCAATGCCCAGCGAACTTTTCACATTCAGTGTCTTTTATTACACGTCAGTGAATTTAATTTCGTTGAGCTTATATGGAATGTGTCTTGCAATCGAATGTTCTACCTTGCGGGTGGGCACAGATGAGAAAGAGTTCCGCATCGGATTAACGCTTCGTAATGGTGCAATGTGGATGTCATTACGGGGGTATAACTTACTCCAAATGGATGCTAAAAGACCTGATTTGGGAGATTTTGTTAAATTTCATTCCCCGGTTTGATGATTCAGGCAAGTAAAATCAAAATGATTGTGAGAATGTTGCCGCAGACTTCTAAAAATTAAAAAAACGGTTCCCACGGGCTATATGGTTATATTCTTAAAAGTTCATGAACAAGGTTATGAAGACTTGTCAGTCTCCGAAGTACCTTCTTCTTTTCTTTTTAAATCATCGAAGGACAGAGAGTGTCTTGAATGTTTTCTTGACTTTCTGTTACTGAATCCTATGACCTCGGTTTCTTATAACTTTTTCTGTTCCAGTTTTTTTGACCAAAATCACAATTAAATAATATGCTGCAAAGATTCCAAACCAGTATCCGTAGATGAATTTAGAAGAATTGCTTATATTGACAGGGGCTTTCTGGAGGAATTTTTGTGAGGCATTAACTCAGACCAAACTCTTACTATCTAGCTAGGCAAATTGGAATTATTCAGAAAGCCTGATGCTGTTCTTTCGGCTGCGTTTCACCTCAACCGATTCGATGTTGTTCCTTACAACGTTGAAGGAACAGCGGGAGCGACATCCTATACAACCGATTCTGTGTGGCTTTCTCTATAAACATCATCATAAGCAACCTTAAAGCCTTAATAAAGGTGGTGGTCAATTGGTATACAAAAATATTTTCCAGGTTTTTTGGTAAATTTAATCACTTAGCTGATAGTGTTAAGCGGCACCTAAATGCAGATGGATAGTATGATAAATGACGTTGAGTTACTACTCATGTTGGTGTATGTCAAGCTCATCAAATTTCGAACAGAATGGTTGTTAACTCATCGATTGGGGCATGATTTTTGGATTTTGGTTTTGAAATACGATATTTTCACTAAACTTCGATTACGTAATCTTTGTAATTAATGCGGCTTCAGGCCAGGAAAGTCGACCATCGACCAAATATTCACACTACGGAAGATCTTGGAGAAAACAAATGAGCCTCAGATCGATACGCACCACCTATTTATCGATTTTAAGGCGGCATAAACAGCCCCTATAGAGACGCGCTATACAGAGCGATCTCTGTTTTTAGTATCCCTGCTAAGCCTGAACGTCTGTGTAGGAATAAGAATGTACGCTGATGCATCAAGGTCGGTAAAGCTCTCACCTAGACTTCTGATGTCAAAAAAGGATTTAAACAAGGCGATGCACTATCATGCGATGTCTTTAGCACCACACTTGAGCGAATAGTGCAAATCTCATTCAATAATACAAGGATGGACAATCCGCCCAATTACTCGTATAAACTGATGCAGATTCTATATGCATAGACAATGAATAGAGGAGGAAATAGAATGACGACCTTAACGGACGATTACGGTCCAACGGTTGAGATGTTTGGGTCATATAGAGCTGATAAACACCAACGCTCCGGTCCGAAAAGTCTTCGAATCCGTCTCCGAGGGGCAACGCTGTAGAGAGAGCTGGCTGGATGGAGACTCTTTTTGGCTGAGGTTTAGGTCATCCCCGGTCAGTAGAGTCACGTTAAGTAAGTAAGTAACACACATTGTGTTGCTACTGCACTGTCCCCGTGGTGGTTTTCGCAATCCTCAGTTGCCGGTTTGTTGCCGTAACAGGTTCTTTTTATTTGCTTCTAAAAATTTCGAATCTCATTCTTTACTGACCTTCGATGGCTTTGCCTTCGGATTTTTCAAATTTCCTGGCTTTTGATTGGGATAGGTTTGTGTTCGGCTAATTTTTCTTGATTGTTGCGGCATCAATATTTCTTATTTGAACGTATTATTTGGCTCGGCTACTTCCATAACGAGCTCTGGAACTCCGTAGATTTTAAATGAACGAATTACTTACTTAATTTAAGTGGCGCTACAGTCCGGGGTGGCCCTGGGCCTCAATCAACAAGCTTTTCCAGCCAGCTCGATCCCTAGCTAGCTGCCTCTAGTTTCGCACGCTAAGTTGACTGAGGTCGCCTTCCACGTGCGTGCGCCACCTGAGTCTTGGCCTTCTTCTACTGCGTTGTCCCTCGGGAGCGGATTCGAAGACTTTTCGGACCGGAGCATTGGTGTCCATGCGCTCTACATGACCCAGCCATCTCAGTCTTTGGATTTTCACTCTTCTGGCTAGGTCCATGTCGCTGTACAGTCCATACAGTTCGTAGTTGTATCTCCTCCTTTACTCACCGTCAATGCAGACGGGACCGAAGATCGCCCGAAGAATTTTTCTCTTGAAGCAACCAAGAACACCCTCATCCATTTTTGATAATGTCCATGCCTCTGCGCCCTAGAGCAGGACCGGGATTATAAAGGTCCTATAAAGGGTGACTTTTGTTGTCCAAAAGAGGGCTTTGCTACTCAATTGCCTTCTTAGCACAAAGAAGCAGCGATTGGCAAGAGTTATCCTTCGCTTGATCTCAGCGCTGGTGTCGTTGTCTGTATTTTTAGCGGAGCGTACGTAGACAAAGTCCTTAACTACCTCAAAGTAATACCTGTCGATTTTCAGTGTCCTTTTTGCTTGACAGCATATACTTGGTCTTTCCTCATTGACAGCTAAGCCCATTCAATCATGCATTCTCCATCATCATCCAGCAAAGACCGACGAGTTTGGCAGGAAATGCCAAAACTAGAAAATGCTCCGTGTAGTCTCAATGGGTCTCATGGGTCTTCTCCAAGATCTGCCGTAGTGTGAATATTTGGTCGATGGTGGACTTTCCTGGCCTGAAGCTACACTGATATGGACCTATCAGGTTGTTGACGAACGACTTTAGGCGTTCACACAATACGGCGGATAAGATCTTATATGCGATGTTATGGAAACTTATGCCTCTGTAGTTGGCGCAGTTCAGAGGGTCTCCTTTCTCGAGAATCGGACAAACAATGTTGAGGTTCCATATTTAACAGAGTTGGTGTATAGTCCTTACCAAGTCAACGCCTGCCGCTTCGAAGAGCTCGGTGGTCAGACCATCCGCTCCAGCAGCTTTGTTAAACTTAAGCTTCGATATAGCTATCTTCACTTCATCCAGGTCGGGTGGACGGAATTGTTGGTCATCATCGTCCAGGTTGAAAGGTTGATTCGGTTGATTCTGCTTAACAGCGGTATTTGGTTCGTCATCGCCGTCGATGCAGTCTGCAGAAATGGTCTTTCCAAGACCTCTGTATCGGCTGCGATTCTACGACGATGTTCCCTTGTTCATCTCCATAGGTTTCGGTTCGGGGCTTGTTTCCGTGGCATGTTATTTTTACCTTTTGGTAAAACTTTCGAACCTCATTCCTAGAGTAGCATCTCTCAATTTCCTCGATCGCGCGCTTCTCATGCGCTTTCTTCTTCCTCCTGAGAAGCCGGTGCTCGTCTCTCCTCTTCCGCTCATAGAGCTCATGAGCAGCTCTGGTCTTTCTAAGCAGCGTCGCGTTATATGCATCTTGCTTTGCTGTATGTGCTTGCCGGCATTCATCATCGAACCAGGGGTTTCGTTGTGGTGGACGAGTGAAACCCAGCACATCAGAAGCGGTATCTCTGATGGCATTTTGGCAGTATTTCCAATGGTCTTCGATATTTGATGCTGGGGGTATTGGACCTCTTAAGAGGTTAAGAGACATAAGGTAATGGTCCGAGTCGATGTTGGCTCCTTGGAACGTACGGACATCCATAATACTGGAGGTGTGTCTTGCGTCGATAGCAATGTGAACAATCTGGTTGACTGTTGATTGATCAGGAGTTCTCCAAGTCCCCTTGTGTATATCGAGATGTGGGAACGAATTATCCTGACTTAAATTGCCACCGTTGATTTCATTAGAGCTTTCTTCTTCTGAATGTGCTGCTTCTGGGAAACTTTTTCTGAATTTCTAAGCCAACAAGATATGCCTCACCTCCTTTCGTATTTGAGGTCTAAAATTCACTCGCATGTGGTATCGTCGGTCTGGGAGATCGATTCCATAAATTGAGTCAGAAACCAGCACTATGTAGTAATCGCTGTACTACCAAATGCAAGGTCTGAATGCCTCAGTCCTTGTCTTTAAATTGAAATCGAAATTTATCACTTGATCGGAAGGCTATACTTAGATATAAGGTACTAGCTCTCCGCAGACAAAAATTCGTCGAATTTCGTAGTAAGGTATTGCAAACAGATTGTGGTATCTTCCCCTGATGGATACAGCACCAGGACCTAGTGGAAAGATGTTGGGCGATTTGGACGTTCCGTTTTAACAACATGATGTCTTCGTTAGACAGAGCTTATGATATAGTCTTCGCGGGTGTCAACATTGACTTGTATCGGAGATGACTTTCCTTACCTGACTATTTGGAAGTCACCAAGGTATTTTGAAGTCCCATATTCGTCCTTATTCTATATTTAGAAGGCTCCTGCGCAATGTCATTAAACATTTAAATTGGGTGAACCATTTACAACCATCTAGATATTTTCTACAGGAAGGAGTAAAAGCAATGGATAAGAAGTCGAATTTGGAAAAATTATTTTTCATGAGCCACTGTGGTTGGGTCTGTGTTCTATTAACCATAGTATCTGTAGAGGGTCTTCATACTTATTAAAGGCACAAATTCAGAGGAACGATCTGCTCCAGAATCATACAGCAAACGCATATATTCTTAACCTCAAGAGACGTTTGATGATTTGAAACGTTTTTTCTTCTCTTTTCTGCCTTCTTTTTCTTCAGGATGTATTCTCACTCATAGTTCCATGGCAGGCAAATAAAAGATAAATTGATTAATGATTCATTTTATTTCACACTCGACTCGAATATCAATTCCTACCGACGTTGTTCATTTCGCCAAACACACACAACAAAGTCAACAACAATGGTCACAAAATAAAAGTTAGTGCAAGAGTAGGAAAAATAACATAAAATAACAACAACAACATAACAAAAAGTAGGGTACAAAGATACGAATACAAATACGAGTATGAATACGAGTATTCCATTACTCTATCGGGCTTGAACGGGATTTTAACCAGGTTACTCCGGCGCAATCAATCGATCCCCATCGATGATGACGATGGTTAGAGGTAGCCGCTCCTAATAGTAGTAACAGCAGCAGAAGTCAAGCCATCTTCGATCGGAAAGTCCATAATGATCCATTCTTTCTCCATCAAGTGGTAGCTGTACACAAACACACACTAAACACTCTACAGTTTCGATCGCAAAGAAGGTGTGAACAGGTAACAACACAAAAAAAACTAATAAAAAATGGGAGCACTGTAATACCATCACGTGCAGATGTCGCATAGTACCGCCTCGGGCCAAATACCTGACATTCCTTTTTCTGCCGCTCTGATCCCTGTCACCTCGATTTTGCAATCATCGTCATGGACCATGAGAGTATCGGAAACAAATGAAAATTGCTTCATTTACGAGAAGTTTGCACTAGATGTAAGGGAATACTTCTCCCCTTCAATAGGATATGCCACAAATATTTCATTAAAAATGGGAAATAGCTACATAGTTCCCAATCCACCCTGAAGGCGTTGTCTACCAAGGGTTTGCTCGGATGTAAGATCAAAGTATCACTCTACTCCATCATCAATCTATAAGATACGAATACCACAATGTTAACAGTCGCCAATTATGGAGAGTATGGTTATCCTGCTTCTTGTTATTGTCTCAGTTGTTTCTTATTTCACATTCAAGAACAACAGACAATATAATAGTTGAAGTTGTATCTGAGATCAATTGTTGTAGTAGCACGGATGCAGCTTCAGATACTCGTCGGGTTAGTTGTTGGTACAATTCACTCCAAAGATACACACGAACGTCCTCGTAATGATATCAATTTTTGTATCATTTCAAATGTCTGACGCGTTCTTGAGTTTTATTTATTTTTTTTTCAGTCTTTTCGACTCTCGAATTCAAGATGATGCCTGGGTGATGATCTACTGCTGGTTGTGGATCAATAATTTTACGTGACATTGCCCCTCAACTCGATTGCAGTTTGGCGAGAGCTCAGAGTTCTGAGCGTGCGCGCGTTCGCTATAAGTCTTCGTTACCTTTTCGGTATCTTAGTATCTGTAGATACGCGAAATTTAACATTCGCATCACTCCACGTATCCCGCACACTGGTTTTGTGTGTTTTACGGGAGAAATGAATTATTGATGGTTGTTGTGTGTATCTACCTATATAGATACTCGTACATATACCCGTTTGAATGTTTATGCTTCTGCTGCTGCTGTGCTATGCATGCTGGTGATGTGATGTTCTGGTTTTTGAAGTTGATTTGAGATTGATACCTTCGGGATTGCAAGAATCGAAACCAAATGATATGTTACAACAGTGGAGCAGCAGTGAAAATAAAACATAATTCATGGTTACCACCACAGCAGTGTATGCAAAGAAACGGCCACATATTATTGTGACTTTGACTCTGTTTCTTAATTTTTTCTCATAATTTTCGGTTTCACCATTATTTTTTTTGAAAATGAAATTACACTCCAGATTTCTGTGAAATTTTAGGCGGAGATTGAGAGGAGAAGAATGAAAATGTCTACCATTAGGTGATAATAAAATTTTAAGTCTACACACAACGAAGATGAATGAGAAGTTTGCGAGTTTCAGATATATTGAATGATACCATTATAGACAGGAAACTCATATTGTAGAATTTCGTCTGAAAAAAAAGGAAAATGACAAGGATTTAAGTTGTACTGTATTGTAGAGGTGATCACAAATGATCCAGCAGATTGAAAGCAGTTTAATTAATGCGCTAACAATTAATTTTGAATGCATGAGCAGATAATGTAGTTAGCTGAGGACTGATACTCCAGACATCTCTGGACAAGAATCAGGTATCTCGAAAATCGAAAGTTCAAAATGTGAATGTGGAAGCATCCCTCTAGTATTTGTCCTTTATAAGGACAGCGTTTTCTAAGTAGGTTTCATTCACATTACAAAATTGTGTCTTCATGTTTAAAGAATCTTGAACATCAGCGGCAAGTTAATAGTGAATTTTCATTGTCAATCTTCAATGCAAAGGTTATCCGATATATTGTGGTGGTGAAGAAAAGGAAACGTTTTCGATAAGCCTCTTGAGAAAAATGTCAAAAATTCAGTGCATACCGTTGGGTTCTGCTGGAAGACAATAGGTCGTGATTTTTGTATTGAAAGCTCGTTAGTAGTGCGCTAGTCATCACACGCCTGTCCAGCCAGCCCTGTTTTCCAAAATTGTCGCTTCAATTGCATACCTCACTTTTGTTGAGTTCGCAGAATTTTCGAATTGGACCACTGGTATCAACTCGTTCTACATGTTTCAGCTATCTTAACCGACGAATTTTGCGCCTTTTATCCAAGTTGAACCTTTACAGCTTTTTGTTTTACCCCTTTTCTTTCTCCATGCGCAGTCGATGCAGACAGAATCATAGATCATTCGAGCCATTTTCATCGAAACTATGAGTCACTTTTCATTCCATTTTTGATGAAATTCATAAGCCTGCGCTGTAGATTATGACTGAGACAATGAAGCGTTTAATAGAGCCTTGTACGAGAGAGGCCTTTGCAACGAAATTTCCTTCCGAGCCCAAGAAAACCACAATTGGCAGGAGTTGCTTTTGAAACAATGACTCAGGTATTGCCGTGTCTTATGAAGAGTGTTTTTTGACCTGGTACCAACTTCAGACATTTATACGAGAATCTGTCAAACCAATTGTCAGGTTTCAAACTGTCAGTGTCATTTTTATTCAGAAGTCTTTGCAGTTTTAAAGTGATGACATACACTCTTCAACAACGTTACCAAATTTTAGAAATTTGGTTTTAAAAGTATGGTTCTGTGCGGCAAACTTATAGAGCACTTGCACCTGATGAAATTAACCATCTGAGACCGCTTTTCAACGTATTATTGGCCGTTTTCGCATAACATTTTCTTTGGGAGATATAGTGACTCTGAGACTTATAAGAAGAGTGAACGGAGTGCATCCGTTCATGCATTTGTCCATCCACTTTATGGAAAATTTTACTCAAAGATCTTAGTTTGAGGGCGCATAATATTCAGCTTGTACAAGAATTGCAGCCAAACGACAATCGTTTGCGTCGCGATTTCGGTAAATAGTCCTTGAATTAACTGGCGTTGAATCCGGGGGTTTATCGAAGAATTGTGTTCAGAAATGAGGGTCAATGGGTTGCCAATAGGCATATTTGTTGCATATGGAGCAAAGACAATCCACATGTGATCAACGACACTGCATTACATCCAGAAAAATTCATAGTTAGGTGCGGTCTGTGAGCTGGTGGAGTCGTAGGACCATTTTTTTTTTTCAAAAATCAAGCTAATCATCTTTATACTCGTATGGTTAAGGGTATCCGCTGTAGAGCCGTTACTAATGACTTTTTTGTTCCCCGATTAAGTGGTATACATGTGGAAGGGATGTTGTTTTAACAGAACGACGGTACATGACATACATCAAACGAAACAATCAACTTTTTGTTGTAAATATTCGATTAACGCATTATTTCATATAATGGACCTGTAAATTGGGCTGCTAGATCTTGTGATTTGATGCCTCTGGATTATTTTCTTTGGGAATACGTAAAGCGGCAAGTTTTTTCTCACAAACCAACAACAATTGATGGATTAAATGTCAACATTTGTCACGTTATTGAGCACGTACGGCCAGAAATGCAGTAAAAGTAGTCGAAACCTCTGCTAAAGGAGGAGTCTAGGTAGACAATTGAAGTCATATATACTCATTGTGATTTTTTATCTGAGGCCTTGATGTTCTATGCAAACAAGTTCCTCTATACTCCAAGCAGGCTGTTGTTTCTTTCTTATATATCGGGCACTTGATGAAGGCATGCTTTGCCCCATTTAATCCTTGGAAATTAATTGGTGAAAGGTATCAGTCTAGGTTCCCTCTTTGGTTCCGAGACTTAGGAAATTTTATTTGAAATCCGAAGATGTAAACGGTTTATTCTACCTGATAGTGGAGCTAGGGTCATCCTTACCTTTGTACAGTTTACTGAACTAATTTTTTTTATCACATAACGACCACTGCGATGCAACTTCAGAATTTCATTAGCCATCTATAGAGATTCTTGTTGAAGTTGTGTTGGCTTGGCAAATTCATATATTGTTCGGGTGCACGTCTTGTGCTCTTTCCTTTTCTATCGGAATGGCCAGTGTTTTAGCACAGAGCCTGACTCACCTTCCACGTATATATCCCTTGGAACGCTACTGAGACTAACGACGAACCAGAAGCGTTAAAGGCCATCTGGAAAGACTTTCAAGTCAGACGTTTTATCGAGGAGCTTGTGGTAGCAATTTTGGTAGCCTCGTCTATCTCTTCCTTGAAAGTGCGATTACATAAAGGCATCATAAGTGCGGATTGTTAGAAAATTCAAGACTTCTTACCTAGTCTGCCTTTTACCACTGCAAGCATGCTTACGAGTATATTCTCTGTTGGAGCTGATGGTATATGTCTTAGGTTCTTACGTCACCGCATATCCTGGGTGGCTGTCATGTATGCTTCATAGCAGTGCAGGATTTGTGTTAAATTTTCGAATGTTCTATCCTGTTCAAGGTCAGAAATTTAAGTATTCAGATCTAAGCTCTTCGTTTAAGGATCTAATCATACACCTAAAGAGGACATATTTTTCTCAAATTAAAGCCATAACATAGCTTAAGTCCCTGCTTGTTTGAAGATTAAATCGCAAATGGCTTTCTCAACCATTTTTTTCGACAGATCGATTTTGCACAATATGACAGATTCAGCTTTGTAAGATATTACGCGGACAATCCCTTCTTTGCATCATAACCAACTTTCTTCTTTCTCTCAAAAATGAAAGAAAAGCCCCATCACCCTCAAAGGTGCCATGAATTCCCATTCCAACTACCTCCACTTAGAAGTTACCACGCAACCAATGGAAATCAAAACATCCAATCAGTTCTTTACTGAAAAGTTTTGCAATCAGTAAACTTAAAACCAAATCTAATCTCGTCTAACTGAACTCTTTAATGATTCGCCACATGAGCTTAGCATCATCAAGTCCAAATACACATTCCATGTGATCACTATCACTCTACTGCGGCGCGAGTACCTCTAATTTATCCCAACACCCAGTCGATTACACTGCATGTATCCGTAAAGCCTATCAAAACTCAGCCAACCTATCAAAATCGTTCAAAGAAAAATGTTTTAAATTTGTGCGCGAAAAAAAAAACAAAAAAAAAACACAAAAACTTCATAATTACATAGTACCGTGTCGGGATATCTCAGTTGAGATGATAACCATATTTGGTGGGGGTAAAAGGCCATCCTAAGCGAGAATGTGTTTCCTGTTGTCATCTTCTTGCAAATCGGCAAATCGCAACATTCTGATGGACATGGATTTACCTCATCATCATCATCATCTCCCTCCACGTTCTTGTCCGCGCGTTCTTGTTTTCAGCTTTTTCCAGCTCAACGACCAAAAATCATCGCTGAAGAGAAGAGTGGAGAAGGGAAATTAATAAGACTAACCTCAACCCAAACCAAATGTGTTGATGTATGAATGTGCAGATCTGTGCAGAGAAAATGCAAATAAATCGTCATCTACTCGTACGAGTACACCACAATCTGTGAGAAGCTGCGGGAATCCCAGACACATATCCACCAGATATGTACTCGTACGAGTAGTCGTTCTCGTACTCGTACTGGTATAGTCGTAAGTATTGGGACAAGAAAAACGGTATATTATGCTTGCATCCGAGCAATCGAAATAGTCATAAATCTCACATTTGTTGAACCGAACAAATTTGTACGACTGTACAAGTACGAGTTCGAGTAGTACGACGAGTATCTCATGTGAGGTGAGCAAGCATGCAACTATGAGTATAATGCATAGTTACGTCAACTAGCGACTATCGACTAGTGACTAGCAAAGGCGATCTTTAAGCTAGAGTAAGTGAAGGAAGCGCGCGTGTTCCTGTAGACGGATAAAATGTATCTACCGCCGACAAATTTACTTAAATACTTAAATGTGTATCTAAGCGGGAAGCAGGCCAACATCGTGTGTGCGAATGATGATGTCCGATGCGATTTCCAATCCTGTGCTATGAGTACTTGTACCATTCTGGCGACGTATGCTTACTTCCAGCCACAGATAAGCCGGTGAAGGAAAATACTTTTCAATTAAACACATGTACTTTGGATACATTCTTGCCCAGCAGTTGCATCTTCTTGTTGTTGCCTCTCAAAGACTGTTCACTCGAGTACCTACTCTCGTACTCGATATCTATGTATTCGTATCTATGGCAATGCAGCTATTGCCATCATCAGTATGTTTTTTATTTTTTTTATTTTTTTGTTCTTTATCATACACTACACATTCGACACGATGGTTTATTGCTTTAATTATCCTACGTCAAATGATATTGAAATTTATATCAAAAGTTCTATTCGATTTTATGTGGATGTCGAAGATGACCACGACTTGGTCAACCACGATCATACTATGATGATTATGAAGTCGACGACGACAACGACAACGACGACGACGATGATGGCGATGATGTTGATGATGACGACAACGATCTCGGTGATGGGCATACTGATGGTGATGATGATGGCACAAAAACCAGCAGATGACGCGGAATTTTTCTTCAAATGTGCACGAGAATTTCGCCAACATTTCTGGAACTTCCCGCTTTTACTGGATCTATCCTTGATTGTTAGTGTGACCAGAGTGTAATGTAGTGCAGACGAACATTTGTTATTTTAATCTATAGCCGTAGGCGTTTTTAGCAAATTTAAAAAATAAAAAAAATAAATATGAAGAAGTTATATATCTTTATCTATTAGCTGCTGGGTTTCTTAAAAGATGTCTCGCCCCTCATAATTCTTAACTGCTGTTTGCTGGATTAACAGTAGACTTCACAGTTTTTTGTGTCGAACAGCAGGAGTTAGCTTAGGGATATGGTTCCAATCCGAGTTATGTTCTGTCGTACAGGATAATACTACTAAATAAAAACCTGAAATAGAGCTGGATGCCTTTTTTCAAAATCAATTTTTTGCAATTGGGGTCAAACCTTATGTTGGTAGGTTGCAGTGTACACTAACAATAGGAGCGGCACTTACCAGATCTGCTACAAAAAAAGACTATGGGCTGCTGGCCAATTTCCTGACGTCTTGAAGGACAAAAGAACACAAATTCTATTTAACATAAAACAGAAAATACCAAGCGAAGATTTGATATTTGAAGATATTTGGTGGAAAGTGGATAAGCTCTAAAAAGCCAAACAGACAAATCACGTTCTCATTGAATTGGACTAACGAGCGTTGAGTTCAAAACCTCGTATAAGTCGCTAATAGGTGAAACATTCAGCTTTTGCTAAGAAGGTAACGCTGATTTAGAGTCAAAGGCACGGACTCTTCATAGTTGAACAAAGATCTTGTCACTGATTTACAGAGAACCGCGGATTGAACAGCATTTCCAATTGATGCTGCCCAGCTAGGGACAATAATAGAGCGCAAGCTAACCACAGGAAAAATGAAAAGTGGACAAAATTTTTAAAAATCGATCCAACCTGCAATCATCTTATTGTTTGGTCTTTCCGGCTTAAAATTTCTATGTCCCTACAGCGGCAGCAAATTTAAAATTCAGGCTTAAACTGGGATGACGTTTCCCACGATTAATCGCATAACTATTCCACTGACGATCAATTCAATTAACATCGCATTAACACCATCGAGTGCCTGGATACTGCTTCGTGTCATCCAAACCTTGCAGAGTAGAGCTTTATAAACCAGCCTTAAATGAACCACTATATAAAAGCGATCACGGTTCCTCGTTTAAAATACTTGTGGAATCGATCGGTTTGGTACCCTTGATAAAATCGTTTTTAGTTGTTCTAGGAACAACAAACTTGGTCGGATTCTACGTCACTGATAGTATAGATATGACAGCCTTCAGTATGATGAAAGATGCTTAAATCAAAGCGACTTTAGGATAACCAAAGCAGGGAAATCATTGTTTATGGAGACATTCCTATAACCCAAACCAGTTCCGAAAAGTAAGAGAGTTTTTGATAAATTTCTCAAAATCAGAGAAGAGAGCCCTTTTGTCTCGAAAATGGTAATTTCCAAGAGATAACATTGAGATTTGAACCAAGGCACGACTGAGGCAAAGGAAGTACCCTGTCCTTTCTCGAGCTCCCCCAATTAGCAACACTCGTTCGCAGCGCATGTCCTCAAGAAGTACAGTGTGTCGTGATTATGTTTACGAGTTCAGAGGTGTCTCCTGTCTTATGGCTGTTCAGCTCTTTGATTCGTTTGGGATTGAGTATGGTCCATACATGCTCTCAGGAAACTGAATGTCGTCTTTGCATAGGAGACGATGAGATTGCGGGCTTTAGGGAGATGACACTTCCTCAGAGAAATCCTAACACCTAGGGAAATTCCCAAAATCCCCGCCAGAGAGATTCTCTCTTGCATTAAAGGAGTTGAGGCTTTTCTGGCCACCTAACACTGATTTTCTAATAAAAAACATCTTCAATTTCTCAGGGCCCTAGAATTTGACGGCGATCCTTTAAAAAAAAAAAACAGCCCGAACTTGTCTAGTTGTCTCGATCAGTTCGTTTTAGACTGGCCTTAGAGGCAGCATGAAAATGTGTCATTTGATGGTGTCTTGATGTTGTCAAGTTGTCTACTACTTGTACCTAGAAATCCGTGCTGCTGTGGACCTTTTCGTTGAGAGATGCGTGGTAGTCTTTTACTATAAGAATACGTGATACCTGAGCTTTTAGATAAGACTGAATATTTTCTCCCCTCATTTGACTACAGGCTACAGAATATATCTGTATCTTTTACAATTGGTTTCTTTCACTTCTTTTACAACTCTCAGCTTTCATAGGAACACTACTTCTTAAAGCTCCAGTATAGAGGACAACCTCAACGGTATATCAATTTTACCTCTACGCCATGCTTCCATTTTTGAACCAAATTTCTTTTCTCCCTGCATTAGATTGCTATAGATTCAGTGATTTGTAATACCACTTATTGAGGAAATGCTCGACTACATAGCGTCTCGTGTTTTACATGAACACCTGTAGTGTAGACCTTAGTTCACATGATGCCCATACAACCATGGGAAAAAGGATACCCCTTGGCATCGCTCTCCGTAAATTTTTTTTGATAGAAATTCGGAACTGTGTTGAGAGCACAGGTTCACCCTTGGTAGGTATGAGTCGAGGCCTCTTACTGTTCTTATGGTCACAGCACCCAGTATCTTGCAAATCTACATCGGGTGTGACCAGCAGGTGCACCTTTCCTCAATAAGTTATGCTCAGGCCGAAATTCGGGGAGCTCCTAACTTCCACGGTACCGTGTTTTAAGTCCTGGTGTGGACTACCGGTGGGCTTGTTCCTCAACAAGACCTAAGATCGGCAGCTTGTAACTGGGCAAATTACAGCAACCATCAGTGGAGTAAAAGTCTGATGATGTTATAGATAAATATAGTTTTGCTCTACCACCGCTTTTTATTAGACAACGTCATTGATGACAGAAGCCTTGATAATTGGCCGGCGGCCCAGGCTCGACTACAGTGAAGAAGAAGAGGCAGAAGCCCTTATCGGTCCGGTTTCCATGTCCTGTGACTTACAATGTAATGTAAAATCAACACCTACCGGCTTGATCAGTGATTTAACTGTTCATACTGACAAGAATTGAGGAAAAATGCCAAAGATTAAAATCTGAAGGCCAGCGGCCACCATCAACACGATACGCTATTCACTTTTAAAGTCAATTTAATCCATGATTATAAGCTTGTGTGGTGGCTAGCTGCTAAGTTAAACAAAACCAAATGCTCAAGATGCATTCTGAAGATATCGTGCCGAAATTTCACTTTGTAAGCCGATCTAATGAGAAGAGATATGGATAGTAAAACAAATGATGTCGCGTAAAAGAGGCTTAGGAATCCAATCTTTAGAAATATGCCTTCATTTGCAGCAAAACTCTGTCTGTCTCTGACACCCGTTGACCATAATTGAGATGCTGCGAATCCCGTCACTTAAAAAGCTCATATTGTTAAGAAAAAAAATTCCCGTGCCCTGTAATTTAAGGCTCTAATCCATAGTCATGCTCTTTATATTTTTAAGTTCATCCCATGGTCACACTGTTTGAGATGATCATTTGCTAAGACCAACCATCGCATGGGCGATCTTTGTGTTGTTGTGACCCCTATTGCATTTTGGAATGCAGATCGAGTGTTTAAGTCAGATTTAATTGAGATTAATTGGTGAAATTTATTGAAAGGATTTGACGCTAGTCAGAGATAGATTTCATCATGAAACGGGTGGTGGGCTCAGAATAAAAAAAAAACCAAACATACACATATCAACCGGCAACAGCAGTCGATAATGAAGTGCGAAGATGTGGTATGATCAAAAAACTGGATGGTGCAGTGGTTCTTGTGGGTTGTAACTACAACAACAACAACAACAACACCAATAACGAACATCTATGATGACTATGTCGGTATGACTATGGCACCAGGAACTAACATTAATCAGTTCTGACAATTTTTTTTTTCTTCTTCCACAATTCAGTGTTCAGAAAGTATCTAAGCACCGACCAAGACGATAGAATTGGTTAAAAATGAAATAAGTCCTGATTTGACTTTGCACAGCCATTATGCAAATTGATGTTACTTGTACTTTGTGACTGTGGCTGCAACAAAGATTTTCACTCCAAAGTACCATGGTAGGTGGTCTAGTCAATGTACTACACTACTGGACCTGCCAGTATCTTTTTTTTTTTTTTCAGATGGTGTCCTAAAATGGAAGGCGGTAGTGGTAGTGCTAATCAATCTTGGGCGACCTCTATTGAATGTGGTTTACTTCTGTTTCCTTCTATTTTTTTCTAGATTCTAAGGCGTGGTGCAATCAATTTTATTTCTGCGACAGACAGGCAACGTACTCGTACTGGTAGCCACTAAGTTGCTTTTTTCCTCAATTTTTTTTTACAACAGATAATTAGAGCAGTGTGAAATATATATGGGAACGAAATTGAAAATCAAATTGCAATGGTCGTAAATTGATTAGGCTTAGTCGTCGTTATACTGGTGAATATCCGGTAACAGTCAATGTTGTGAGAAAGATTGAATGAGGAGTTCTAGTCGGACGGTTGAATGAACTGCCAGTAGATTAAATGGCAGGCACCTTGAAGTTATCATACATACATCTCCTCTAACAATATACTATCATCTTCAAGGACCACAGTATGTGATGAATACCACATTTTGCCGATGAAAATTCTGTCCAAATCCAAACATCCAATCCAATCTCTCGGTGATACATCTATATTATCGCCCATTAACTGTGGTAATTTAATTCAACATTTTTAAATAGCACAATCAGCATAAACGACTACTTTTGTGAGTGAAATATTAAGGCACACATCGAAAGATACACTTAACCGAATTAAAATTCATATGAGTGTGGGTTTTATGATTATATTAAATTTGGAATCCATAATGTTGCGTGCTTGCAATTAAAATAGAATAAAACAAAAGCAAAATCCATTCCGCAGCTCTTTAGGTATTTCCAATAAAACACGAGTTTTGTCACAGACATGGCCCTTTCGGAGCTCTTGAGATCAGCCCCAAAACCATGTCCAGTAGTCAACTGGTTTATGTCTATAAACGTTTAGAGCCTCGTAAAAAGTATGGTTTTACGATTGAAGCTTTTTGTATTTAAGGCTTTTTGTCTATATGTTGTTGGATACTGTATAATATAATCGAACTTTTATGTAGAAATCGTTTTTTATGTTTTTTTATCAAAAGATAGATATCTCATATCTATCACACATGCAATCAGATATATGGCCTCAAAAGAGCTATAAAATGTCTTACACTGAAAGTATCTTTAATTCTAAAAGTAGAAACAAATTAAAGATAGAGTCGAAGAGAAGAAAAATAAACAATTTTTCCTATTATTAGAGCAAATCCATTTTAAAAATCATTATAGCAAATAAAAATCAGACTAACGCTTTAGGAGAGCAGTAAAATCCTTACTCCAGCCGACTGGACTCTGAACTAGAACCTCTACCATGCTGGGAGTAAGGTAATAAAATCAACAAAAGTGATGCTGTTGATTTTTTATTAGGACCATGTACACATTAAGATCTAGAGTGACTGGGAGAATTTAGAAAATCAAAGAAATCTCTTCAATAATTATCCATTTGCCCTTGTGCGATGTCTCATTTGGGTTCGTGTGGGGTTATGGCTTCTATGCCCTAGAGGTGGAGTAAATAATTGCTCTTAGACTCTAGGTGCTAGCAGCGGATATAATAAAGTTAATTCTCAGAAATTACAAATGTTATGGTTTTGGTTTTATATTGTGTGTGGATAAAATAATTAAAATTTACAAGCACAAATGTGAACTAATTGTATGTAAACACCAAGCCAACCAGCCACTGTCTCTTACAGTTTTCCAACTGGCCATGGATGATTTCAAAATCTTTGCCACCCAAGAAACTTTTGCATTCCCTTCTGTGCCTTTCTTACAATCGACTACATGTTGGCAGGTAGATTTGCATATCTTTCCACATCGAGGATACATGCTCCTCAGAAGAAAAAAAATTAGAGCAAATGCTAGACTAGCCTGGACTAAGGCCGTAGCAGAGATTGGCAATTTCATGTTTGACACTCATCATAGAGTGCCTCTGTCACCAAAGTTGCAAGAGAGCTTCAAACTACAACTCACCGTAGCTGACATGAAGTGAATCCTGGAGGGGGCCGGATCTAGACCAAATACAGGACCAATATCTAACAATGAGAAAACCTTTCACGCCTATTGATTTGACTTCAATATACTAAAGCACATGGAGGGAGAGTCGTTGAGCCTCGTACATGCATGCTAATGCGAAAGGTCGTAAGACAGCGGAGACGCTTCTTGTAGCTAGAACTGAATAACTCGATAGTCAGGCAGTCCGCTGTAGCAGTTCTCTTGGATTTAAACTTTGATATGGCTATCTTCACTTTATTCTGGTCTGGTGAACGGAATTGTTGGTATGCATCATCCAGCTTGAAAGGTTCATTCTACCTTAAAGCGATGTTTGGTTCGTCATCGCCTATATACGGTCTGTAAATATCGTCTTTCTGAATCCTTAGCCTCGCCTGTGACTCTACAATGATGTTGCCTTGTTTGTCCCTACAAGCTTCGGTTCGGGGTTTGTGTCCGTGGCATGTATCTTTTTGGTTAAGAGTAGCATCTATCAATTTCCGCGAACGTGAACTTTTCATATTCCTTCTCTTGAGAAGCCGGTGCTCGTCGCGGCATCTCTAATGGTATTCGGCAGTGTTGCCACAGGCCTTCGATACTTGATTCTGGTTGCAGTGAGATTAAGACAGACTCGATCGGAAAAAAGTTTGGCAATTTCTAGCGATTGTAGCGGCCTGACGTCGATATTTCTCACAGAATTAGCTTGTCTTGGCGTTGTTCGGGATATCCGCAACCGGACCTTGACTACAGCAAGGTTTTAATGTCATAGCTACGGTATTACTAGTGGGTGTTGTTCAAGAGCTCATATAAGGTATTTTTGGTGTCGTCATCTTTCCCTCAGTGGAGGCATATAAGTGAACTGTTGAAGAATTTAGCCTTGATATGGATTGCTACGTGGGCGATGGCGATGGCGCTTTAGTTAGCTCATTGGACTATCACGCAGAGAGTCTGGTTTCGACTTCTGGCTGGGTCACCAACAATTTTTCAAATCGCCATCACCCTTTCGGCGGTCAAAGGCAAACTCCCGAAAGTAAAATTGCCTACGAAAAAGCTTCTAAGGAGTGCCGTTCGGATTCGACGACAAACCGTAGGCCCCGCTCAGATGTGACAAAAATGACAACATGAGCAACACAAATGAGTGCCAAGAAGCTAGGCCATGGCCCATACAGGGCTGCCAGTGCCACGGTGTTTTTTATATGGATTGTTACGTGACTTTCATATAAGCTCAAGAAACCGTATCCAAATTGTCCAATCGATATGTTCCAAGATCGTCAATTCTGAATAATTTTTTCGCGACATTATGCTTTTTGTTGTCCGATCAGAATATTGTAATGTTCCATTGCAGATTTTGCGGTGAGAACTGTGTGTTAGCTTTGAAGATATGTAACATCGCAGCAATGTTAATTACTGTAAGCCCGTTTCTGAAAGTGATGAATTCAATGCCTTCCGACTGTTTTAACAAATCTGTCCTCTAAACAATTTTTAAGGCATTGTTCTTATGAGCTCATAAAAATAGTACAACATGTACCGTTCTGATCTCCTATGGATGCATGAGTACATATCAGGTTGATGTCGGTAGATAGGGGCACGAATAGAAGACTTCTTACCTGGGACATATGCTTCTAAGTAGCAATCATTGTGGTTTATGTCATAACTATACATCTTTCTTTGACAGTGCAACCCGTCAGCTATGCAATTGCTCTAGATATCACTTGCTTCCATCGGCCATTGTGTTGATAGATTTAGAGGATCTTAATACATTATTTCAAGATCACCGAAGTCAAGAACAACTGTATGGCATTGGTCAATAATTATCAAAGCGTAAATTGACTTCCCGATGAGGTCATTCCCAGATAGGCATTGGATCTTTGTTCTGATGTTAAATGGTATTGTTTTTACATTCTCGTAATTCCATTTCCCGATTTGTACCTGTCATTCGCAGTGCCAAATATATTTGAACTCAGTTCACAAACATCTCCAGTTCGCTGCTCAACTCTTTTGTTTTTCAACAACTCACAGCCGAACATAATTTTATTTTTCTTTCCCACACAAACCCACAAACCTTACAAATGACTTTTCGAAAATCCAACCAAAATTTAGTCGATGCCTTAAAAAGGTAATTTGTAAATTAATGTGACAAACAGCTCTCCCTCATCAAGAAGGAACCTTTCTCACCTAAGTTCCTCTCACAAAATCACAAAATTTTTATTTCTTTTATCTTATATCCTCATTAAATTGCACGTTGTTAATTCTACAAAAATTCAGAGAAAAAAAAAAAAAGAAAAAATAAGAAGAAGCTGGTGGGGAGGAAAAAGTTGGTGAAAAAAAAATTATGTCAACGGCTTTAACCATACTGACCTGTCCAATGTTGTTGTAGGTACACACATGCCAAAAATCGAAAAACTGTGGGCCCTAACGAATGAGTTGTCCAGTTTCTTGGTACCAATATGCTGTATGCATCATGTCATCGTTGTTGCTGTTGTCGTTTTCATCCTTGTTCTCGTTGTCGTGGTCGGTATTTATATAAGAACAACAAAAGAAGACAACAAGTCCAATAGCATGGGGCAAGTCCTTTTCATTCTTAAAAAGGAATTTATTACGCGATGACCCCCGAAAAAAACTCAACTCAAAAACCCACAAACAAACAAAAAAATGAACCTAATAAGCCAAGGATTTCCTATGTCCTTTCTTCATCTTCCCCTTCATGATTCCCAACTCCCATTGCCAACTATTGTGGCTAACATGAAAAATTTATCATTGAAATGTGATATTTTTCCGCTTAATGAAACATGTGCACAAATTTTAGTCAAACTCTTCTACCGGCTTAGCGAAAGAAAAAAAACCAACTAGTACTCGTATGTGTATCTCACAAGAGTTGCTCCACTGGACGAGGATATTGTTACCAATGCGAACAAATTTCGAATAAAAAAAAAAAAGAAGATAAGTTTCGGTCTTAAGTAAAAGTTGCACATTAACCATAACCCGAGAGGGCACGGTCTCTTGTGAACGAGTATCTGGGCGCTGGTGCTATCATCAATTTTAAACAAAGCGCGAGTCTTGGTCAAGTTCATCCAGAGAAGATGAAAAAAAATAAATTTTAAAAATGCGTACTTCGATCTGCTTAGCCTATGGGGGTAGATACGAATATTCTTGTATCTACTCGTATATTCATATATCGTTTGGTTCAAGCACGGCCAAACAATTGCATCGAATTGTTGAAAATTTTCCATCTCTCCACCCCTCGTTGGTGTTGGTGGGCAATTTTGGAGGGTTTTTCGGTCATACTCGTACCTTCCAAAGCAGATTCCCCTCGTATTTATATAGGCAAAGGAAGCTGTAAGTGCCACCAAGTCCAAACTGCCAGGTGATACGTCACGTCGTTTGGTTTGTCTTCATGGTGGAATCTGTTTTTGTTTGTTTTTTTTGGTTTTTTGGTTTTTGGACATTTTTAAGGTTTTTTGGAATGAAATTTATTTGAGGTGAAGATTTTTGTGGCCTGCGTGAGATGCTGAATTGTTGCTGTGTTTGTTTTTTTATTCGTTGGGTATAGTATAGTGTTTTGTGTGAACAAACCGAACTCGAAAGAGCCTTATTGGAGTGAAATTATTGTTTGGAAAATTTTCCTTTAGTGAACTGTGATGTGTATTTGGGTTTTTTTTAGCAAAGAAATTGGTATGGGAAGAGGTGATAGGTGAAGGGGTATAACAAAAACGACAATGGACACTGGTGCATGTTGTCGAATTTACACACAACACGGATATAAATACCGCATGCGCGAATTTGCGTTGGTCGTTAATTTGTGACCTGATCTTGATACCCATATCCTGATATACGATGCCCTGGTCGTTTGTACCATCCGACAGTTAGCATTGCTAAGAACATTGAAAGAGAATTATTTCATTTAAATTTCTACGGGGAGATTTGCCTCTTGGGTTTCAATTTGATTTTTCGTTTGACTTTAATTTTTTTTTTTGAATTTTTTTTTATTATTTGGCGAACATTTTGATTTTATTTAAGCGACAAGAGGAGGATGTGCGTGCTTGTAGGACATAGGTTACATTAAAAGATTTATCTTATTGAGCTGATTCATATCATTCAGAGAGTGGGAATATACTTAAGTATGTGATAAAATGAAAGCTCCAAAGAGCTCGAGTCAAAGGTGGTATTCTTTTGTGTTTAGCATGAGTTTTATGTATCTGTTAGTTGTTGCTTGAGGGCGTTCAACGGAAAGACAATAAAGAAATCAACTTATGTAGGTATTGGGGGAGGAACAAAATTTAACTGTTGAAATTTCTCTTCGAATAAATTGTTGGTTGACCAAATTTTTTGGTGGTACATCCTGATGGATGGTGATTTTTAGTGCGCAATTTGTATTTGCAGTTTCAGCAAGAATTTTCAGGTCAAATTGGTGAATAACTTTTTATAGCTGACTGATCTAGAAAGATATCATGATCGCTGATTATGAAAAGTCTATAGAGTCGACGATAATAAAGGAACTGTGAATATCCAACTGGCTTAAGGGGGAATATCAAAGAGCAAGTTCAATTCAAATGCTAAAAGAATTTAAGATATACACGACCTCTGGTTTTTAAGTGAGCTGTAGCTGAAGTCTCTACCCAGTACTAAAGGTGATATCTTCAATTATTGAGTTATTTCAGATTTTTGATGCTGTTTGTTGGGTACTTGTGGCTCTTGGTGCAATTGGGTAGAGGATTTCCCAGTTTTGACTAGGTGGGGAACCTTAAATGAGATCTTTAAATCTGCAAAAATATTCTATACTCCATCCACATATTTAAATACAGTAGTCTCCTGTATTCGAGACGTTTTTTGAAAAAAGGTGATAAATCAATTATTGGGTTTATGCTTTCGTAGCCCTCATTAGTTGGAAACCATGCCTTGCAAGTTATAGGACATAATCAGTCTACAATTCTTGGGGAAGTAGGCCTGTAATTTTTTTAGAACTTTGCAGCTTATGTTGAGTTTAATAGGATTCTCTTGCAATTGGAGTCCTTACTCAACTGTCAGTTTTTAGTGCTTTTGTTCCAGTATTTACAAATACACCAGTGACAGGACGTTGCTCTCTGCCAATATCGTCAATTTCGTTAATGTCATTACCTTATCCATGTTATTGCACAGTATGATGAAAAATTGTGGCTCTGCTGTTGGGCTGCGAGTTTCGCATCATATTCAAGTACGATGCTAAAGAAATAAAGAGTCCCTGTGAGAGAGTTTTTGACCAATCTACGCTAATTTGCAAAACTCAAGACTGTGTCTCATCTTTTTAGATGCTGTCATATTTCTTTGGCTGAGTCGAAAAGCCTACATAGGCAGTAGAACTTTATTGAGTTCCTTTTAAAATCCACTGTCAATGCAACTTGTACTATTTATGTCACCGATAACTTTTTTCACTAACTCACTCTAACAACTGCTGTTATATTTGACATCAGTACTTCGTGAGTAAGAATTGAGTTCATCTCGAAACGTCTAAATATCGATGGTAGCATGGTAGTACGAATATCCTTAATCGGGATAATCCAATCACGCATTTAACTTCGTTTGTCTGGCGATAAAATGTTTGAAAGTTGTCGGAGTCATTACCTGACCGCAAGGCCGCGTGGTTGGCCTGTCGTCATGCCAATAGACAGAGTCGTTCGAAATAAAAAATGAAGAGGTTTTACTTGAACGAAGATTGCAAGTATTGAAATCCCGGACACTGTGCTCATTCGATACAAAAGTGATTTTGCATTTCGCGAAAAATATCAAGCAATTCACCGACTTTCCTAAGCATAACCTGATATACCAGCTTCATATCTACCGCTGGCTGTAAGGCTGCATTCGACAGTACAATAAGCCTCTGACTGCCAATATATCTGACTTAGACTTTTGTGTCAATTTCATAGGAGAATGAAGTTAAAGCTGGGGAAAAATATTTTTTTATCAAAAGTGTTTTTCGATTTAGTGAAGGATGAAACAGTCTACAGATATCGGGACTAGAGAAGCTGAAATACTTCGTGTCGTGAACAAGTTACCCATCCATCGTTAACACCAATAAGAACCTGAGCTTGACCATCCATGGAAAAATAACTATACCCATCAGGCAACTGATAAGTATATCCCTTTTGTCGTTAAGCTCTGCAAATCAATTAATCTTGTTAAATCGGTGGCGATGACTAAGAAAAAATATTGCGCGCACTCTTTCCTATCGAAATACATATAGTCTAACCTTTGTTACAATACCTTGCTTTTATTGCAAAATTCATTAAGTGAAGAAGGTCCTATCTTTTAAGTACACATCCTGATTTCTTTAAGATAAAATTGACCTGATGGCACTTGGGATTTTTAAGACACCGGTGGGATAAAAGCCAATAAGTTTAAGTAACTCTAATGGTACATTTTACTGGCGTAATAACCACGAAGATCTTGCTGTTGTCTTTCGTTATTGTCCTTACAACGTGTCCTTGAATTACATTTAGTAGGTAATAGGACTATTTTGAGCATTTCATTTACTTTGATCCTTGTATTCTGTACACTATGATACAGATCCTCACACACTGTTTCGGATCAACTCCATTTGATACAGCATATCATTGAATCACATGAGATAACTAAATATGAAGTCTAGACTGATTACTGGAAATGGTATCTAACAACGCCTCTCATCGTCATCGTTATTCTCTGCTGTTAAGTTATAGTAGCAGACAAGAGATCATTGATGGAAATTAAAAAGAGTTTCGGAGACAGAACGGAAGGCACACTGTTTCTAGCATGTATTTCGTTGTATGACGGCGATCAGCTTGGATAAAAAACATCAATACTGCAATGCATCGCTCTTAAAGCAAATAAGTTTTCCGGGTTAATCTTTCATCCGCTCACCTGATGAAAGTTCCTGTTGCTTTAGGATGAACCGCTGCTAGGATTCAGGGCATTTTCAAATATCGTAGTGAAAATATTTATTTCCTCCAAGGCACGTGGACTTATACGACATTTAGAACACTGTCTACTTCTGATGGCTTTTTAATTTCCAGGGACTCAACAATTCACAGGAGTTCATCTTCTCGCACGGACAGATGTAAAATGGATCGTTCATTTACGACAGTGGCGTTTGGTGAATTTTCTTTAATGAATACAGTGAAGCTATGATTTTTAGAGGTTGTCAATTAAAATGCTCGTTACACAGAGAAAATAATTCAACTGTGCTCTGTTAAACAACTTCCTGTATATCGTTCTAGTCAGCCGTATACGGGTCCAACGTCTGATAAATCTGAGCCTACTAAGTGGATGGACACCACAACTCCAGCTCAAGTCGCAATCATCTAACGAATCTAAGGTGATCCACGGAAATGTAAAGAGACCTCAATTAGCTAGGCATTAGGCATTGGAGAACGCCAAGTCAAAATCTACACAAAACAGTTATTTTCTGGGAATGCATTTTGTGGTGGTCTATATTGTGTGGATTGGTATCGTCTTAAATCTGCGAATCATGCCTGTTTACACATCTATTCATCCGAAATTCGGCCTCGGCGTTAACGATAATTTTTTTTGGCAAACTTTGGGGTCGACTTCAAACTGCTCCTGAGTGCAATTATCGAACACATGGCACTGTATGTAAGTCAGTAGAATTTTACACGGGTGCAAGTTCCTGCGTAAAATTCACCAAGTAAAATTCGTAGAAAGAGCATTGTCGGGTTTTTTCGTACACTCCCAAGCACAGCAGCGATGTTTTCAGCAGACCTCGCGTTTTGGTGATGCACATGTTTTATGAAACCGGTTGGCTCAAACTGGACCACCAAACGACATATAGTCGACTTGGTAGGACGGTTGTGGTGAAGAAATTATTAATAGAGTTTCTGAGCCAATCTTGGCGCTCTGTCCATCACTTGTTTTCACGTCAAAAACGTTTAATTTTTTTGGTCGGTATCTAAACTTTACTATCACAGACCCTTATACAAAATAATTCTCGGTTTGGCATGCTGCTTGAGTTTCTGTACATTACATTCACACCTTCGTTGACAATTACTACATTAAGGACCATAGCACATGAGTATGTACTCCTCTTTCGAATAATTCCCTCAGTTATTCGTACACTGACTTTCTTGATATTTCCAACTGCACTTATAAGTCTTTCTTGCAAACGTATACCTACTTGTATGCCATGCAATATCTTTCGTTTCCCACTTCCAAATGTATCTGAATCTGAAAACGAATTCGAATAATATTTATAAGTTGGCACAGTCGTCACCGCAAGAAGATGACATGTTTTGTCAGTTTTCTTGTTGCTGATCTATTTGTAATTGATTCTGGTGAATCCACCTCACACCTCTACTGCCGCAGGCTACCCCTCAAATTTGCCTGTCAATTCCAATTTTTCCCTTTCATTTGACATACGATATGACAACTGTCTGCTTGTTTGCGGGGCAGCATGTCACTGCATGTTATTGTGTTACATCTGCGTATTTGTATCTCTTTTCCATATAATCTCTGTAGATACATGTACCATATGTAAATGCACATATTACAACTTTACATAGTTGTGAAAGCATGTTTACAACAAGTACGCGCATGTGGGTTTACGCACTCTCCGCCGCATAACACTTGCATTGCAGTGGTCCACTGTTGCTGCAGAAGTGTTAATGAATTATTTCGAGGACGTCTGCTTAGGATTGTGCGCAGATACGAATAGGAATATGTATCAAGACTTGCACAAACTTTTGCTGTTGTTGACTTACACTGATTATTGACATTATACGATCACTTGCTGCCTGGCGACTGATATGTATGTAATTTACGCACTGCCATTTGGGTCCTTTTGTTGATTTTCAATTAAGCAGATCTCTGGTTGGGGCTTGTGTTTGCCAGCTAACTGTCCGCCCAAGGTTTTATTGTTTATTTGGCACAATTGCTCAATCTTAATTGACAGTCAAATATTGGAATAAGACAGAAGTCCTTGAAGTTGTTTGTTTTGATTCAGTTGGCAGAAATTTCAGTCTGGGTGGTTTGTTCGGATGCTGGCTGTAATAAGACCACCTAAATTGTGGTCACGAGATGTGCAATCTGAATGACATTGGCACTCGAAATGAGTAAACGAAATGATTTTGATTGAGTGGCTGACATTGTGTGAAAAGTTTTGTAAATGTGGTCTTGCAAGTGGAAAATGAAAACATTCAGTCATACACTGTAGTTTGTGTGTTGTGTTGTGTACCTTTAGATGGATTTACGTAAATGGTTTTCGAATAACCACAGCTAAAATGATATGCAGTGGAATGATATTATTTTCAACAGATTTTTTATTTACTGTATCTACAATACAAAGAAAAAGCAATGAGTTGGTTTTATAAGAGCTGGAAATATTGTACAATTTGCATGTGAACGTAGATGATAGTTGCGTTTTTCATCGAATTTTGCGGGCTTAAGGAACATTGTCAGAGATGGTCACTGGAAAACACATCTCGTACTTTTAAACATTTCTTCAGAGAACTTGTCTGCTACAGGAGCCTTATAGGTTCTTCGCTTTGGCGTTGAAATCTAAGACTTCTATTTACGTTTTTAATCTTTAGTCCGATGACGAATATAGACAGGCAAATTTTCAAAAACAGCGCATGTACTTAGCAGCCCTGCAGAAATGAACGAGAGCGTCTTGTGAGTTAGACGAGGAGAAGAGAGAAACATGTAAGAGCAATTAAAGACTTCGAGAGGTTCTGCCAGAATAATAGAGTACGGAAGTTTTGTTCATACAATAACACGAACCAGCAAAAGCTGTAATTTCTGACATAAATCTGCAAGGATGGAAAAGTAAACATTGATGGTCTGCTCCTCTTGATCAGGATCAAATCAAGAAGCCAATTTCCAAGCTTTCATCCAACAAAGCTTGTGGACCCGATGTCTCATCTGTTGAAAATTTTAAAGCAGAAGCCTGCAGCGATTCATCACCAAAATCTTGGTCGATGAATGAAGCTTAGAATCCTGTCACAGTGTAATCGTCCCATATCAGTTCACTTTTGAACTAGGAAAGGCCAGCTTAGATAGTGTTCTTAGATAACAGTAAATTCCCAGAGTTTCGAATCGATACACTTCACTTCTTTATTGACGTTAAAACCTCATATGACAGTGCTATACAAAGCCATTTCTAGTTACGGAATCCTTGGCGAGCTCATTCAAATATGCAGAATGGCAATGGAATATGCTGCATGCTGTTTCTTCAAGGCAAGTAATGGCAAAAGCCAGAGTTTCAATGTATCTCAACATCGTCCTTGAAAATATTGAGCGGCAAAGATGGTTAATGAACGAAAATCGAATATATGCTGTTAACATCGAGGCCAAACCTCACGGTGGGGGAATTTATTTAATCTCCGAAAGCAACGTTAGCGCGAAAGTCATGTGAAGAATCACTAATGCTTATACACTTTCCTTTCTGCTTAGAAACCAGTCGAGTAATAGAGCTCTCTCCCGGCTACCAAACAGACTTGAAACAAGACTCTGATCAAAGAAAATGATCTCGGCCGGTCCGAGAGAAAAGTACTTCATGAAAGATTTGGTAAGTTTAGGTCAAAGAAGAATGGAGGAGGTTCTTCAATTCAAGACCGGAGAGCTATCGCCTCAAATCTAGTGGGACGACGTGATCCACCTTAGCCTCTCCCACATGAAAGGAGACCTCATCCTATTTCGTGTGTACAACTGTAGTAACCGGCCGAAAATC
Source organism: Volucella inflata (assembly GCA_928272305.1). Taxonomy (NCBI): domain Eukaryota; kingdom Metazoa; phylum Arthropoda; class Insecta; order Diptera; family Syrphidae; genus Volucella; species Volucella inflata. The sequence continues at coordinate 87,109,373 of OV743720.1, forward strand.
GCGCTGGCTGGAGAGTATTGCTAGCTAGACTGTAGCGCCTTCTAAATAAGAAAGTACATTCTCTTTATCTTCTATGTGGATGTTTGAACATTATTTCTGCAGAAGTACCTCCACTGAGTATGATGACCCATAGGTTTTCTTTTCAAAAAGCGGCTTTGTTTTTTGTTCAGTGCCGCATTATAATCCTCTTATATGCGATTTTCTGCATTCTTTGTTATATCAGGGTTTTCGTTGTGGAAATTCATCAAAACTTTGTACCTCGGGTTTCTTGTTAACATCCTCACTGGCCTTTTGTTTTGGGAGGTTCCATATCTAAATTGCCATCCACCATTAAATTGCCACCTTGTGCTTTTTCAGTACTTTGTGGTTCAATATAGTTCTAATCGTGGAAAGTTATTGATATGAGCAACCAGAGTGCTGTAGCTGTTTTTTTTATCGCCTGTCAAGCATACTTTCTAAATTTGTTTTAAATCACTTAGAACGAGCCTCAACGTTGTTCTTGAAACAGTGACCTTTCTTTCCCTTTTATATGTAGTGTTGGGAAAACAAGATTTTTGTTTGATTGTATTCAGGCCTTTACCAACGAGACTGAAATTTAAGATGTTTTACCTGTGACTTTCTCTAGTGACAAGTCCGTGTTCAATAAGAAAATTCCTCTGCAAAACGCATTTGATGCATGCAATGAGTTCATGTTCTTGCAAGAGCAGATCTTTCAAAGTTGTACAGATCCTATTTTTTTTTTTCAATGAAAATAAATCATGAAATTACCCAAGCTGGAAAAGGAGCAAAGATGGACAATACTATGATTTCATCCAATATATCTTTACCACGTCTTCTTTGAACCTACACCATCCATACTATGGGCTAGCTGCGCTTGCGTAGGACCGAATGTTAAGTTGCATTTACATGATGACTCAACAACTCGAATACTACTGGTTTTCTTTGCTCAACAGAACTATGTAGGTACTAAATATGCATGGGTTGTGCATTAGAGCAGACAAACTCACTGAATCCTCTGACTTAAGGAAGATGAAAGATATGTTGAAATATTATCAGATTGTAGCACTAGAAAACTTAACACGCGGAGTAATAATCTCATTCATCTCTTCGACTTAATCATCCTTAACAGATTTCCAAGAATATTTTTGGTCAGGTATTGAAATCCGAACTCTAAAACAACGCCAAAGCCTTGACTTTGTTGAAGGAGAAAAATCCGCAAAAAAAAAACATTAAGGAGAGTATTGCAAGTCATTCAAAAGTCTATCTTGACCAAACAGAAACTCTAAAATGTTGTTAAGAAACTAAAAGGCGCTCTCTTCAAATGTTTTGAAGGGCTTTGCCTTGATAAAAGTCATAAAACTTTAAATATCACTTAAGATTCAGTGGAGGAATGGAATCTGAACAAATTGAAGCATAAAATACCTTATCCCGTCTCGTTAATGATTTTGCCAAAAGATTTCAAAATGCCGTGAAGGTAATTTCCAAAATCCTCATCATCCTTATCCAGAATGGAGAAGATAAGAAAACCTGACGACACTGACTAGAGGCTCTCAGTAACTAGATGATAACTTAGTCATACCCACAATTTTCACTGAAATCATAAGCGAGGTGTTGAATACAACCAGTTGAATCGATGGCATATATTTTGTTATCAATCAGCTGACCACATTTTCAAGAAAACTTATTATGCAAAAAGGTTGCCATTTTATGGCTTTTATCATGAAAACCGTTGTTTCAGTCTATAGCACAGAAAGAAGAGGATTTGAGCGAAAGTAGGAGCTAAGGCGATTTTTGGTATAACATGGTGCTTGTCCTGTGAAATGCTCTATGAGTACATGGGTACGATAGCACGAAATTTACCCTATGGTTCAGGTCTTTAGTGGAAGAATATTTCTATCAAACATGTCATTTCACCGGATTCAAAGAAACGATTACACTCGGGGGTTTTACCTTTCCTAGGGAATGGCTTCAGCCAGAATCTGACTCATGGACAGCACCCAAATTGATCGATATGTAAGGTAAGAATGAGATTTTTCTCAAGTGGAGAAATCCGCAATACTGATAGCAATGTATTTGCTATCTGCTAATATTTGAGAGAATCGATAAAAGGATGAAGAGAAGAATTGCGATTCACAAGAAACAAAATACAACCTGCTAGTTGATCTTGCAGTTCCCGGGCTAGTCCCGTACAAGGGATGACTTCCGGCAGAGATCCAAATATCAAGTCTGGTTGGAGTCGCATATCTCGTTCAAACAACATTGCAAATGACGAACGGTAGGCCATGGCGAAAAGGGGAATGGCGAAATGGTCATCCCAATCGTCCTTTTTTGGACAAATTTGGATAAGTAATGAAGTATTGTGCGGTTCAGCCGCTCTGCCATGCCGTCGGAATGAGGATGTAATGGCGTCGTGTGAGTTTTGCGAATACCCATGATTTCCATATTGTTCTGAAATACAGCCGGCTCAAAATTACGCCCTTGGTCTGAGTGTAGCCCCAATGGTACTCCATAACGGCAGAAAACTTGATGCACTAAGATTTTCGCAAAGGTGTCAGTACTTTGGATCGACATCGGAAACACCTCAATCCATTTTAAGAAGTAGTCAAACAGTACAAGCACGTACTTATTTCCGTCTCTAATAGTGGTTTTGCAGCGCAGACATCGCATCCAACACAAAAACGCTCAACGTCCTTTCTGGCGTCGATCCAATAAAACCGTGATTTTGGCTTTCCAAATGTTTTGTTTGTCCCAAAGTGTCCTCCGGTTGGTGCGTCGTGGTACATTCTTATAAATTCGTTTGAGAGACTTCGAGGAATTATTGAAAGTAAGGTTTGTGGTTGTCGACGTACAGGAGAGGTCCACTTTTTGCATAATAAATTTTCTTGCAGAACTATGGCAGGAAATTGTGCCCAATTGTGAGACTTTCTGCCAATTTGGCCTGAGGCCATCCATGACCCACTGCATTACCACCTAGAGAATTTCGTCCTCTTCCTGAGCACACCTGAGCTTATCAACATTAAAATCACTACTCACCAGCTGAATTAATCCGATTATGTATTTTCCTTCGGGATGAAAACGATTCTCTTTCGATTCACAGTGAATGCAGTTCATATCAGCACAAGGGCGGCGTAATAGAGCGTCCGCATTTAGATGCGATTTTCCCGCCCTATATTGCACGCGGTAGTTATATTGTTGAAGGTGTTCTATCCATCACGCTAGTTATGCTTCAGGTTTTTTAAATCATAACAGCCAGTTTGGCGCCGCATGATCCATCTGTACCAAGAACTCCCGGCCATAAAAATAAATATGGCAATGTAACCCGAACGGGTGGCATATTAATGACGCTCTGCCTGGTTTAAAGTTCTGCTGAAATACCCAATAACTCTCTCCGTTCCGCTCTGCATCTGAGACAATACAGCTCCCAAACCATAATTGCATGCGTCGGTATCCAGAATTCTTCACCGGGTTGGGCGTGCCCCAAAATTGGAACTGATATAACCCGATCCTTAAGATCGTGAAAAGCCCTTTCACACTGTTCGGTCCATAAAAATGCAGCATTTTTTTCAGGCAAATAGCGCAATGGACAAGCGATGGCAGCAAACTGGGGTATAAATCGCCGGAACCATTTATTTAATCTCAGTTGCTTACATTTTTTGAACAAAAAAAGGTTGTGTTCTCAACAAAGTCTGCATTGATAGAAAGTTTCGAAAGATTGCGGTATAGAAATACTTGGCAAGAGAACATCATCATGACTAAGTCACGTAATAGGCCGGTTATTGACAGAAAAACCTCTAGAAAATGGTTAATTTTAAGTCACTACTCTGTTTGGTATTACAATTTTTATATTTTATAAGTTAAACTGATATTTTTTGGAAAATTTTCACAACTTGCAAATCCTAACTTTATATCATTTTTCCATTCCAGGTAAGCAAAACTGAAGGTATCTTTTCCAAAATCGTAATTCGTAAGTACCACAGCAAATATTTATACCCAAAGTCCAGCAAGAAATCAATTACACTCACTGGCTCTGTATATATACAATAATATATTTCTCTATCCTGAATAGACTACAAAGGAAAAAAAAAAAAAAAATTAACACCTCAAGCTAACGATATACCAATTACGACAGACAACAAAATTGCAATTTCCATTCGGCTTACAACTCAAAAAAGTCCATATCCTCGCCGCTCGCCGCTCGCACATACTCGTATTCGTACTTGTACAAAGCACAAAATTTGCAACAAATGAAAAAAAGGAAGAAAATCGACTCAAAACATTGACTCCTTGTATGATACAACCGGACTAAACAAACTCATAACTAATCAATGGATTTGTCCTCTTCCCCAAACACCTTTCCACCCGGATCAATTCCTTTTCCCCAACTATCTTTGGAATATAACCAGCAGAGAAAAGGAACAAAACAAAAAAAATAGTTAACTTCACTCCCCTTCAACATTTTTGCCATTTCTCAATTAAACGCGGCCACATTTCACATAAAATCATGACTCAAGTGGTAATTTTTTTTACCTCCGCTGTATTTGTCTGTCTTTCATTTAGAAAAACCTTTAGCCAAGCATACGATGTAGTATAAGAGGTGCACAGTGCACACATAAACTTAAAACTTACGTTTCGTATCCCTGACAGCAGTACGTATGAATACGAGTGAGAGCAACCAACCACTATCTACTCGTATAGATGCCATAGAGCTATACAAAGTATGTTAACTTGCATGTGACTGTTTCTTTGGCGCGCATTGTATCTGTATCCGTATGCTCCCGGTTACCTGGCCAAGGATAGTGGTTAGTGGATATTCGTTAAGCTAAAGATTGGAGGTGCTCCCAAAACAAAGTTGCACCACAATAACATAAATTCCCTGACTAAGCTGAATTTATTTTCAACTGGTGCAGTTTTCGAAGACATGGCCTCGCTGATAGTGTTAGTGGTGTGTCTCAAAGGATAGGTATAGGCCATGTACCGAAGAAGGAAACAGTGAACTGCACTATTTCATGCAAATGGAAGAAATTATAAACAAATCGTTGGGGCTACATAAAAAAAAAAAAAAAAAAAAATGGAAAAAGGGAAACAAATATCTCAGTAGAGGAAAAACAAGTCAGAAGAACAGGAAGGAGTAACCAGGACTCGTACAAGTTAACTCATTTTAAAATTAGTCCGATGGACTTATATACGAGTGTGTATCTATGGAAGTAACCGATGCAAAGTGCATTTAGTAATTAAATCAACAGATTTCCTGATGGCTTCAATTTGTAATTGGATTTTTTTTCCCCCATTTTCTGTTGGCATTCCCGGAGGTACAGTACCTTATCTATCTAAATGCTACCGTTGACGAAATGATAATTTTTTATAGATTCTTTCAAACACTGTAGATTCTTTAAAAGCTTGTGACAGCGGCCGATCTTGGTGGAATCTCATCTCAGTACCAAGCAAATCATAAAATAATTTGTTATCTCTTAAATTTCAAGATACTCGTACTTGTACGACTCATCTGCTGGCTCAAGTTATTCCAATAAAAAATAATTCTTAGACACATTCACTTAAAATAAATTGAAAATAGCTGATTGTGTAATTAAGTTACACCCGCACAATTAAAGAAACATGCAAAACAAAAAAAAATAGTAAAAATTTCAAATCGAAACAAAAGAGTTGAGTAGCGAACACGAGATTAGATTAATTGTTTTCTATTGATGTTGTACTGTGTTGGATGTGAAGTGAAGTGATGCTTGTTTCTGTGATTTAAGATTCTGTTTTGTTTTTTTTTTTTTCTGTTGAATTTAAGAAATAAGACCTTGGGAGTAAAGTGGATTAGAGTAGTAGTCATGCGGTGAAGATTGTTTGCACGATTTACTTCAAAGAGATACGAGTAATGACTCACTTCGTGGCACATACTCGTACTTAATTTAAATGAATTTTTGGAGATAAGTGTACTTGGTCGAGTTTAATTATAAATTTTATAACTCCGGTTTAATTAAAGTCGGGTCAATGGAACGAGTATAGTCGGCAGGCTCCTAAATGTTATTTCACCTAGTCACGTTGGAAAGTTCCATAGATTTGGTAGCTATGGAAGCACTCTATTGATTCGAACGTTAAATTCATGAATTCAAAAGAAACTTCTTACATCATAAGGCTGTTTAGAGAATATTATGTAAACATTACTGTAACAGCGACAGAAGTCGTTACTTTACATTGCTAGTCGTAGATTATTGTACCGATGCAAATGTTGGTGACTCTTCAATTTAATAAGCTCTTTTGTTGTATCTCCATTGAGGACTGGCCATATCATCTACCATCTGCCATCTTATTTAATTAATTCGTTGGTAATGATTGAGCAGACTTTATGTGGGACCAAGTATTATCTGATGACAGAGTGGCATCTTTAGAAAATAAAATCGCCAACACGTGGTGAGATTAAATATTTTAAAGTTGAGTTGCATATTTCGGATCTTTCTCGGCCTGACTGTCAATAAAGGAGACGATATCAGCCCGTGGTCTCACTTTTGTCGGTAGTCAACTTGAATGGATAGTCAAAGTGTGGGCCCTAACGACGCTGCAATGATTGAAAAGCTGAAAGATACGAAATTGGTTAAAGATAGTGTTTCTTTCTATTTTCGTAAAGTCTCATTCCATTCTGGTGCACTTTGACCCACGTTTCTATAATTTTTTAGTTCATTCCCAATAATAAGATCGGTTGAGGTGCTCGAAATAGGCCAAATCTCCTTCCACTGAGACTGGAAACAGGAAGTAATCAATGGAAGCTAAATCTGGCGGAATATAATGGATTGCAGAGTAATTCGTAGTTGAATTCATAAAAGATCTGTTGAGCACTTGTGCAACCATGGATTGTCTTGATGCATTAACACTTTCTTCTTGGTTGTCAGTTTTCCTTCAAATCGAAGTTGAACTGGACAAACGAGTGGGTATGAAGTTTGGGTGCATAGTGTATTATTTTTAAATGAAGTTGATATGTGAATTATGCCCTGTGAGGCCCAACAAACTGCAATCATGACCTTATTGGCCAACAGATCCAATAAGGCCTTCTTCGGCACTAATTTGCCAAAGGACTCACTGCTTCCAATTGTGCTTGGTATTCGGTTTGTTGGGTTGAATTGCCTGGGTACGCCATCTGGAGCTTCGGTATAGAAATGTTTAATTCTCAAACAACCGACTTCAGAAAGCACGATTTGTATACTTCAGTTTAGTACAATTTCAACCACGAATGACTTTAAACCGCCGAAAGAACGCCCCGAAACAGCCACGCTCGACATTGAAAACAATCGGTCAGATGTGTTAATCCAGTGTACATACCTGATGACCCACGAAACTTCCTTCACACTCTCTGGCGAAGAATGCAAACGAAATGGTCGCTTTTAGGGAATCGATAGCCCCTACACTCTTATACGATGAGAAAGTGGCTGTTTGGGCATGTATTTGCTTCAAAAGGATCTTTTGCAATATTTTCTTTAAAGTTGGTGAGATTGTCATGCCAGGGAAAGAGACCAATTTTGTATCAGGCAATGCCAAACGTTTGCTCAAATTTATCACAAGCCAAGCACACGAAATACACTTTTTTGCTAAAGTTCACTTGATTGTCTGCTTTCAATTATTGTTACAACGGCGTTTGCAAATGGTAGTTGACGGGGCAGGGTTACTTTTTTAAGTTTTCATAAGTTATTGAAGATGTTTTGATGTTATCTCCTTACTATCTGTATTACTTTCTTGAGTTTTTGGCCAGCCAGTGAAAATTGGCAGTTTGTTGCCAAAGGCTGTTTAGATGATAGGATGCATGTTACTGAGGCTAAATGGTACACCGAAGCAGATAGGGCATGCCATTGCCTTTTCTGTGTCCTGATCCTTTTTTAGATGAATTCTCCTGAATTTTAGCTCTGGTTAGAAGCCCTTCTCTTTCGGAAATTACGACTGAAGTAGACATAGACGAACTGGAAGTGCCGATGTAAGATAATTGCAACCGAGAGGGTTTGCCTCTAAACATTCTCGAGTGTTACGAGTATTCTATGTCTAAAAGGAACACACAGTGGCTTAAGCACACATATAAGTCTGATACATGATATATTTTGAGTGTAAGACTGTTTCTTAACAGTTTAGAGCCAATAAGAACATTCTTGGTGGCTTTTAAAGAAGTGCAATCTTGGTTCCATGTATCTTAGCTCTCGTGAAATCAGAAATCCTGGTTTAATTAGCACTAAGACCACAATTAACACTAAGACCAAGGTGTTGGAGATTGCACATGTTTGGGTCAACTTACATCCAGTCGTTGAGGCCTAAATTTTAGAAGAGTGATGATAGCATTCATCCGCATGGTATGCTTCGAAGTTCCTATTATTTTAAAGAAACAGCCTTGGCCTCTGAGAGCATTGTTGGTTATCAAAAATTTTAATGTTGTTTAGGTCTACCTATCCTTTCTGATGGATCCCACGCTGAACCATTTGGCTGAAAGGACTTTAGTAGGTATGAAAGTGCTAGGCACATTGCCTACCCAGAATGGATGTGCGACGGTGTTTACCTCCCTGTCAATTGCATCAGGATCTACAGATTTGAAGTATTTGAAGTGTCCGAATTATCTAATTCACATTTCATTGCTGATGCAACAGGAAGAAGAAAAGGGTACATCGGGCGATAGTCAAGTGCATGCCCATTAGTTAAATTAGAAATCCTTGCCAGAATTAGCATTGGAGCTATCAAGTATAAAGACAGTGGGTGCGAGAACAGAGTAGTACCTCTGTCTTTTTTTACAGAATTGCACAAAGAGCTGCAATGGCCCTTGAAAACCCTTTTTCAAAGATTTTAATGCGACTTTTATAGACCACACACTCAAGGGGTAGATATGTTATATGGACTTTGCGGGAAGCTAATGTGCATATATCCTTGAATGTGATACAAATAAGAATAAAGGTCTGACAGCAGACAAAACATCATACTCGTACATGATAGATCGATAAGAAGGAAAATTTGCTAAAGGTTAGTCACACTTCCACACACTTCTTCAAGGTTAGTCACACTTCTTGCCATATCGGACGATTCGATGAAATGGTGACGTAAAACAGAATGGTTATCTGTGATTAGCAAGCATTGATTATGAGAAATAGGTGTTGCCTGTCCTCTTTCATCAGCAATTTATAGTCACAATGAGAAAATGTTCTTTAGCTGCAGACTTTTGCCGCTGGTTTCTATCAAATATTCGGAGATGGACTGCTCTTTGCATATCGCAGCCAGATAACTTCTCTCTACTGTTCGAAAACTGTCTCTTGCAAGCATTCAGTTTGGTCTGTGTATAAAATTTTGGCGAGCGTGGTGGAGGATATAGGCACTACACTAAGGGTAGGTCATTGGGAAAAGTAAAAGGACGATGCTTCAACTAATTCTGCGACTATTGAGATGTCTTGATAAATTGTCGATTCGGTGAACTTTATAGAGCGGGAAATATTTTATTGAAATTTTTTGTGCTAAGGCGTTGTATTAGTAAGTTACAAAGGCAGTCATTGTCTGTGCAGCACCAGGAGAAATCTTTGTAAGGAACAGTCAATTGCGGCGCCTATACACTGATTATGTTTTTTATTTTTGAAGATGTCTCTTTTCCTTGGGTTTATGATCTGACTGTCATGATCGTTAAGGTTCGACTATGGGCCATACAACGATTAGATATCTCACTGATGTCTCAATGAATCAACCAATGAGTGTCATTAGAAAGCAACTGAAATTTCTTAAGCTGCCTCTTATTTATTTCCAAGGATGTTAGCCTGGTTGGATCAATAGCTAAGCAGTCAATTGTGTATTATATAGTCCCACGACTCAACAGAGTGTTATCCTGTGCTGAATTAAGGGCTTTTGGAGTTGAGGATCAGATCCTTCTCAACTGCTTATGTTTATTGACACGGGTCTTGGACTCAAGCATACGCAGCCTTAATAAGACTTCAACTTGGGAGACAAAACCCTAAATAAGTACACAGCTTTGGCTGTCTTTGAGCTATCTGTGCATATGAAAATTAACTTATTAAAGGAGACAAGGTATTGAAATCGCTTTCATATAATTCAAAATCGGTAGATCGAGGAAGGCCATGAAATTGGTTGTGTAGACTGGCAGTCTAATCACGACCCTTGGTCAAGTGTTTTTATCTTGGCCCAGTCGTGATTCCTACATAGGCCAAGATCGTTCAGTCCATTGTAGGTAAATTAGGACTCAATCAGAAGCTACGTTGGAGCGATAAAATAAATCTTAGCCTTAAAAAGACAAGTAGCAGTGTTGGAGGTCCTTATTTACTTTGATTGAGGGTATGGTTCTTGTGTCACTTTGTTCTTATACAACATTCCATAGAATATTGTTCTTAGTATGACAGATATCCTTGCGCTGCTTTTAGTTTCTTTAAAATTAAGTCACGCTACATCTCAAATATTGTATAAGGTAGTCAAATAAAGAATATTTCTTATTGGTTGTATCCGTATCGATTATAACGTAGATAGTTTCTAAATATACCGCCGGAAAGAATGTGCTTATTGAAATGTTAAATTCATCAGAATCATTCATATAAATCAGCATGACATTTCTACCTTAAAACCATCTCCCTACTTATCAATTCAAAATTTAGATCTTTCAGTAAGCAAACATTTTATCTGTCGTCTTTCCAAAAGTCAGAACAAAAAAAAAACACAAACAAACCATAGGCCTTGACTCTAATGGTTTTTGGAATTTACATCAAAAGAACATTAAACCATATTTCTGCGACAGTATGTGAGTTTGAGTGTGTCACGCGGTTGTTTTAAGTTCGATCTGTTCCAATATGCCCAGTCACCAAAGAACAGGTAACGATTTTTAGCCTGGTTACTCCAACTCTCTTATTGGTGGCCACAACTGATCATTAAATACAACAGAATAAAAAAACAAAATGATAAAAAAAAAGAAACAAATTCTCCTTGGGTATGCTAATGTAGACAGCTAGAGCTCTTGCATTTATTTATTAAGACATCAACTACCAAACGATTGTCATTTATTGTGCGCTGTGTCATTCAGCAGTTTGTTCCAATGCAATCTTATCGATCGCAGCATTCAGGTGTTCCGTATCCCCTTGGTTTTCTACAGAGATACTCAGTAAAAAAATTCTCAAGTCAGGATTTATTTATATGAAAAGCGATGTTAACTAAAAAAAAAAAATGAAACTTGTCTTGTCTTAATTACCCCGTGAGGAATGTAAATTATGTTCACACAGGCCGCAAGGACAATGAACCATCACGAAGGCATTTAGCACAATATACACGCGGGAATTCATAACCCACCGGCCACCACATTGTGCAGATAAAGTCGATACAGCTCCCTAAGAGGTCCACTTTTTTCTTGTTTTTTTTTTTGTCATCTTAAGAACCGGCGCCGGTGGTCGTCACTTTCGTCATTGGATGAAATTTATTTCACATTACTCCTATTCCAAATGATGACAGTGTTTGTTGCCCTTGTTTTAAGCGAAACCAACATTTTTAGAAAAAAAAACAAAATTATTGAAAATTTTAGCAAAATTGCCTATTTACATAATTTTTGAGTAAATTATTCTGACCACATAAAAGTAGAGACGACTCGTAGGGGGCAATCTAATAAATTTCCAAAACATTCGTATCTACATACGAAAAGATACATTTTGTTTTTATTTTTTTAGAATAAATTGTCAATAAATTAATGGTCTTAATTTTAAATTTAATAAGATTCAATGAGCTTTGAGCCTAGGGAACATTTATATCGAAGGAGATATGGGAAGCTGTTGGAGTGGTCAAATTGAAGCCGATTGCTGTAGTCTCAGACCGAAGCTGAAATTAGGAAATGTTAGAACGCACCAAATTGGAAGGAAAGTGGTTTTATTAAACTGGTTTTGTGATGATTTGTATTTATTGTTATATAAACGTTCAAATGGCTTCATTTGTAATATTTCTGCAAAAAAGGAAATGTTAGGTGCTATTCGAGTGATTTCTCAAGGCTTGAAGGTTGGTTTTAGCTTGCATTCCTAAGAGGAACCTTTTTGAATGGACAAATTTGTTGTTTTAACAGCAGTTAAGAGACTTACAAGCTAATTTGGAAGTTTCAATAATGGATGTAACTGACAGCTGCTACCAATGATCCATCTATAATTTAAATATAGTAACAGTATAACACTTCTCGGTCTTCGATAAATTCAAAGCTTTTAGCAGTTTTAGAGTGATTCTTCAATTGCCTAGTATTTGATAGGAGAGCAATAATTTTTAATAGTCCGAACGGTGCACTGAGAACCAACCATTTTTCGACCATGTTCGAGATCTTCTCCTACAGTATTGCCTCTAGAACTTGGAGTCGTGAACTCTTTGGGATTGAGTGATCTTTCATGGCTCAGGATATGTTGAGGTGACGATGCCCACTTTTCTGAGTAAGTCGATGTCGCTACAAAGCTTGCACGATTTGTTGTTACATATCTAAAGTCCGCCAATAAAAGAGATCAACAGTAAGTTAGAAATATCTCGACTTCACGCGGGTTCTCGTTATTCCTTGTTTGTCCGTCATAGGGTGAGGTCTTATATTAAATGTAATTTAAGTTGCTGTTCAAAATTTTTTCCACATTCCTTTCATGGATATTGTTGGATTTCTCATGAGATGTCTTTAGCGCGGTTAATATCAGAGCACACATGGATAAAGGTAGATAAAATGCTTACTCTCTGTACCGCGCCAACTATAGAGCCATTAAACTTCTTAGCATCGTTTACAAAATCTTTTCTGCCTTATTATGTGAATGCCTGAAGCTGTTCGTTTTCAACTTGACTGGTCGATATTACTGTGGCTTCAGGCCAGAAAAGTCCATCATCGTCCCAATATTCACACTATGACAGAACTTGGAGAAAACTCATGAGCTTCAGATGCATACACAACAACTATTCATCGATTTCAAGGCTGCGTATGACAGCATCTATAGAGACAGAGCAATGCCTAGTTTTGGCAATCCTCCCAAACTCGTCCGTCTGCGTAGGATGAAGGAGGAGAATGTACGTTATTCCACAAAGGTCGATAAAGACCTTAGCTAGACCTGTGATGTCAAACAAGTAGTGAGACAAGACGATCCGGCGAAAATATGTTTAACGGCCAAATAGGGCAAGACCAATTTTATACTGTCAGGCAGAAGCAAAGCACAACACCTACGTCTCTAAAAAAAACGGCACCCTCGATGCCGATCGCTGTTTTTTTAGGCTAAAAAGACAATTGACTAGCAAAGCCCTCTGTTAAACAACAAAAGTGACCTTACGTACGACCTTAATAGTCCAAGTCCTTCCTATGGATATTATGAAAAACGGCTGTTTTACGAGGAAAATTCCCCTGGTGATTTTCGTTCCCGCCAGCATAGACTATGAGTGGAGGAGGAAATACAACCACAAACTGTACGAATTGTACAGCAACATCGACTTCGCCAAAGCTGTGAAGGTCCAACGAAATGATCTGGTCAATCCGATCCGAAATGTTTTAGAATCCGCCCCCGAGGGACAGCGCGGTAGAAGAACATGACTCATGTGGCGTACGCAAGTTCAAGGGGGCCATAGCCAACTTAGCGTACGAGATTGGAGGTAGCAGGTGAAGGATCTAGCTAACGCTTGTTGACTGAGGCTCGGCTCCACCCTAGACAACAGTGCCACTTTCATTAAAATAAGAACGTTCTTTCACTGCCAAACATATTTTTACCAATTCTATTTAAATACCTGCAAACTCTCAACTGACATCTCGCTGCTTTCCATCAAAGATATTAAAATTGGCATGGCATTAGTTGCACAGACTTGTGCCCTTTGTGTTGGCGTGAGAGTACCGCTGAGACACAAAAGTACTCCATCGTATTCCTTGTTCTTGAAAGCGCTTTTACTTTCGTAGACAGACTTTTAGTCCGCAGTGCCACCAAAACTTCCAGACGGGTCACTTACATAGGTAGTGCTCTGCGGTATCATTTTCACATTCTCAATAACCGTCACAGGATGTTGTGTGACTTAAATTCGAGGTATGCTCAAAAAGTATTGAGAAATTTTATATATCGCCGGTCGCAGTAAACATGTCTTAAACGCATCCGTAAATTGGTAGTTATATTGGGTGACCGGGTAATTTAGTCAGCCGACAGTTGTGAAGAGGGTTACGCGTGTTAGCTTGCAAGTGGTGATTTTTGATTTATTGGAAAAATGGATCAGAGAATTTGCAAAGTTTTAGAAATATTGAATATTGCTTTAAGTGAATCCGCTATGAGTAAAACAAGGGCTTACGACTGGTAGCAGTGTTTCCCAGATGACCGCAAAGACGTTTGTGCCGAATCAAAACCAGATAAGTTGCTGAGGAAGTATGCATATCAATTGGCTCATGCCATGAAATTTTTTCAGATGAGTTCTTACCAAAAGATGAAACGATCTATAAGGACTACAACCTACAATTTTAACGCCGTTTGCGTTAAGCAATCCGAAGAAAATGCTCGAATATGTTGGGAAACAATTAATGGCTTTTGGGCTACTACAACATAACGCAAAATTTAGCCCTTCACACATATCCACAGAGATGGGAATGAGCTTCGTCGCTAATGATGATTTTCGATAAAAAGTTGTCTCACCCTTGGTCGGGATTCAGTATTGCTTGAGTCCCGATTACACGCACTTAACAATCTTTCACCAAAAGACCGCCGATTGATACCCAATTGCGTGGCACGGCATCTGGTCAATACTCCAGGGTCCTCTGCGACGTCTTCAACCTCAGCTGGGATATTTTCAGCAGAAAGGCTGCTCCGGGGCGGGGCATACCCTACAGCATCTCGTGTTGTCCCATATTCTTCTAGGCAAGCGGTTAAACGTTGTAGTGTTTGCCTATTTGGTGTCGGACGACCGGGAAATCTGCGCCAAAATTCACGCTACGTCAAAACCACTGACCAATCGTTCCCCAAAAAAAATCGTAACAACTATTCCGCTTTCCAAAGGGGGATAGCGATTTATGTCTTGTTGGCGTGTATTTCGTATCTTATTTTTCAAGCATAGATAAGATTAAAAGCGCATCGTTGACAGAACTAAATGTTATACATAAAAATGAGCTATAGAAGTATTTCAGAGATAAGAAGAAGCCCTAGCATGAGTGTATAATATCTAATGGGGACTACTTTGAAGGTAGATGAATACGAGTAAACAAAATTGTTTCCAAAAAAATGACAGTTTCCTTTACTAGTGAGCTGTTATAACCCCAATAAAGAAAGCTGACCTCTTAGAGATGTTGGAAAATAGTCATTATGTCTGCCGTCAGTCTTTAGAGTCATCGGTCATCTGCAGTTATTAGCTCACATAAAAAGCTGTCAAAAGCGATAGCACGTACGAAGCCCCTAAAAGTAATCTGCTTTGCTCCTTGTCTAGCAGATCCATCGAAAGTCTAAGAAGAATAAGTCACATGAAAGTGGATCACATTGTCTCTCACAAATTTTAATTCGAAGCTTTCCGGTGTAGTGGGCAATCCCCATCGTCATTTTGCATAATCTGACAATTTTGACAAAACTATAGATGCTGCTATATGGGGCCTGAAATTGATCTGGTATTAAAGAGTTGCTTCTAGAATTCAGGAGGTCTCATTTCTGGCGGATCGGAAAAAGGTTGTTTAGGTTGCTCCGAATAAGTCTTGGAAATGAGTAACGGTTTGTTCTTTAACAAATCGTCATTCGCTGCCGTAAATGTCGGCTTTCTGGTTCAGTTTGTGATAAAGTTTAGAAAATGCTATCTTCAATTAATTTCGGTCGGGTGGATTTGATCTTATATGAGAATAGACGAGTAATGTTGAAAATATTCTCCCAGCAACTTTTGGTAAAGCGTTCAGCTTTGACTATAGAAGCGTATTTCAGGTGGATATTTTGCCAATTAAAGATACTAAATCTAGATTTAAGTGAAGTGTGATATACGGATTTGCACTTATAAACAACATCGAGACATTTGTGAAAACAAAAAAAAAACACTTCTACAGATATCTATTCAATTCCAGAGATATGGGAATGCCACTACCACACAAGGTCAATTACATGTGGTTAGAAGGCGAACTAATCCAGAGATGTACAAAAGGTCCCTTATCTGTTTCACAACTGATCCTGCTGCATGACTAGAGGAGACTACTTTAATTCATACGCCGCCCGTGTCGACTTGATGTTTCGTTTTACGATTTTTACAAAAGTGAAGGACACCTCAGCTGTCTCCGTTTCGATGTCCCCAGCTCACCTGAGTCAGTAGACCCATTGTATATTCTAAAGGCACCATCTGATAGTTCGACCACTTAATAATTCTGAAAGATTTGGAACTATATAACGTTCAGTACTCAAAATTTTAGGTGTAAGCACATTCAGGCTATGTGGTATCACAAATTGCATTTTCTACATAAAATTCTTGTCAAGAGCAGTCTTCTTAATTGTGACGTATTCGCAATTGCAATGATGTAGTGATTGTTATGGCCTCACGGTGATAGTTCAGTAACAAAATGTATAAACGCATGGCTTCCAGGGTAGAGAAAGAGCTACAACGTGAGTACCTATTATTAGAGGAGTGATCTTTAATCTGCCCTATTTTATATATAATTAGGGCGTGACAGATGATTTATTTGATACCATACGGTCCATCCATTTTATATCTTCCCAGAAATAGTCTAATGGATTCAAACCACAATGAACCCGGCCCAAGGTGAACATTTCTGTCATTTCAAATGCCAACGTAAATTGTTCGGGTTAAGGCTAACTGAGAGCTGAGATTGATTTTTATGGATATTTCAAACTATTTTGACATCTGAAGTTAATCAAACGGACACCTTGCTTGAGAAAAATCTGGCTACTCTCTTCGATGATTTGCTACTTTAATCCTACCAGTTGGATGGTGTGCCACGTCACTTACCGCAATACTCCTGAAAGAAGGATCTTTATCCGAGAAACAGAAGCTCGAATGGTATAGTTTTAATAAATAAATGACAGTACGAGCGTACCAATCAAAAGTGTCCTTGAAGAAAATCCCTACTATTCGTTCGTTATCTCGAAACAACGACTTGGCCAAAGGTAACAGCTAAAGAACTAATTACCCTCAATTTTGTAAAATAATTAAAAATTAAATATCCACATTGATCCGACAGAATTAAGATAAAAGCATAAGCGACTGTTTTCAAAGTTCATGGTCGACAATGGATGTACTCGTATTCGTACTCGTATTCGTATCTTTATTTTTCGCATCCAGATTTAGCTCTTAATTTCCTCATTTGCTTAAGTCACAAGTACCTGATTGCCCGACTCATTTTTATTTTACTTACCATCCCACATTGTGGTATCACGATTGCCTTGACAATGACAGTTCGACTGATCTCTCTTTGTGCAATTGTAAAAGTATTTTTTTTTTTTGTGATCTGACCACAAAATGCGATGACATCGGCTTTTCTTGCAACACGATGATGTCCTTTTCAATCAAAATACCTTCACGATAGAACATGACATTATCGTAATTTCAGCTTTTGATTCTCAGCTCTCACCGTCTCGTAGTCTTGACGAAAAATATACTTCAGCGTCTGAATGCCGAATACAGATTTTACATTAATTAAAAGAGAAAACTCGGATTGGAAAGAAATTAAATTACTCGTTACCATTACAATGTAAGAGGGCTACAAGGCATAGTTTCATATTTCAGATACAAACAGAGAGGTGCACGAGGTAATTTCTTCGTAATATGTCTCACAACTGTCATTGTAACAGCAACTGACTGTCCATCAAAGTGTGGTTGGTTTTACCTATATATAAGCACAGCTTCACAAATATAAATAGAACGTGACGCTGTGTAGGTATTTGTGTCTTCTTTCGAAAATGAGAAGAAAAAAAGACCAATCTACTTGCGAGATGATGCTGATGACATGAAAATTGGATGGTCAAATGGAATACATCTTTCATCTTTGCATGCACTGTGGGTACATGTGTCATGGAATGTACAGTACGACAAGTTATATTAGATCGAGTCATGTTCGCGGAATGGAACTATGACTGCGAATAACTTTCTGGACAGGGATATGTCTAATGTCGAATGTCTCCTAACAGGAAACAAGTTCACCTTTGGAATGATACATACGAGCTAGAGGGTAGTTGTTATCCAGTTGGGTTGGCAACAAGGTATGTAGAAGAAGCTGCCATGGTATTGCCATGTTTGCAATTAGTACAAACACATGGTCATCATAGTTCCTTCGAAAAGCAAAAGCTTCTAAAGCTTCACTCTTCCACCTATCTCTACCGAATCAGTATGGACAAACCCCTTCAAAGTGAATATATCATACTTTCACCTAACACCTGCTACAAAGTTGGTCGGTCACACAGTAAAATATCTTCCCATGAGTATTTCATTCTTCCAACTAACTCCTCACCGGTACGGGTATGAAAATTCGATACAATCTGACCCAGACAGGTCGGTCGCAATGGGCCAACTTTTCCACCTTTCGTAAATCTCACATTTTCAATGTACGAGTACGTAATCGTAATCCGTAGTTTATACACAAATGCAGGGCCAGTTACTCGTACAAATACCTAACATTGCTCCGAGTAGTAGAAAGTGAATTTATAGATTTCCCCTGTTTTGGTTGAAAAAAACTCGCAAAATTCCGACCAAAAGCAAAACCGTTCAAGTGAACGTATTAAGTGACACACAACAACGGTATATTGCCACTATATTCGTATGTAGTCACTCGTAATCTTAGTTTTCGTATTCCTATTCCTATTCGTATTCCGTGCGTTTTTCAACCTTCAGATACGGTTCAGAGTACTCGGACTGTCTAGTCTATCATTTTACCAAAAAGCAACCCCTGCTGGGTGGCTGAATTAAGTTGAAAAGAAAATAAATCTAAAAAAAAAAAATATTTTGAAACTTTGTCTCATTCCATGGCTATGGCTGGAGATACTCGTAGTATGAGTAAACGGATTGAAATGCGCACCCAGACGCCAGCTATTATAGTGGTTAGTAGGATACGAGTACATGCTACAACAACATTCGACATGGTACAAGGCCTTAAGTAATTTTTAAGTAATTATATACGCTAAGACGAGATGAAAGATCTTTGATTCTGTTGTTGTCTTGCAAAAAGATACTTTGTTCCACCATACCGCACAGAACGAACTCAGCACAGAGGTACGAATATGAATGTTTTCTTTAGTCAAACGATATCGAATGTTGTGAAGACCTAATTAAAGTTTTTGTCGTCAGTGTACCTACATGCAGATGCATATACTTGTCACAGATGGAATTGGAGATGGTGTTAAAAGTTTTGTCATCACGATTGCAGTACAAGTATGTTATGGGTTTGAATCGTGGTTATTTATCCAACTAAATGGAGTCAACTTCGTTGAAGATGTGAGTGATGGATTCAATAGTGACATGTGAAACCAGAGAGCAGATATGGCAAACATACTTGGGAGTCTCAGATAAATGCAGGCCTCATCCTTGTACTGGTTAATTAAATCAAAATACGTTACTCTTATCGTACTGGGTTCGAATAGGAAACAACTCAAATAAATAAGGCACACAAGTTGACAGTGTGACATGTAATTCGAAGGACAAACATACGCCTTTCCTTTCGTTTAATATCACTTTCAGAAATCTCAAGTTTTCTCAAGCTGGCTACGTCGAATCTGTGGATGGGTGGTCAATCCATCAAGAGATTTGGTGAATAACTTAGAAAACTGTATACAAGTGCAATAGGTAGAGTCCTGCTGAGAGCTCCAGAGTCTATAATGGAAAAGAGCGTCGAGCAAAACAACCATCTATTTTACCGAGGTCGATTTTTAAATAGTTTAAGCACTGTCCAGACATGGACACAGTGTCGTGGGGGTTAATATCCTCTTTCATCACTAGAGCTTCAGAGTTTTTTTGGCAGGACCATTACTGTCCATAAAAATGAAATAATATTTTATATTATCTATGCGTCCTTTTATGAAGGTTGGTAGAGACAGCAATTTGCTCTTTAAGACGGAACGTCATATTAACCGTGACTGGCAAAAAAAGATTGTTTGTTTGATCATTACTGTTGATGTAACCACGAATGTTGACATTTTCTCAAAGACATTGGTTACCTCAATGTAGACGCTTAAGGCCAAATAAATATGACCTCAAAAGTTAGTTCGAGTCCCTTTTTTATAGATCGCACAAACGACAATGGGATCCAACTTAACAAACAAAGGTTAAGTTACTGTCTACTTGTACAAGTATCTGTAGAGGCAATGAGGGGTCTATTCTCCAATGACAAAGCTTTTCAATGGGCTGCACTGAAAACACGGATTTGATGCACCATGCTGCCTGTATAAGCAGACGGTTGCAGATTCAGGTTTAGTCCACTAGAAGTTCGAGAGTGGTAAGGAACTGATCCTTCAACGTGATGACTAGGAAGGGCGAAATCAGTCTCTGAGGGACCTGAGGCACATGGTCTTACGAGGGATCTGCTTACAAGATGATCTGATCGGACTCGAGCTCCAAACAAATAACAAGCTTTCAGGCAGTCATAGGGGGGTCACAAATGCGAGATATTTAAATATATTCTTCTTCTTCTTAAGTGGCGCTACAATCTGATAACAAACTATCAGGCAGTCATAGGGGGGTCACAAATGCGAGATATTTAGATATATTCTTCTTCTTCTTAAGTGGCGCTACAATCTGGGGTGAACC
Source organism: Volucella inflata (assembly GCA_928272305.1). NCBI lineage: Eukaryota > Metazoa > Arthropoda > Insecta > Diptera > Syrphidae > Volucella > Volucella inflata. The sequence continues at coordinate 87,130,061 of OV743720.1, forward strand.
TGGGCCTCAACCAAGAAGCCTCTCCACCTGTCACGATCTTTAGCCAGCTTTTTCATTCAGTGATGTACTCCAAATTGGTTGCACTCCACTTGTTCGTACCACAGTAGATTCGGCCATCCTCTGCTACGTAGTCCCCGAGGCTCGGACTTGAAGGCTGTTCGGGCCGGAGCTATGGTATCCATTCGCTCTACATTGCCCAGCCCTTTCAGGTGTTGAATCCATGGAGGCCTGACCAAGCCGATGTCGCTGTTCGCAGTTCATGGTTAAATTTCCTCCTCCATTCCTCTCAGAGCAAGACGGGATGATCAAGGTCTAGGTATAAAGCCAGTTCCGTCTTGCGAGATAGGGCTCTGCTACTCAACTGCCTTAGGAGCCCGAAGAAACAGTGGTTGACAAGAGTTAGGAGTTTGAACCCAATTGTTTGGCCAAGCCGAAGTAGCAAAGGGTTCCTAGGGTATTTCTTCGCCGGATCTCTACTAGGGTGTCATTCGTGGAGTTCATGTTTACTCCGAGGTAGGTGAACTCCCTAACTACCTCGAAATTTTTGCTATCAATAGTGACAGGTCATCTCCAGCTGCCTTAAATGGTTCAGCAGGAACCCTTTTTGGGCCAGCAACTTTGTTTGACTTTGGTCTCGATAGGTGAGGTGAACGGAATTCTCTGCTATCAATGCCCAGTGTTGATAGTTCATTCTGCTTGACAGCGGAACTTTGGTCGTCATCGCCGTTATACAGTCGGCAGAAGTGGTCTTTCCATATTTTTAGCACCGACTGCGATTCTACTACTAGGTTGCCGTTTTTGTCTTTGCAGGCTTCCGTTCTGGCTTTGAAGCCCTGGCATGTTCTTTAAATTCTTTGATAGAATTTTCGAACATCATTCCTGCCGTACCATCTCTTTTCCTTCTGTGAAGCCTGTTTTCTTCCCTTCTTTTCCGTTCATGTAGAGCTCACGAGCAGCTCTCTGATTGTGATGCAGAGAAGCTTTGTATGCCACTTGTTGGGCTACATGTCCCTCCTTACATTCGTCATCGAAGCAGAGGTGGTGGAGGTTTCAAACCAACTATGTCAGATGCTGCTTCTCTGATGGCTTGTTGACAGCACACGTATTGGTATTCTATTGGTTTTGTAGGGGGTCCCGGAGTTTGAGGGAAACGCGGTCGGCAAAGATATCTAGATATACTTGAACGAGAGAGTTGATCAACCTCGTACGAAGGAATATCCCACAAAACATTATATTATTGGGAGAAACGTGCAGCGTGAATCCATGCCAATTCGATGGCAATAGACAATTATTCGGATCACTGCTGCAGAAATATTTGTTGCCTTTATATCAGTGCAGTCCCAGGAGGAATTTTTTGATGAAACCTTGTGAAGCAGTAGAGCGTTCTAGCAAAGCTGTAAAACTTTCTACCTAGTTATGTGACAATACTTTGGAGTCTGCGCTGTGTGATATTTTGCAATTTTCGGTAAAGTAAGTGAAATCTTCAACAAATACGATACCTTTTCTACAAAGTTTTGACCTTGTGATTGCCTCTAAAGCTGCTTAAGTATATCAAGTCTTATTGCATGCCGATTTCATCAAAACCAAACCTAGTCAAAACCAACTTTGATAATTTGGTATAGTGAAGTTCATTTCGGTATCCATGGTGTGAGGGAATACCATGTTGAAGTAAATCCACTTGCATGTGACACTAATTAAGGCCACCATAATCCGATCAGATATTCTATCACTGACATGTGCCTTTACCAAGGGTTTTTCTTGTTTTTCTTTTCTCGTATTCTACGAAATACAAACACTTTCCTGACAGGAAACTAAAAACCTCACTCACAAATCTGTGCACACAATCCTCCACCAAGTATGGGTAGATAGATATCCCTTCAACGCATCTGTCTACTTATGGCTACTTAAGACTTCAAATAGTCGTCAAATTTCATCCTATTTAATGCGCGCGCACGATGCATGCCAAGACTACTTTTAGGACACATGACTTCATGTATTCGTATCAATGTTCATACTCGTATATTCGTCGTATTTGTGTGGTATGCATGCGCACTCAATAAATCGAATCACGCGTGTGTCTTTCAGATGACTTGGATGAATCTTCAGCTGCAGCTTGTTGTTGGATTTGCAGAAAAGCCTCTCTTGGTCTACTTCGGTTGGGATTTTTGCGCACAGATATCAAATTACAAGTAATCCCTCTCCACAATATGAGAATAATTCCCTTTCAGTTCAAGACATCAACACAACAGGTATCGAAGTTATCGATACATACTAATAGATATGTTGTATGACTTTGACTACGAGTAGAGTATGAGTACAAATTAGTGTATCCACTGAATGCAGTTGATGAAGGAATGATGACAAGCTACGTAGTATGTTGATCGTATGCATATTGAAACAAGTCCGACTGAGCTTTTGATTACTACTCAAGCCAACACTATACCACCCGCCCTCAGTATGGATACGTCTAGTTCTAGTACCTTATAAGGAAAATACACGTTGGCCTTAGTGGTGCGGCCGATTAAAAATTAAAATGATCTCTGCACAGCTTGTATCGCAGAAAATGCAATCGAACTCCGACGCAAAGCCAAGGGCATTTATTTTCTTGTATGGTTGATTGTGCGCGCATCTAGATACTGAAAATGAAGAGATTATACAACAAAAACAAAAAATTGGTTCACGGTATGGCGGCAGCAATGAAAAGTAAAGAGGAATGTGCGAAAGAGACTGCTTTATCTAAAAACTGGAGTTGGAACTGGAGCAGTAACTGGGACTTGGAACTGGTGACTTCTCAGAGCTTGGCTAGTGGTTCTGTGTTTTTCGTACGTTCGGATACAGGCCTCCCGCGTCACAGCGGGGCGTTGGCTTTTTTAACAATGAGATACATAGGCGACTTTGTACGAGTTGTACCTAACTAAGGTCTGGCTTTGTATGAAGCCAAATCCTTAAATGATCTCAAGGAAAATTTGCAAAATAAAAATATTTTAGAGGTTACATTGAATATCTTTTGATCCTTGCCAGACTTCAGACCGACGACAATGAATGGTCAAAAGTGCAACACTATGATAGTTATGTGCTTTTGGATCTCTGGTGGTGGAATAGAGGTTCATACATCGGGAAATCCTGTTAGTGTCATATGAATTTCTGATAAAGAGTCGCAGTCCTTTATTCACTGAAATCCTGCAAGTCGTTGAGCTGAAAATGTAGGATCTGTGAGTTGCCAGCAGATGGTGAAAGTCCTCAAAAGCAACAAATCAGACAAGCTCATAGTTTCATCTTCGAGACTTACTTACCTCCTAGTTAACCAGATCAGAACCAACTCTTTTTACTGGATTTGCAAAGTGAAATAAACAACTCACTGTAGCGGGTATCTGCTATCGGTTTTGGTGACATAAGATTAGTTCACTGGCTTCGATTGCATATATCCAGTATCCAGTTTGCAGAACGAAAGATAACTTTAACTGTAAGCCTGCACCTGGATATATATCGAATCCCTGATAGTAAGAGTGGCCTTAGTACTAAATTTTTCCCCAAGAGCTGCAGACCAATCAGTCTGACTTCCTTCACGATGAAAAGCAAGGGAAGAATGTTTTAACTTCATATGCTCAAGACTGTTTGCATTCTCTCCTAAACATATCTCCCAAAGCAAAAAATCCTGACAGTCAGGAGTCACTAGCCTTATAGGCAGATGTCACTAATGTTGTACGCAGATACTTGCCGTGAAGGCTCAAACCTACGGTGCGTCTAGGCACAATAATGCGTTGATCAGCGTCTTTCGGGAAGTACAAGTACCACCACCAGTAACAGATTCGAAGTCGTTTATAAGCAGAAATTTTCCCTTTTGTGAAGAGTCGAGTCCTGTCTAATACTTTAGCCATTCTGTGGGTCATGGCACCCGGTTGCAGTGCAACTCCATATCAAGCAAACCAATGAGTTCCATAGCAATCAAATATTTGATTTCGTAGCACTACAACGTATGCTTAATCATGAGATGTCCAAGAACCATTTGGCCTACACACTCCGCAACTTTGGGTATAAACCACAGCCACCTCAATACTCCCACAAGGGGCCCAACTCCTAGGTCAGGCTGGAACAGAAGTTCTAGAGGCCCCTGACCTCTCGTAGTACCGGACGATCTTCGCAACCTTTCGGTCACTCCCAGTTTGGCACCTTACAGCTCAGGACTGGCAGCCTTTGGCACTGAAAGATTTCTTAACAAATTATAAGATTCCACCTGCTAAATGCCTATTGCGTCTTCTATTAAACACTTCTCTTGCAAAGCTGGGGGTTCTTTCGGACCGTACTTTGACAGTGAACACTCCATTGACATCGTAGGCCTATCTATTAAAGATGATGCCCATAGCCTGCAAGTCCCTAACATCTAAGTAATTTGGACACCCGCACAGAACATATAGCCAATCCTCATGGGTAGTTCCACAGAGCAGCTAACCACCCCGTTAAGCCCTCTTTTACGCAAAAATATATTAAGAGAGCCCTGCCCGGTTAACAAAAAGCCGAACCTGAGTGTAAATCTCCGTCTAGGAAACTCCCCCATGGTCAGCGCATCCCCAAAAAAGCTGTAAGTAACCCTACCATTTTCGCTAGCGTCCCACTTAGATCGCCATCTAGATGCAACACATGCGTTAAGCAAGGTTTCACGCTCCCTCCAGGATAGGTCGTCCACTTCTCTCGGGGAAACCCAATCTCGCTCATTTAATGGGAAACCTTTTCTGATCTTGATAGCAATACCACGACGTATAGCTTCCAGATCAAATGGTGGCACTCCCAACAAAACTTGGCATGCCTCTGTGGAGACAGTGCAGCACACAGGTAGGTAACCGAGTATGGCGACTCTTTGGCAAGCCAAAATCCGACGGCAGCCGTCTACAGTCGTAACCATGTCATACCATAGCGACGCTCCACATGTTGCACAAGCAATTAGCTTTATAAACAACTGTTGGTGAATAGAACCTTTGTTGCGGTTGTTGACTGCAGTCAATGTGTATGATTCACTTTGGCCGACTTTCTCTTTCTGGTTAATCCTCAGATATTTGCAGATGATGCAGCTGTATTAAATTAATTCTCAAGCCCTTACTGCCATTTCCGTGGCACGGGCAAGAACTGGCATCCCTCAATACTTGAAGCGTCTCACTTTACTTGATATTCGTATTATGAGTAGCCATCTGAAGATTAAATTCGTTCCTAACAGACCAAGTTTTTGGTGTAACTCACACTGGAATGCCGTTGACTTTGTGTGCCCCTTGGTCATTTGGCAACTATCCTTTGGACATTCCATGGTATTGCATGGATTGGACGGATATGGTTATGATGTGCTGTTGGCTTGTTTCTGAAGGACGACTTCTCGCTAGGTTAGCTAACCTCATCCTGCGAAGAGAGACATACGCAATCTCGATGGCAATAAACAGTAAAGAACTGTGATGAGGGGTTAAAAATGCTTTAAAAGCGACATTAAGATTACTGATGATGAAATGTTGAAGTATCGACGTATTAAGGTACAACCAAATTACGAAATTCAATGCTTAGGTCTCAGGTCACAACTGAATCGAGTGCAATTAGATCGCCAGTTAATTGACTAAACAAAGCCTAGGCGAGCACTTCTCAAAAACTGAATCCAGATGAGAACTGCTTACGTGGTTTGGAACTTCAATTTGTTGTAAGTTATGAGCAGGTACATGACTCTTCAGATTGTAGGCATACTAAACGAGTATGCTGAATGACCATTCTATGGAAAGGACTTACCTATGGTTGTGCTACATGCTTACTTCTACAGACGATGCTAAGCTGGAACCTTTTTTTTTCTTAAGAAAATAGTGTTGGACATTGTTGCTTTGGATTGGAATAGCTTGTATGCCTTGTGCGTCTTTAGAACATTGAATCCTACAAATTCAGTGATGCAGCTTAAATCTGTCAGATTTTCATCTAACCAAGTTATTTAATCTGCATCTGCAACCGAAGAAAGATCAGTGAATCGGAATTGGTTGGCTTTTAATTGAAATATGTTTCTGCGGTCTGATGAACATATCATACGCCAACACACAAGGAAAGAAAAAAAACACAATTCACAACAATTTATCTGGCGGATATTTTTCTCCAGCATCCTCATCATTTCCCGTGCAAAATGTATAAGAATTTAAAAATAATAATTAAGAGTAGAACATGAAGCACAAGAGGACCGCAAATAGTTGGCAATCATTGCCCAACTCTAGACCACTCTGCAGCCTATCTTGTATAATTTTAATTCGTATTTTATGAGTTTTGTTGATGGTGGCCGACCTTGTCATCGCGGCCAGAGGAATACGTGCATCCACGTCTTTGACTATGGACACTGGCATAATCCTCCACACAGGACCCGTTCGCCTAAATGCCCCTTGATTCCAGTCATAGATATGAATTGTCTTCCCATGCATGTTTCTGCAATGTACCAGTAGTAATTACTATTTTCCATCTTTATCTGCGAATTGAGAATATTGCCATAAATTTAACTCATGGATAAGCAATAATTACCCTGACTACAGTAGGATAGAGGGGAGGAAATCAGAATCTGATTCAAATACGCACCATTCTGCTTAATAATAATAAATTATCCCAAACAGAAGGAATGAAAAGAATAAGAAGAAAATCTTCTTATCCACCGTTGGTTGGGAATGTAGAAATTTCTGCTGTTTGGGGATACTTGTCATCGCCAGCTGATCCATTTAACCACCCAAGTTGACGATGCATTAAGTGCCGTTCTCTTAGTAGCCGTAGATATTTTAAGCTATTTTATGATCCCAAATGCTTCTCAAGTAGAGTTGTTGATGCGTAAGTTCTGCGTATCTATGACATGAGGACATAGTTACACCAATTACCAAATTAGGCGACTGACGGGGGGACAAATGAAGTTTTAGTTTTCACCTCTACCTGCGGAAGTTGAAAAGAAAAAAATCCAAATAAAACGAAAGAAGGAACATTTTTCAATTTTTTATGAAAAACTAATGGAATAGGTTGGACTACTCGTATCTGAGGCCTTTGTGATCCCAGCATGTAGTCAATTTTCAATTAAACGTGATTTATGGAATTTTTCGCAATTAATCCATACCATCCCTCGGCCCACTTATGTTTGGGTTACGTCGGTACACGGTGGTAATCAAAGTATACCCCATCGTATGCGTATAATTTCACGTAAATCACTATTAGGAGACTCTGCTCAGGCATAGATACAAGTACGAGTACTCGTGTTCGTATTCGTAATTCTACGCGCGGCTAAGAAGTGGCTGAGAATATGCGATCTACAATGCGGAAGAGGAGATTTTTTGATTGAAAGATGCGCACCGAGTTGTGCTACGTAGTAGAGATTGTGATGATGTTCAAGATGGTAGTCCTGGCCTGGGTCGTAAAAAAATTACAAAATACCAACAGTGGGTGGATAAGATGGTGTTGTTGTTGTTGTTGTGTTTTTCGTCTCAACTTTTTATTTAATGCAAAAGCGGTTCATGGAAGAGATACATACTCGTACCTACATTCATGCAAAGGTAGAAGGAAAGATGAACTTGGTTAGAGGAAATTACTGGTGTTGTAGTCTTGCAGATGTTTTGCTTTCACCGTAACGCTCTAATGGAAAATTGGAAGAAAATATTTATTTAATCAGAAGTAAATTTCCAGTGGTCAACGATGGTTGTTGTCTGATTTTCTAATTAAATTTTCAATCTTATCGCGCAGGTGGATGCATACGAGCTATGGGTAAGCGATACACGATTTTGAATAATGTCCCAGATTCTGGTGGCCCGTTACGGTAGTGATTGATTTTTTTAATTAACAGGAAAATTCTATATGTTAAATGGATTCAGTGCTGCTGTTTCTTACTTAAAGCAGCTGCCTTACCTTTCGTGGGAAGATTTTTTTGACAATTATCTAAAGATGATGGAAAACCTCTAGCTTTTAAAGTGTGGAATGTAGTTAAAACTTCCATCTTTCCATCCCTAGGAGAATAAAATAGAATCTTAACAGATGTTTGTTTCCGAACGCCATACTTACTCGTCTGAAAATTCCTCAACGTAAATGTTCAAACTACTTTCTACTCGCCTCGGTTTCTTCGCGGACATTTACTTACTTACTTACTTACTTTAGGTGGGACTACATTCCGGGGTGGACCCGGGCCTCAGTCAACAAGCGTCTTCAAGCAGCTCGGTCTTTTGCTAGCTGCCACCAGTTTCGCAAGCTAAGCTGGCTGAGGTCCTTTTCCACCAGAGTCTCGGTCTTCCTCTGCTGCGTTGTCCAATGGGGGGTAGATTCGAGGACTTTTCGAACCAGAGTATTGCTGTCCATGACCCAGCCATCTCAGTGGTTGGATCTCCAGTTTTCTGGCTTAGTCGATGTCGCTGTACAGCCCATTCAGTTCATCGTAGTATCTCCTCTTCCACTCACTATCATTGCAGATGCGACTGAAAATCACTCGAGGAATTTTTCTCTTGAAGCAACCAAGAACACCCTCATCCATTTTTGATAAAATCCATACCTCTGCGACATAGAGCAGTACTGGATAATTTATGTAGGGTAACTTATGTTGTTCGAGAGAGGGCTTTGCTACTCAATTGCCTTCTTAGCCCAAAGAAATAGTTATTATTCGCTTGATCTCAGCGCGTATGTTGTTGTCTGTATTTATAGCGGACCCTAGGTAGAAAAAGTTCTTTTGAAAGATAGTGCCTCTTGTGCTTGCTCGTGAGTTTTGCACTTTTCTTTCAAGTACGATGTTGAAAAAATAGCATGACAGCGCATCGCCTTGTCTAAATCCTTTCTGGACATCAAAGGTCTCGATGAGATCTTTACCGCCCTTGATGGAGCAGCGTGCATTCTCCATCGTTATGCTGCACAGACGGACGAGTTTGGCAGGGATGCCAAAACTAGACATTGCTCTGTATAGCTCGTCTCTATAAATGCTGTCATACGCGGCCTTTAAATCGATGAATAGGTGGTGGGTATCGATCTGACGCTCATGGGTTTTCTCCAAGATCTGCCGTAGTGTGAATATTTGGTCGATGGTGGACTTTCCTGGCCTGAAGCCACACTGATATGGACCTATCAGGTTGTTGACGAACGGCTTCAGGCGTTCACAAAATACGGCAGATAAGATCTTGTATGCGATGTTATGGAGACTGATGCCTCTGTAGTTGGCGCAGTTCAGAGGGTTTCCTTTCTTGAGAATCGGACAAGCAATGTTGAGGTTCCATATTTAACGGAGTTGGTGTATAGTCCTTACCAAGTCATCTCGGTGGTCAGGCCGTCCGCTCCAGCAGCTTTGTTGGACTTAAGCTTCGATATAGCTATCTTCACTTCATCCAGGTCGGGTGGACGGAATTGTTGGTCATCATCGTCCAAGCTGAAAGGTTGATTCTGCCTGACAGAGGTATTTGGTCTGTCATCGCCGTTACACAGTCTGCAGAAATGGTCTTTCCAAATCCTCAACATCGACTGCGATTCTACTACGATGTTCCCTTGTTCATCTCTACAGGCTTCGGTTCGGGGCTTGTTTCCGTGGCATGTTATTTTTACCTTTTGGTAAAACCTCCGAACCTCATTCCTGGAGTAGAATCTCTCAATTTCCTCGACCGTGCGCTTCTCATGCTCTTTCTTCTTCCTCCTGAGAAGCCGGTGATCGTCTCTCCTCTTCCGCTCATAGAGCTCATGAACAGCTCTGGTCTTTTCTTGCAGTGCCGCATTGCGTGCTTTTTGCTTAGCTGCATGTGCTTGTTGACATTCATCATCGAACCAGGGGTTTCGTTGTGGTGGACGAGTGAAACCCAGCACATCAGAAGCGCCATCTCTGATGGCGTTTTGGCAGTGTTTCCAGTGGTCTTCGACGCTTGATGCTGGCGGCATGGGACCTTTTAAGAGATTAAGAGACACTCGATCGGAAAAGGACTTGTCGATCTTTTGCGATTGTAGCCGTCTGACGTCGAATTTCCTCACAGCATTAGCTTGGCTTAGCGTAGTTTGGGATATCCGCAACCGTACCTTGGCTACAACAAGGTAATGGTCCGAGTCGATGTTGACTCGTCGGAACGTACGGACATCTATAATACTGTATCGATCGCAATGTTAACAATCTGGTTGACTGTTGATTGATCAGCCGCCGCAAAGTCTATTAGCTTGAATCCGTTATCGGAGATGGTGTCGTGCAGGCTATATTCTCCGATCGTTCCATCAAAGATACCCTCTCTTCCTAGCTTTGCATTAAAATCACCGAGGACAATTTGAATGTCATTGCTAGGGCATTGCTCAAAAACTCATAGAAGGTATTTTTGGTGTCGTCAACTTTCTCCTCAATGGGGACGTGCGCCCATATTAGTGCGTAATGTTGGCAAATTTACCCTGGATACGGATTGTTACGAAACGCACGTATACATGCTGGAAACTTAAGACATCTTGCCCAAGTCTGCCTCCAGAAACACATTCGCACACAAATAGGGCTGCTTTTGCCAAAAATTACAATCGCCGTAGTAGATGTCGCATCGCATTTCTTAGACGGCGGTAATGTCTGCTTTGCAGCAGTCTAGGGCCTCCGCTAGTTGTTCGGCTGCAAGTGGCTTATTTATGTTTCGAAACAGTTCCATTTTTGATGCTCCTAGGACAAGAGGTCGTTAAGACTGAAAGCCAGTAGCCCGTTTTGGGGTGTGAGTGCTGCCATTGGCCCATTAAGGGCTCTTCCGCTACCATCCCTTTTCTGAGACTCTGACTTATTCTTGGAAATTCTTACCGGCCTGAGCTCCAAATATGTCAGAGTAGCCCGGGTAAGGTCTCATTTATTCTGGGATTTTTCCGCCGTTGATTTCATCTGCATCCTCTGTGCTGCTATTTTTGTCTGCTTGTCTCGCTAATAAGTTTAGCAAGTTCAGTCCTGATGGATATTGACCAGTACCCGGCGGTAACTACGTGAAGCTATTATAATTGATGTGCAGAAAATAATTACAACACTGGATATCGCTAGGCTGACATCTCTCTGTGCCTACCCTATTATTACATCACTTAACCGTCTAACTTTAAGTTAAAAATTTAATCCCATATTCTACGTTAGATGATCGCAAATGGCATACTATCACTTAAGCATACCTAATCACCATGAATGTGTTAATTTTTTTTCAATGCAATATTCCTGATCTATGGTTAAATAATCTCATCAGGAAGTGGGTGTTTTTAAAGTATTTTTTGTGGGAAGCTTTAAAAAAAAACTCACTTTTCCGGATCCCCACAAAATCTTAATCCTCAACCAATTTGTTTTGGCCACAAAATGATGACCTGCAATGAAACGATTGTGATTAATATCTATAGCCTCGTTCCTCTGTGGGTTGAATTTGTTTTTTATCCATGAGTTTCTGAGGAAGATAATATAGAGAATGTAACCCAAAAGACAACTAAAACAGCCTATCCCAATCGTTCTTTCTTATTTTTGTTTTCTAAGGCATTTTCATTCGAATGTCAATTTGAACCATATACAATTAGCAAAACCAAATAACAAATTTCCCCTGATCGTTGAAAAATAACTAGAAATAGGAAAAAAATTCCCTCTGAGCAAAACAAAAGAGTTGGCATGCGAACTTGCCGAAACCACATTTCAATATTCTTTCAGTCGAATCCCAAAGACAAAACACACTTTTTGGATACGAACCTTTCTTCACCACTAAATTGCATAATTTATCGTTTAGCTGGTCATTATATTTAGAAATTTATACTCGGATTATGGAAATACAAATGATCCATGAATGATTTGCTATTGCTTGTTGCTTTTTTTTGTAAAAAAAAAAAAAATATCAACAAAATTCACTTCTCCAATTGACACAAACGCAAACTACTCAGAGACTTTGGTAAAACCAATATCAAACCATCTGATCGGCTAAGACAATATCGAGCTATTGAAAGCAACACCGCTGAAAATTTAAAGCCAAAATTTACGATGACTATAATCTCATGTTAAGCTTCTATTAAATAAGGTAATTATGTATCTTCTTCTTGTTTGGCATATTTAAGTGGAGAGGGATTTTTTTCTGTGTGTATACGTAAGTAGTCGTTTCGGGTTTTGTTTTTTTGTTTGTAAGAAGAAAAAAAAGAAAAGATTCCCATCCCTGTCCGCTAATGCAACCCACAATCAATTTCAATTTCAAATCAGTCCGTCAACAGTCCGAACAGATATCCAATAACAGAGATAGATCGTCTGTCGTGGCTGGTTGGTTGTGCAAGTATCGTCATCATAGAGCAGAGCATAGACCATGGTTTTAGTACTCGTATGTTCCTTCTTCTTCTTCAAATGCGAAGAGGAAGACATGGAATCAGTTAGCATCTACTCGTACCTCGTGTAAATGATTGCAATTTTTATGTGAAATTACAGTGAGTGAGTGTTGCTGGGAAATTACAGAATTTCGCGAGATATATTTCTTGCCATTGCACATGGATATGAGGTACAATTTGCACGGTTCTCCTAACGGTATCCCTCTAGATTGGCACTGGCATTGCCATTTAAAAAAAAAATTTAACCCAAAGGAATACCGATACGGAATAGTTATACCGAGTTCTGGTGATCTGCTAGATAGACTTTAATGGAGTGATTACATCGTGGTGTGGTATTAGCATCTGGTAGGTAGAATATCAGTTGTAACAATGAGTAGCCGTTCGGAGTATTATTTCCCATTCGAATAATTTTACATGTGCATCCTTGTCCAAAACGAGAGCTTGGTAATAAATTTTGGAATTTCTTCTCCTCTCATAATATCCTTTTTTGTTTCCATCACATCACCTAACTAAAGATATCCGTACGTACACCCAAAGACGATGGTTGGTTGGAGTTGGAGTCAAAGTGGTGTTATATGCGCAGAAGCACACGCATCCAACAGAGGTTTCTTGTGTGTTTTTTTTTTCATTTTTTCTCTTTTCTTCTTCAAGTAGTATCTACAAAGTATGAAAAGTATCTTCTGTGTGTGTTCTGTCTTCTGTGGGTATAGCAATCTGTTTTGTGTTTTTTTTTTTTTTTTTTTGCTTTGGAGAGGAGACCTTTTGTAGGCAAAAATTTGTAACGTTTAGTTTTAAATGGTCAACCATTTTAATTTTCAGCTTCGGTGCAGACTATTAAAGCTCATTAAAGTTGATTGGGTTTTGCATTTCGTAGATACTTTTTAATGATTAGCTTTGATGCATGAAGATGGGAGGCATTTTCTTTATTACGCGACTACTACCTTTCGATGGTATGAGTACAGGTAGTATCTATAGATGTGTGCTTAAGTTGAGTGTGTGTGTGAAGTGAAATGGAGAATAGGGAATGGAGCCCTTGCTGCTATACAAGTGTATGGTTTTGTTGTTGTTTTTGTTTTGCACTTGTGCTTTGAGTGTAATGCGAACATGAGTTCAAGATGTTCAACGCTTATCTTGGGTAAGAAGATGATTGCTTCTTAGCTCTTCTGGGTGGATGAACCAAGTGCGAGCATGGTGCATCTTTGAGGGGATTGTGATGTCGATGTTGTGCATCGATGCATTTTGTTTCAATGTTGCAATTTTTTTTTGTATCTCTTTCTTCTTCTTCTTTACAATATTAATGGAAACTACAAGAGAATAAAATGATATGAAGCTCTGAAGGATAATATGAAGATGACTGAGGGGAGAATACTGTGTTGAGACTCAGAAACCATGTTATCCAGTGTATATCGTCAGACAAATTTGCAACAAACTTACTTTAGACTTTCAATAATTAGATTCAACAAGTTTATTGAATGGGGCAGCTGATTATTTGTGCCTATTAGACTGCAAGTCTCGGCTACAATAAAATTTATATCCTGCTCCTCTTAAAACAAGTTTCCTAATATGCCTCTACAAACATATCCGTTGTCTAGTAGCTGCTTCCCATTTCGCATGCCAAGTTAGTTAAAATCATTTCTCACTTGTGCATTCCAACTCAGCTGTGACTCTATCCCTGAATGATGAATTTGAAGAGTACCCAAGCTAGAGACTTGATATTCATCGTTGTTCTACATATCCCACGTATCTAAGCCAATGAGTTCTGGTTCTTTTCGCGTAGTCCATGCCGTTCTTTGCTAAATTTCCTCCACTCTTCGTTGATGCCGACAGAGCCGGTGTACCTTCGAAACCAGTATGTGTCTCCTCATTCATGTCTATGTCTCTCATGCTCCTCAGTCTTTCTTGATGGACTTCCATGCCTATGTGCCAAGGAACATGACCGGAATGATAAATATTTCATTGAGAGCTATTCTTCTTGTCCGTGAGGGAGGTGTGTTTCTCTAACCCGTACGAGGTTATGAGTTGGACCGCCGTTCCAATCTTGATGTCTTCCGCCACCATCTGCAATACAGAGACCCTGACAACTGGTTCTGAAGGCCCTTCGAGCACTGAAGCACCCTTCTCCAGACGGATTTAAATTACTTATGCATACTTAAGTCCTAAGAAAAATTATGACTCTAGTAAGCAGTCCAGCTGATGGACTGAACCGAAGTTGATAATCACGAAAGGCCATCGGGAAGCATTCCTTTGGTCTGCTGACAATCTAGATCCTGCAGTTATGCTCTCAGGAAACCCCATCGTCTATTAAAGCCCTAACAGTGAACTCTGTTCACAGTCTTAATGAAAGTGCCCTCCAAAAGTGCACAAGAGCCTCATTCCTGATAAATTTTGTGACCGCGCGTATAGGACCGACTACATTCCTTCCTGGAAAATGGATTTTGAATTTCTGGAAAATCAGAATCATCAAAAGCTGTGCCAGATTTTGATTTTTTTTTATAATTAGCGCCCGCTCAAGGGATCGTTAGTACCCTTAAAATGATTACACACAGCGCGGGCGATGGAAAGTTAGGGAGGAAAGAAAGAGAGGTACCGATGTACGTTGGTCTTGAATGTTTAGAGGTCATAATGAAATGGAGAGCTCGGCAGGACATTCCATGAGCGAGTTGTTTGGCTTAGGAAATAAACACGATATTTCAGGGTACGTCGGAAAGTGGGCTTGAGGGTGTACTGATGAGCATTCATAGCGAGACGGGTGTTACGGTTAAAGGTTTGAAGGGCGGAATGCTACTAGCAATTTCTGAGGAGCACTGGTGTTGAAAATACCGATGGAACAGGGTGAGACAGGAGACATTACGTCGGTGGTCGAGGGTATCAATCGACTGTGTGATATTAGCATCACCTATTAGTTTTCAATCCTATCTAGTAGGTGCAAAGAGGTCTTAGGAGCACCTGACCAGATGTGAGCATTGTACTCGAAATTTAGGTGGATGAAAGCCTTATATATTGAAGCCAGAACAGAGGCGGCGAAAATTTTCTTACATCCCTTAAGGAAACCTAGACATTTCGTAGCATTTTTGGCGACTTCGAATATGTGGTCATTCCAACGTAAGTTGTCATTGACACACATACCGAGAATGGAGAGTTTTTCGGTTTCAACGATGCAAGTGTTATTCATGGATAATGGCTGGTTATTTTAATTACGCTTAAGCGACAGCAGACAGCATTGTGTTTCGGAAGCATTAAATTCCACTCTGTTGATAGTTCCCCAATTGGTTATGCGGAATTTAATGAGCTTAAAATACGCTGCCGTTCCCGCTCTACAGCCGAAGAGCTGTATGACACAATGGTCCGACGAACCTAGAGGTGAGAGCACATCAACAGTGTACTTTTCAGGGTGGGAGGTTAATATCAATGTAGCTAATGAAATGAATATGACAGCGTGAATCATCATAGCGTCTCCAGCTACGGGGGTGGCCGTGGTGTAGTGGTACTAGCCATCGCTTCTCACTCGGACATTCAAGGTTCGAATCCTACTCTGACAAGTTTTTCATTGTGTACTTGGAACCTAGTCAGAAAAATCTGCATGTAAAGGCATAACACTGACATGTAGATTTGGCTGTTGTAGAGTTTCAAGCACAAAACAACCGTTAAAATTCACAACCTTAATCATTCCGAGTGAAGAACTTCTCCGTCCTATTCGGACTCCAACCCCTGGAAAGTAAATATCGAAACCAAATACACCTGAGTTTCAAACCACTACATCACAACAACTTTCCTTTCTCCTCCTTCTATCTTTCCGTCCGCGGCCTGGCGACAGTAACAGGGTATCATAAACCCCTTGAGGCGCGCGTAAATTATAAAAAAAAAAAAAAAAAAAACAGCAGAGTCATGTGAAGAACAAAAGATCCCAGGGCACTCGATTCAGAGAATTCTTTGGAGTCTAATAAAAACAGGCAGTGACGCTGTTTTGTAAAGGCCTTTGGACTGCCAAAAAACCAGAAAGCCGACAGCCCTTTGAAGCTAGATCAGAAGAAGTTGCTTACTCAAAATAATACACAGATACTAAGATTTATTTTTAAAAAAAACTAAAAGCGTGGGCTCTAATCGCTAGCCAGATTCCTCCTTCTGGGGAGTTTTGGATATTGAAAGATAATTTCCAGCGCACCAATTGTCGACCATATCGAGAACTGAGAGCGTAGCATGTTTCAGGAAACAGTTCAGTCTCATTATCTACAATTTTAATTTAATTTAATATTATTAGCGAACTGCTTATACAC
The DNA here is from genome assembly GCA_928272305.1 of Volucella inflata. Lineage (NCBI taxonomy): Eukaryota > Metazoa > Arthropoda > Insecta > Diptera > Syrphidae > Volucella > Volucella inflata. The sequence continues at coordinate 87,146,614 of OV743720.1, forward strand.
AGTAAGATATCTTATAAGACAGTAATAAGCCTTTAGATTGTACAAAAAAGGTAAATAATACGTAGTTTCAAATTATACAAGTTATAATGGAAAAATGGATGTTTATATTAGAAATGTGTCTAATGATAAATTTTTTTTAAATATTCTGAGTAGAAAATGTTTCTATTTCCTTTATAAGTTCTGTTGCGTTTTCTATCCTTCTTATGGAGCGTGGTAGTGAGTTCCATAAACGAATAGCGTTAATGAGAAATTGACGTTCGGGCGTCAGGGATAAGTAGCGAGGATAGACTAACTGGGAAGACTTAATTGAGGAAGCTATTCTTATTTTTCCGTAGAGATAAGCTGGTTGACGTGTCAGGAATATATATGATAGTAGTGCGATAGTGCGTAGATAGTGCGAAACTGAAGAAGCTGGTCTAATGACATTTGGTATAAGCACATAGAAAACTTGAGACACGGTCATGACTTCGTAGTGTGAAAATGTAACGAATAGTGCTGTGGAAAGCAACTTGGAGTCTTCTTTTGCTAACGGAGCTGCACTTACAAAAAATTTCACAACCATATATCAAGACCGGTATGACCAACGTTTTTGCCAGCATCATATGCACCTTGATTGGGGTAAACGATTGAGTTGCCCACAAAGAACGAAGTATTCTATAGCTCTTACCGACAATATAATTAATATGCTTATCTCAAGACAAATTTCGATTGAAAATCACACCGAGGTTTTTGGCTGTTTCAACGTACTCAATAAGCGCATTGTTCAGTACAATCGAGGGAAAATAGGAAAGATCTGGGGGTTTCCTTGATATGGCTAAACATTTTGACTTTACAGGGTTCAGTAGGAGACCATTTCTTTCAGGCCAGCGTGCTATATCTTGAAGATCGTCATTTATGCAACTTACACAATGGTCAATTAGGCCCAATGGAAAGTTTATTTACAGTTGAAGGTCATCAGCGTACAGATGTAACGAGCAATGATTTGTAATAGATGGATGTTCATGAACATATAAGGAAAACAGGAGTCGTCCCAAAATTGATCCCTGCTGTACACCGATTACCGTTGGAAGAAAATCGGATAATATCTGGTTCAAAGGGATAGCTTGCATTCTGTTTGTTAGAGAGGAATATATGAGTGTCACCGCATACTCTGAGAAGCTGTAGAGCCGCGAAATCTTGTCACACAGATAACGATGGTCTACTATGTCGGACGTCTTAGAGAAATCAAGAAGAATTAGGAATGTCATCTTATCTTGTCATCAGAGCTTGCCTTATATCCTCAGAAACCCCCATAAGGGCCGTAATACAATTGCGCCGTTTTTGAAAACCAAACTGTTTAGTGGTTAAAAGATTCTTATTACTAAGGTACTGACTCATTTGCTTTTGTAATATTCTTTCAAACACTTTGGAGAGAAATGGCAGTACCGATATCGGTCTAAACCCATCACCTCTTGGAGTTTTCAGAATCGGAACGTTTTTTGCTAATTTTCATTGGGCGGGAAATAATCAAAAATATGTCATATATAAGGTACTAGAATAGGGAAAACGGACTTCAGGAACAGAGGATGCATCTTGTCCAGTCTTTCTTGTCCAGAGACTTTCAACTACATCAGCACGGTCAACTATCATAAAGCCGAAGCTGGAAGATAGAGGAGTTTGGTTGGGAGATGCTAACAGAATGATCAGTAGTATTGAGGACAGAAGGTGACAGCGAAGAAATAAACCTACGATTGAACAAATTACAATCAACATCCTTATACAGGGTATTTTGAGACATGCCAATTCCCATGCTACGTAGATTATTCCATAACTGTCTTCCGTTCACAGATAGATTTTTGCGATTAGAATATATTCGGGACTTTGCTGTTCGTATTTGCAATACGACTCAATTATGAATCAATTATAAAACTCGACTTGATCATCGGGGGACGGCATATAGTAAATAAGATCCAAACTTATACTAGTACTATACTGTTTACTGTATTGTTTCCACAAAAACATATTCCATGTCACTATCAGCTGAAGAAGAGCATCTTAGTTTGCACTTAACACCCTCTCGTACGTATATTGCTGCACCTCCTCCAATATGACTGATTCTGTCAGAGCGGAAAGACCTATATCCACTTAAACTACACATCTCGTCTCTGAATCTATCAGATAGCCATGTTTCAGAAACACAGACGACGTCAACCTGGGATCCGTCAAACAAATCCCGAAACTCATAAATTTTCAATAACAAACTTTGTCCATTTATATGGCAGACCCGAATACCATCCTTTGACTATGTAATACCCTAACCATTGAACGCATTAAAATAGCGATTAAAATACAACGTGATGATAATTAGAGCCAAAAAGATCCAAAAACAGTCGACTAACATGTACCATAGCAGTGGACACTAGACGATGTCCTACTGATCCTAATGATTCTTTACCGGCTTGTAGTATAGTCAGGTTGAAAATGCCTTCAAATGCCGTCACAGCACCTCAAATGCCTGAGCGTAGTCCTCATTGGTATGCATATTGCACCTTGGACAGGGAGTGCATTCGTGTGCACATAAAGTTCAACCAATAGGTCTAAGGCTCTTGGCGGACGTGTAGTCTTTTTTTCCGATGTTTAATATAAAGGCCACTCTGCTCTCAGGAAATTGGTATACTCGTATATGGCAGTCCCATGCAAGTTTTAAAAATCTTCTTCAGAGTTACAGCGGCTTGAGGTAATCAAAGAAATCCATAGAACCAACCAACTACTTTGAAAATTGACAATACCAGGATACTGCTATGCTTTATGCTTCAATCTCTAAGAATCAGAATTTTTCGAAAAATCAAAAAACAAAATCAAAGTCGTATTAATAGACCTCCAATCTTGCCGACTTTATTACTGTAGGCCATTAACAGCCAACCACATTATGTCCAAGTCAATTTCAATCATAAAAGACAAATATCTGAGCCAACAGTCAGCAATCCAATTAATTATCGCGCAACAGCTCACACTCGAGGTTGATTTAATAAATTATTTTCCACAATTGTGTACAACGAAGTGAAGTCAAAACTTAATTATCCACCTCACCTTAGGAAAAAGGGGTGCAAATACCACCAGTTACTTGTCATTTCCTTATTTGAACCTTTCAATTAATTCTCTTCAACCCGATATGTTAATCTACGAAATGACTCATCTCTAACATTCAATCCGAATGCAATCCGAATGCAATTAATTTATTCCCAACCACTTGAATAGATTTTTGCATTTCAAAAACTATTCTAATCCGCTTGACAATGTTTTTACACCCTCTGGTCACTGTTCGTAGAGAGAGTAATTCTCTGCAATACAATTCAGTTGGAGGCAAATTGCTGGCAGTCTTTCAATGTCCTACAAGTCTGCCAGTCTATTCAAGCGAACAAAAAGAATCTGCGCATACCCTATGGACGAGTATTTTACGTTTTACCCTTCAGAGCCGCGTCTCAACGAATAATAATTTATGCAGCAATCAATCAATTAAGTTTCCAGGTTAAGTTGCCATAAATGTCATGTTTAGCCAATTCCAAGAACCACTTTTAGTTTCTGCAAAGAAATTCATCATCATCCGAAGCGTACTACAACGCATATGTACATATGTTTTGTTTATGTACGTATGGATACTCGTATGTGCTTGAGCATGGTAAGCCGTACGGTTATTGCAATTTAACTAGGCCTCTGCGGTGACATTTGAGGAATCAGAGAACATGTTACACACCTGTGCTTAAGAGGTAACTTCACCCTGTAATCGTATCGTTTCGTATTCGTAGTCGTAGTCGTATTCGTATTCGTATTGTAAAGTATCTGTTGGCATCTCCTTAAATGAGTATCGTTCTTAAGTTGGTGCTAATTTGAAAGCAACCTGCAACTGTTGTGGTCACCACAATTTACTCGTACTATTGCAATTTCCAACATGATTGATGGATATTTCTTCATTCGATTGGCTGGTCAATCTTTTGACAAACTGCGAAGATACTTTGGTTAGATTTGGAATACTATCAACTCAACCTTTGGCTGGGTGTTGGGTATTACATAACCATTGTACTATGCAAAGAGTGTTGGAACAATTAAAAAAAAATACTCGTAACAATTGCCATGTTAAGATGAAAGGAAAATTTTGCAGCCATTTCTAATTGGGTCAAAGAGACCACAATTTTATGTGTACACAACCAAAAACGGCGAAACATGTTTCAACTGCTGCTGACGATATTTTTCTTACACCTAATGACAAGCTGTTGCGCACGATCACTTCAATGGACACGACAACAATCGTTTGGCTGCCAAAGTCTACCAAAACTCTGCCAAAAACTGATCGATAACATGTGTCAACATTTTTCGTACCTCTGTTAGTTTTGTACGAATTCTTCGGTACACCTTTATTCTGTGAATACTATAACGGCGGTATGGTTGTAGATACACGTACATACAGATACTTTGAGGATAGAAGGTGAGATTGGTTTAAACGACGTTTGTGGTAGGCCAACCAAATGTGGTCGCGTCAATACTCATTCGAACAACTGCTCTGGGTCTAATGATGAAATATTGCAACCGCAATGCAATTTATGCTGATCTATAAGATGGATTTTTGGATTTTATGGTTTCTGAATTGAATTTTGGTTCGATTGTGGCTTTTGAGTTATTTATTTGCTTTTCAGACGCCACAATGTACTTGGTCTTGGACGTCTCTCTAAAAGTTTGATTTTCGCCAAAAGTCGACGAGATTGGCCAAATGTACGAACACATGTAGTTTTCGATGCGGTCGGTGGGGTTATTCTTAATAGATGTGCATGCATGCAAATGTGATTACATATGATTAGATCGAGAAATGAAGTATTATTCAATTTAGATAGATTAATCGATCTGTTTGGTTGGTGGTTGCATTGTGGGGTGGTATTCAATAATATTCAGTGGTACTCATTGGCATTCAATTGGAATGCTCTTTGAATGGTGTTTGAGTTATGAAAAGTGACTTAACACGGTTTTGATCGAAATGGTATTGGAAGCCTGTTTTGAAATGGAAGAAATAAAATAAAATAAAAAATTCTTTAGGTGACATTTTTGTGGTCGAGAGGTGTTGCATGGGAATACGTGTACACCTTAATGATAGCACCAGTAAGTTGCAAATTAAATAAGTTCACTTGAAGATGGAGTTGTAGTGCCGTGTTTAGAAGAAGAATTCACTCTACATTTGGGTTGATTAACAGAAATCTAGAAAATTATCTGAAGTGAGTTGAAATTAGCTCATAATTTACATAGGAATGTAGCTCCACTTAAAATGTTCGCACATCAGTACAGTGCATTCGATCTGTGGTAGCTTTTTCGGATAATGCATGCCATTAGGTGAAACTTACATATGTTTACGCATAACATTGAGTTTCGCTGAGGTTGTCGAAAAAGCAATACGAAAATGAGATTACAATTTCCAATGGAATGTGTTTTTCACATAAAAGGTTTGCATGTCAACTCTTTTGTTTCTGCCACCGAACACATGTACTTGAATGAAATACTGACACTGGTGCTGGGCATCCTGTTGGTGAAGTAGGTTTGGGTCATTGAAGAAAATCAGAATGCAAGTAATGACAAAAATGTGTTCATGATCATGAGTACAATATGGTTGGGGTAGAATAGTTTGCATGTCAACTCTTTTGTTAATTTTAGTACAGCCTCTCTTTGAAAACTTGTTGCCATATGTTCTTCTGGCTCTGATTGGGCTACTTTCAGGTGAAATTTTAACAAAACGGAACTTGATATTGAAAATTTCAATTTGCTGTTTACCAATGAGAGTTTAGTTTTGAATGAAAGATCGACAGGTCGGGAGGTTTTCATGATGCTGGATGCATTTCAGGTTTTCTTTACCATGTCACGCTTTTGTAACGGATTGTATATTAAGCGACATGATGATATGCCGATTTGTCGTAGGACCTAAGACCGAAAATCATGCCCTTTAGACAGATAACCTATCACCTCGCCCTTACTCCCCAATCAGTTTAACTTAAGACAAAGTTCAGTTCAGGAAATTTTTTATCCTATACGGACGACGAAGTCAACATCATACTCGGCAATTTCAGTACCTGTTGAAATAGTTTGAACAAGAGACTTCAGAGAACCAGCTCCAGTAAAACGAAAGAAACCTTGGGAGCAGCAATAAGAGTTTATGCAGTCATTACAAACTGGTTATAGATAGCTCTGTAGACAAAATGCGTACTCACTGTGAAGTTTATAGGAACCCAAGCATTGTAAATGGAAATTAACAGCATCAACGGGAGGCTGATCATTAGATATGAGGCAAGCAAAAGTGTTAAGCTGAAAGTGTCACAGCAGTGCAGGGGTTTAAAAACAACAAGGTCCCAAGGTCTCTCATCATGGGTTCGCATAACTTTATAAAAGGAATATGTAGCGCATGAATGACATCATGTAAAAATACTCGTGCTGCTTGCATGGATCAGTGTCTGACAAACAACAGACTTAGGCCATTTGTAGCGCTGTCATTTTGGCTTTCCAACTAAGAGCTGAAACAGCTTCAAAATCAAATAGCTCTGGACGCTATTATAACTTAAATGGGAGTTCACTTTGGAACTGTGAATCAATCCACGTGGTATAGATATTAAGAGTTTGTCATACATCGTCTGGTTGGTTCATCAGCATTTTTTCAACATGTTCTGCGAGAAAACCTAAATAGGAAAATGGCTTGTCCCAATGGCTTGTCAGTTGGACTTCTTATAAAGAGTCACCGACTATGGATTAAATGTTAACTACATAATACCAACTTAGTTTAAATCTAAAGAGATAGCTACCTAGATACCTCGAAAGATCAAAATGAGCCCCGATCCTGCAAGTTTTACTTTAGTGCGCTGGATATTGCATGCAGCGAGCTAATATTGTGGTTCTTCGAAGGAAAGATAATTTCGTACATCCTTTCTGCAAAGAAAGAAGAAGAAAGGACAGCCTTGAAATTCTATGACCTTCAACAATTTGTGGATAAAGTGTAAATATCAATGATGAAGGGTGGACATTGGCGAATGGACGACGAACGTTCGTTGATCATGAATTTATCATTCGGAAGCAACCATCTTTAACATTACCCTGCACTCATCAGTGAGGACTAAGAGATTTTTGTCAAATTGAGATCATTAAGTATCGAAATCAAGAGATTAAGATTGCTTCCAAAATCTGGCTAATGCTAATGAAAACATGGTTTACAATTGAACAGATTAGCAAGAAATAGTTGTATGCGTCTTACGTAAAGGGGAGATAGTTAACATTCCCTAATAGGGGACTAGAAGAACGATGCTAAAATCATTCGATCATAGTTTGATTAGCAAAAACATTCTACTTACGAAACAGTACGACCCTTATATAGCTTTGCTTGATGTTTTGTAGAGCAGAGTCCGCGACCCCCGTCCTTATCTACAGAACGTTCTTGTACCACTGCTACTTTGCTGCATATGCTTCTTGATATTCTGATTTCAGGATTTAAATGTGAAATATATTTTATTGGTATATGGCAATTAGACATTTCTCTGACCGCTTGCTTTCAGTATGACCATTGTTCTTTTCATTACAACTCTAGAGAATATAGATTTTTTTGTCACACTCTTTTGATTGTTTCTTATCCTATTTGCAATATAGGTGCCACACCAAATTACGAGAAATGTCGTATGCGAGATTCAGAATATGTAACTGCTGTTTTGTGTCTATTATAATCGGATTGTTCATGCTCATGGGTCTTAACAAGAACGCCTTTTTCGAATACCCCTTGATAACAAAAAAAACACTGTGGCGCTGGCAGCCCGGTATGGGCCATGGCCTAGCTTCTTGACACTCATTTGTCTAGCTCATGTTGTCATTTTTGTCACATCTGAGCGGGGCCTACGGTTTATTCTTAGAAGCTTTTTCGTAGGCAATTTTACTTTCGGGAGTTTACCATTGCCCGCCGAAAGGGTGATGGCGATTTGAAAAATTGTTGGTGACTCAGCCAGGAATCGAACCCAGACTCTCTGCGTGATAGTCCAATGAGCTAACTATCGCGCCATCGCCACCGCCCCTTGATAACAGAAAGGGCAATTTGTGCATCTCGACGACTTAGCCTTACTAGGAGGAGTATTCTTGTCTTCCTAGACCTATATGTCAGCCAAAGGGTTCCACATGTGTCTAGTTGAAATTAGTGTGCAATGCTAGGCCAATGGACTCATCTTGGATTTTCTTTTAATCTTTTTAGACTGAATTCTGACAAATAGGATGGATTTCTGATCGTGTAAGCCGACGCCAACTCATTATCTCTATCGTTTCTTGATTGGCACTTGATAATCGCTTCAAGAGGTTGTTGCAAATTTCCAAAATTTTTTAAAGACAACAATTGGCCTTCTGTCAATTTTTATTCTTATTATTGCTGCCGCCTTGATTATTTGTTTGGGTTTAAGGAACATTTCAAACATCCTTAGTTCCGAAAGGGCGGTATACTCTTACAAGTTTTTTAATGGTTTCGAATGGTGATTTTTTTTTGAATGTACAATTAAAGTATCCATCTACAGCATGATGACTTGACTTAAGTCGTTGTGGATTTGTTTTTTTGACAAGAAGCAAGAAGAAGTACATATATTGGTATTCTTACTTCAATTTGGTCAGGTGGGAGGAAGATTTGGTTTCCATCGCCTAGGTAATGTCTGCAGTAATAATTTTTCTATATTCTCAGTATCGACTCTAATCCTACAACGAGGTTTCCTTCTTCATTAGAACAGGGTTTTGGACGGGTTTACTATCGTTCTATCTGATGGCATGTTGACGACAATGCTACTGGTATTGGGTAGTTGATCCTGGCCATATAGGAGTTGTTGAGAGATTTCAGGAAACGCGTTCCGAGAAAATTCGGCCTGTATCTTGTAATTGCAGCTCTTCAACACTATAACTTCGTACAGTTGTTTATCTTTGTTTCACCAGTAGAAGTCCGTCATTGATTTTTTTGGCTAAAACTTAAAAGAATTTGTTTATTGCAAGAGTTGCCATATCTTCTGCGTAGACTATAACCTATAACCTTGAACAGAATTCCAACTAAGACCTTTGCAGGCTGCCTTGTTGGGGGGCTCCCCATTAAATCTGTTTACTTTAAATTTTGCGCCATTTTTTCATGTCGGTCTACAGCAATATTGCGCTACAGCTCTTATAATGTGAATCTAGTCTTAGTCATGCAGAATGCATAAAAATTGTGGAAACTGTGTGAAAATGTCGATCGCCATAATGTACCTTCTCTTTGTACAGTGTTCCAGTGATTGAAAGTGTTGACAAGAACTCCTCCACCTCAATTCGCCATAGTTTTCAGGAATTGGGACTTTCACAAAGCGGTTTACAGCGAATTTTGACCTAAGATTTGCATTTGTATGGTAAGAAGATTCAGTTGATACAACTTTGCATGTAGACTATGCTTATGACTGAACGTTCGTAGAATGGATCTTCCAGCAAAAGCAAGTGAATGGTGAAGAATATCACCTCTCTGATGAGGTACACTTCGGACTTGGCGGCCTTGTAACAGAAGTGTCGCATTTGGAAAGCTGAGAATCCAAGAGTAAGATGTCCATTTTTAGAAAGCATAGTGATTAGACCGTTCTTTTTCGAGTATGCGGCTAGCAATGTGATTATCATTAATGGCGGTCATAATCGTGATATGATAAACAACTTCCTCTGGCCCCAAATTACTGAAATGTCACGTCTTAAAAACTTGTGGTTTCAAGAAGATGGCACAACTTATTAAATAGGGTAAGAAACAATGTAATTGTTGAAAGCAAAATTTGAAGGAAAAGTTACCTTGCTCTGCGGCGACGTGAATTGGCCACCAAGATTATCTGATTTGACGCCATTGATTTTCAGTCTTTAAGGTTTTTTTTTGAAAGGAAAAGTGTCTGTATACCAACGATCCAAGACCAATTCCTGAACTTAAAGACAAGATTCGATGCTCCAGTTATAAAATTGGACCGACACTATCATCGAAAATCAGATACTGCACTCTATACGTAATCTCAATGTCTGCACTCTTTATTAAAATAAAAACAACCGAACCCTTCGAATGAATATTGCGTATTTTTTAAATTTCACAATATGCGGTCTTAATGGGCCACTCCTCATAAAAACTTTTGAATGCTGTTTCGATGTTTCGGAGATGAAGTTCTTTATGTAGGGGGCTTCAAGAGTTTGGATCAGGGAGCATAAAAACTCTCCCCATTCTTGACCCAATCACTTTTTTTTCTCAGTGTCTGTCTTTTGAATCACAAAACCCATGCTATCTCTAAAATTTGATGTCATACCAACCCAAGTATCGCTCATCTAACCAATGGAAGAAGAAAAAAATTATCACTCCCTCATATCTGGCATCTTAATGAAGATATTCCACCAAAATGTCCGCGAAAAAAGAACCACCTCTCTGACCCAAGTTATGTCACCCAACAAGTCCCCAACTGATCTTAACTCTCTCCCAATTACAACCACCCAGTAGATAGACAGAAAAAAAAAACTGTCACATTCTCTATCGTGTGATTGCCACCAACTTACCTACCACAAAAGTCGTTTGGTTCCTTACTTTGGTTTTGGCTACCACTTTATGTGTCCCACAAAGGCAGTTGACATTTCCGACCAAAGTGGTAGCAAATAGGCTCACTTGAGCGTATCTTTAGCTCCATTGTTACCTGTCGTCAGCTACTGGCATTACGGCATACGGATACTATCGCTATCAACATTCACAATTGACATCTTATGAGGCTGTCTCATAATTTTTGTATCTATCGAGTGGGTGGTAGTTTTTTTTTGGTTTTTTGTTATAGCCATACTCGTAAACTAGTTAAAGTATCTTTGAAAAGTCGTACTTAAACCATCCGGAAATTAAGACATGAAAACTTTTCTAACGGAACCATAAACATTTAATTCTTCTTCTTTGATATTTATTTTTGTTTTTGAGAAGGAGGAGGAGATTTCTTCTTCTGTTTTAAAAACTAACAACCACCAATCAACAAGATCATTATCACCCTTGGCAACACCTCCTTTAAACCCTCTCACTGGACGTCAATAAGGTTCATACGGATATCTTTTAGGGTAAAAGAAGAAGAAACAAAATTCTTTAGATACATTTTTAGTGAAAGCATCACCAGAAACAAAAAAAAATTGTTTTAATGTGAGAACCGTTTTTTGAGAAAATATGAACAAGTATCTCAGCATCAACTGGGCATGAAAGAGTTGGGAGGATAAATTAACATTCAAGTACGTGCCTTCTCAAGTGATGGCAACGCACTGTACATATAGAAAATTAATTAAAGATTGAAAGATAATTGATTAAGAACAGCGATTAATAATTCTTAATTTTTGGTGTCGATCGAACATGGTTCGGTAGATCTTCATGTACGAGTATACTCTCAAACCTGAGTGAATGTACTTGTATTTACCGTCAAGAAACTGAGCTACCAGAAGCTTACTTGCCAACAATTTAAACAGCCTGCCTGCCGTGTCCAAGAGACTAAGACCAATAGTAAGGATGATTTGGTGGTGAAGGTACGAGTAAAGGCGAATGTGAAGGAGTCTTCGTTTAGAGCTCATTCTTCCGTTGACTACGGTCCTGGTCGTTCAGGAAAATAGGCTGGATGGTATCAATATCGTAATTTAGCCTCTCCTTTATACTTTGGTTGTCTGTTTTTTATTTTTTTTACATTTTTTTCTGTTTCTCTTAGGAACGTGAGTATGTGTTGGAAAACATTTTAATGGACATATGTTCCGGACACACTCTTTATCTTCAGCTGGTTGTACTGCATTCATAATAATCTGGCGCATATCATAAATGAAACGCCCTAAAATCCGAAGTAGTAGCAAATGTACTCGTACGTGGATACGACCTCTTGTGGCATAAAATGTTTGGTATCATCCCTATCTATCTAGTCGCGATGAGACTGGTGCGATTGTGGTCATCAACTCAACTTCAGAGAACATCGGTCGTCTCCGTGTTGTCGTGGTCGTCAGTTTATGTGTATCTATATCGTCAAATCCTTGACTTCAACTCAGTATTACTGAAATTGAAGGTTGACTTAAGTCTTAAGACTTAAAACAGCATCTGCCATTAATTGCATTTTTTCTATAGCTTGAGTTGTAGTCTTATATTGTCTTGGTATTCATCTGTTTTTTGTTTTTTTTTTTGTTTTTTGTTTTGCCAATCTTTCTTCACCTCTAACACTTAGTGGCTGCTGTGGCATCCATTCTTCTGTCAGTTGGTTGTTTCTCTTGAGTTCGCAGGGGAGAGATCACAAATTAATCTATATTTCTGGAAGTGGTGCACCTCCTTTTGCACGCTATCTATGTAATGCAATCAAATTGAGTTTCGCTTGCCTACGAACGAATCAAGTACGGAGCACTTGCCAACAAATATAACGTTGTAGATACTCGTATTACGATTGCCTCCTACCTATTGCTGGACCCATTCCTCGATGACGGATACACATCGTCTTTGAAATAGATTAACCCTGTATACTCGGCAAATTCCAAATGGTATCTTACATTTCCTTATTAGAAAGCATCTACTCATACAGGAGTACAGAATTGGCTCTTAATCGTATGTTGGTTGGATGGAGGATTCCTGCGTGTAACACTTCCGCCATCGCGTACCGGACAGTTTAGTGAGTGAGTGATATTAAGTCGACTGATTGGTAATAAAAATGCACATTTTGGTAAATTACATTTTTTTTTTACAACAATTAGGGGTGCGTATGATGATGAATTCGGATCGTTGTTCGCGCGCTTGTGGTGCTGTATTTTTTTTCTTTGAATTCGTCGAAGAGGTCACTTAAGATACTTTTTTGATGAGAATACGCACCAATAGTAGCATTTATCTGCGAAATTGTTTTGATTTTTCGTAAATGAAAAATTTCGAAGGAAGTCGATTTTTATTTTTTTGTTCGTCTTTGGCAAAATCAATCAACTTGAACACTTTTGGAGTGAAGATTTTGGATCGTTAAAAAATATTGATAGCCATTATGAGCAACGATTTTGTAAATTGAGTTCGGTATTCGTGTGATGTGAGTGGTGACTGATTTTTGTATAATAGATTTGAAGGGCAATCAGCTTTTAGTGCGAACATGAAAGCATTAATATATATAGATACGAGGATTTAAGTAAAGGGTTTTCCAATAAGGAATTGACAATTTTTTTTAAAAATAGAACGCAAACCATTTGAGATATTTCAAAAACTTTATTATCGGCTTGAAATACAATCAAAACATTTATGAATAAAACTAGACTTCGTTCATATGGCCACCGCGGGCACGTTTGCAGCGGTCGATTCGTTCGACCCAATTTTCAACGACTCGGCCACACATTTCGGCCGAAACGGCCGCTATTTCGTGTTTAATGTTGGCTCTAAGCTCTTCCATCGTCGTCTGCTTGTTGGCATTAACCAATGACTTAACGTAGCCCCACAGAAAATAGTCAAGCGGCGTTAAATCGCACGAACGAGGCGATGAAGATGATTTTGCGATGAAATTCATCATCTTGGCGCATCTTCTCCAGAATCCAATCGGAGAACGTACGTCGCTTCAAATGGTCCATCGGCTTCAATTCTTGAGTCAGCTTGATCTTGTATGGGTGTAAACCAAGATCTTTGTGCAAAATACGCCATAATGTGGTCTGAGCGATGGCCAATTTTTGAGAACGCCGTGGAATTGACTGATTTGGATCATTTGCTACGGACGCCTGAACTAGGGCGAGAATTACGACCGAAAATTGGAATTAACGCTCTTAAAGTTGCAGTCACCTACTCTTAATTTCGGTAGAAAATTTTTATTATTTGCAGTTGCTCGTTCGTGTACTTTACCATGATGACAGTGACAGTTTCATGATTAGTGAAAGAGTGCGTTCACAAATAAAATTCAAAGTTGTCAAGTCCCTATTGGAAGACCCGATATTCATTTAAGATGACGAAGGATCTTGGGGCTAAGGCCACCGTATTGTTTTCGACAAAGTCTAGGAGATATGCCTACTCAAGTTCGGGTTCGGCCTAAAGCGATGCTGTATCTTTTGAGACATGTAGTGCCAGAAGTTTCTCCTCGTTTTCTGATGTAATTCCAATCTTTAAGTGGATAGAGCACTTAAAAAGAGATTCATATCCTCGAGTCATGTTTTCTCTACTTTGACACAACACCGTTCAAGTCATAAACGGGTGGGTGCATTTTTTATTGTTATTTTGCCCAATTGCAGGGACTTGCTAGGAAATGCTTTCCGTAACCTTTTTCTAAAACGAGTTCCAACTATCCCTTCGCGTCAGGACTGGAAGAAATACAGAACTTCCGTCCTGCAGACCAAAGTACTAGGAATGGCCGAGTGCTTAATACAGATAAAGGAAGCTTCGCTGGGTAAACGAAAGCAGCAATCCGAGACTTCGTACATCACCTACTTAATATTGAATTGAGAAAACTGCGTGCTTACTATGGTTACTTCGAATGATGGGAGTATGGGGTCTTAAAGGTCTTAAAACACAAAGTAACCATCGATTGAAAAGACCAAGAACTTGTTGAACCCACTCTAACTATTGGAATTACAAGAATTTTGTTCATGGCCTGCGAAACGAAAAGGCAATTCCCTTGATTGCAAGAAGATGGTATGCGATTCTGATGCTTTGAATACTTTTCAGAATCGTAACAAATGCAGTATGACTACAACGATGGCTATCTGATAACATTTGTTATGAAAACAAGAAAAACTTAGTGTTGGAAACTTCCACGTCAGAACATGGGTGTATCGATGCGGACATCCGATGCGGGATCTCAATTTTTTTGAAGAGCAGAAATCTGAGGGGCTGTAAGTAGAAAAGGTAGAGATGGTTGTTTAGATTCGGAGTGGTGCCCTCATCAAGTGCTTTGAATTGAAATGTCAAGCCAAGAACAATTTCTGAAGTTTGTAGTTACGTTGCTCTTGCACCCTTTGATGGGTACAAATCGCCTGACTCTAATGACACACTTCGAATAAGCTAACATCATTTTAATGGCAGACCTCACTACTTAGCTGGCACTGGTATGCACATTGATTCATTGGAAACGAGCAAGGGAATCTATGGAAAATTCGAAATAATAGCTGCATGCTCTTAATAAAACAACTTCTAACCAATCAGGTTGACTTGATTCAGGTTAAAGGAAGATATGATTGGGATTCATGTCCGCTAGATCGCTTTTCGAATGCATACCTTATCGTAGATGATGTTTATAGGATTCCATAGTGGTACGCTTCAAAATCTTGCGAATAGAGCTGCTTTTTATCGGCATCTCCAATTTAATAAGAGAACCGCGTATTTGAGTTAGTAGTTTTGCAGACTAGAGAACAACATTTGATTGCGGATGCTGACTGCGGCTAATATATGATTGGGGGGGTAAACAAAAGTCCTAAGGGCGGCTTCTGGATTTTGGGACATGGTCCATTCTTGTCAACAGCTCTAATAATTGTTCCTAAGTACATGTAGCTGGTTTGCTCTAAATGTAGACAATTTTAAGACTAGAAATGGTTGAGCCTGCCAAAACTGAAAGGAACGCTCTTCACGGAAAGAAGGAAGAACAGCGAATCAGACTTATCCCATACTCAGAGACATCGCCTTACGCTTTTCCAACAAGACTAATCCCTGGCTTGTGTCTCATCCTCGGTAACAAGCTTCTTTGGGCTAATCTCTGTCCCATGCGTCGGTTATCTAGCGAAATAAACTTTCACCTAAATACCACCTTGATCAAAAAGTTCCACCGTGTGGCACTCCTATTGTTCCATTTTAAGTTCTGTTTTTTATGTTAAGTTGTTGTTAACATTCTCTCTAAATCTTAGCGTCATAGCTTGAAATTTGCAAAAGTTACGTAGCCAAGAGTACATCTATTTTAGAAATGAATTTAAATCTGCAACAACGAACTTGTATTAAATTTTGCGTAAAAAATGGATTTAATGGTACGCGAACGTTGGAAATGTTGGAAAAGTGTTTCGGCAACGATTCTCTAAAGAAAACGGTCGTTTAACAGTGGCACGAGCGGTTCAAAAGTGGTCGTGAGTCAATCGTCGTCGTTTTCAGTCAAAAAAGAAGGCAATGCTCACGGTTTTCATGGATTACAACGGTGAAGTGCATCATGAATTTTTGCCAGAAGGCCAGACAGTAAAAAAAGAGTATTATTTGGGCGTTATGAGATGTTCGCGTGAAGCAATTCGCCGAAAGAGACCAGAATTGTGGGCAGAAAACTCGTGGATTTTGCACCATGATAACGCATCGTCGCACAGTGCCGTCATTATTCGTAATTTTTTGACGAAAAATACAACAAATACCATCCAACAGCCACCGAATTCACTTGATTTGGCTCCCTGTGACATCTTGCTGTGCAATTGAGTTAAAAAACCACTACGAGGAACGCGTTTCAGCAGCTAAAAAGAAGTAATGGAAAAATCGCAGGAAGCACACTGATGGACATACCGAAAATCGAATAAAAAAAATGTTTCGAGGATTGGATCAAGCGCTGGCATAAGTGTGTTGCAGTCGATGGGGATTACTTTGAAGCGGACAATATAGATTTAGATGAATAAACTTGTATTTTTAATTTTCTGAATAAATTCCGGGAACTTTTTGGTATGTCACTTCTGCTTTACAAATCTGGCTTACCTGGTACTGACTTTGCACCGGTCAGTATCCCTTCTCTTGCTATTCTTATTAGGAATTAGACTTAGAAAGCCATTTTTTTTAAAAAAAGAATTATAACACTCACTGGGATTTTGAGGACCTTCCCAACCAATTGTGTTTGACCCTGGTCTAATGTACATCTGTCCATGCTGCCATTGTATGAACTCGGTTATTCTAGTGTCCAGGCCAGAAGTTAAACTAGGAAAGGTATGCCGACTGGTTTTTATGGATGTCACCTAAACGCTGACCTAAGACACAGTGCTGCTGTCACTTTGTTGAATGACATCATTCCTCTTAGCGAAACATTCATCTCTCTTCCAAGTGGTGCTGCGTGTGTAGAATCAGTGTATAGGGAGAAGTATCTAGCATCTTAACTGGCTCACTACTTCCAAGTTTGAGATTGAAAGGTTTTATGAATGTTTTCCTTTCTAGATCGCAGGTCACAATGGAATCGCCAAAAAGCTTGGTGAACAAGTCTCAGAGAAGAATTCGCTGCACTGAATTTTGCATACAGACTGCCTGTGCGATCGGTTGGGTGTTTCGTTATTAGGTTTCTTGTGAGCCTGGTTTTCAAGGATGCCGGACTAATCGAATGATTCCCGTACTGTCTAAATGATCTAGTCAATTGGTCACTGTCATTAAGTGGGAAAGACTTGCGACTGCTCTTTGCTTTTGCTAAGAATCTGAGTGTATTAAGCATAAGTGGCATTAGGTCCTGTGATGTTTAATATGAGACGAAGCGGAAATTCAAACTTAAATTGCTGTTTGGTCTATAATCCGACTCAAAGTACACTATTTTCATGTATCCAAGTGCTGTGAATCTGTCTGTTTAAGCTCTCAACAAAAACGTACTTCTGCACTTCTCAACACTTATCAAGGATCGCTGACGAAAATTTTTAAGAGCTGACTTAAGATAGTGTCGCCCTTCCATCTTGGTTGGTCACTATGCAGCCGATATAGCAAAAATTAGTTGAATTCGAAATAGAAGTCGAATAGCAAACCTTGTCTCTTAAAATAGTGCCTCCAATGACAAAGCTATTAATACTGCAGAAGCCTATTAAATAAGACGTGAATCTCGAAAACCATATGGTTGCTCATGATACTCGTATGTGTAAGTTCTATGGGCCCGTTGTCTATTATATGTCCCAGTTGTGTGCTATTTTGTAGATGAGACCATGTCGGCTATGAAGGTTGACCTTTCTACCTGTGACTTCCTTTCTGTCGATGTATGTCATCATAATTCAATGAGTTTTCAAATTCTACTCTGCATTCAGGGCATACAATGTCAGTCTCTAAAAAGACCTGAAGTCGTGGAGCTTTGGTGTGATAAAAGCTGTCTAACACTGGGCTAATGCACAGCTCTGCTCGAGCTGGCTTTAAGGATTTCAGTTTTTAATGAGTTCAGGAGAGTCATATTGTTGCGAAAGCAATCAGAAAATATTTATGTATACTGGACATTGTACTTTGGTTCGTAGAGATGTGGCCTTTCCCATTCGAAATGTATTCTATTTAAAGGTATAGATTAGCTCGTTCGTTTGTCGGCCTAAAAAAAATCCATCCATTGGCATCACAAAGCATACGAAGTAAGAAACTAGAAGGTCTTTAGCTTAAGTAGACGAAGATCTGACATATTTGTCCTAAAAGTTGATAGAAGGTGATGATTATCGATTTCAAACTCCTGACTCTCTTCCAGTACAAAGTCCACTAACATGGTCCTATCAAAAAGTATTCACCATGCAGGAAAGGAAAGACGATGTGAATGAAGCGGATGCCTCTATAATTGGTTTACTGTGAGATCTTCAATCTTTAAATTGTACAGAGCAAACTGAGGATTAATTCTTCGGTTACCTATTTTCTGACAGTTTTTCTTCCGGGGCTGACTTGACTGTAGGTACATATCTTCAATCTTACGCTCACCACTGATTGATTCATCAATACGTACCAATTCTATACAAATACCTAATTAAGGAGTTAATCTCTTCCAAAAATTTTAATTATATTTTTTAGATAACCAAAAGCTAACCTACTTTCTTTTCTTTTCTTTTCTTTCCAGGTAAGTGCCATGTTCTTGTCCCTGACACTTTGATCTTCCACAACTCTTGGGTAAGAAGACAAAAGCCCGTGAAAAGTTTGAAACTCTTGCAACATTGTGTTTATTTGCTTATCATCCGCCATGTTTCTGCAAGGAGAACCCACCCCTTTCTCCATTATTTTTCATTCATTCACATACAATTATTTAACCACAAATTATAATTACCTACCAGTAGAAGGGGGTAAAAAGACCTTCATCCACATCAAAGAAGAGAAAAGAAAGAAAAGAATCTGCACAAAAACAAAAGCGCTAACCATCCAACAACCAACGAAGTTACAAGAACCCAATGGAAGCCATTTTGCTCTAAAGTTCCGCCTTAAAGTTCTTTTTTTTTCGTCGTTTTGTCTTCTCCCAACTGTGGTTCTTCTCATCATTGCCAACTCACTCTTCTTGACATGAAAACACAAAAAAGAAAGACAACAGATGACGGAAGGTATCTAAAGGAAAAAATAAAAGAATTCAAACTCCAGCCACTACTAAGAGCTGAAACCTTGGAAAGCTAATTTGGAACCAACCAAGCGTATGCAGAGTGAAAATTACATTCTATCCATATCTCTGTATCCGTAGGTGAGGCAGACAAAAAACAAAAAAAAATAAAACAAAGAAGGAATTTCATGATAATGGCTGATATGGACGACTGGAGACTGAATCAAACTGAGGCCAGCCAGCGAATCAGCAACAGTATAGGTATTCGTAACACCAGATCCAAGAACCGATTCAAGAGCCGTCCCAAGCGCCACTCTACAAAAAAAAAAAAACAACTCACAGAACCAAAAAGACTACGCGCCATAAATGCCGGCCTTACAGAGGTTAGGGTAAGGTTTTCTGATAGCAACACATCACACAATGGTTATCTGTCATCTCTTCAGCTCAACATAAAACGAAAGACAAAAATTATAAAAAAAAATCCCATTGATGGAGTTTCGGTTCGAATGGAGGGCTTACGATCGTATAGATACAATTCACTATAGTCCACATCATCAGTTTCGTCATTATCGGTCATCATTATCATCGCGCATCATAATTCCACGATGAATCGTAATAAAAATGACGAGTTTCTCAGTTGTACCTACTCGTATAGAGGTTGTTGTCGTTGTTTGTCGAACATGTGTGTGTGACATGGAATTTTCTATCTAAAAGATAATGATGAGGTGCTACGAGTTTGTCGACAAGAAGATAGAACAGAAATTCTACCCAACAAGATAAAGGCGTTGTACTGCGGCCGACTACAACCACTCGTTGTAGTAGCTTAGCTACTTCTTGTAATCTTCGTAACTCGATGTCACGTATTCGTAGTCTTGTCAGGCGAATTATCTTCTTCGAAATTAACCTGGGAGATGGATTAAAAGAAGTAATTCTACATAGCGAAAGAGTGGGTGAAAACAGCAGCTGGTCTGGAGGGGGGAAATGTGTAATTTTCCGCCAAATGAAATTTTTGACAAATTTCACTTGAGGGTCTTCTAATTATGACCTCTGTCCGATTTTTGGTTATTAAAGCTAATTAGGGTCGGAAACATGTGCACTGTGCATAGTGAACACTGACCGGTGTTACGGTACCTTGAGCAGAGGTTCCGTTCCCTCTAGACGTGGGGAAAGTTGATTTTTTTGAATTTTTAAAATATCAATTATGAGAGCACAGGAAACAGGTCACTGTTGCTGTTTAGTAGATGAGTTCTCCCTAAATTCAAAAAGACGGGCACTTGAATAAGAATTCAATCCCAGAAATATGTATGCTGATCTCTATGACCCGAGGAGAAAGGACTTTTATTTGTCCATATCAAGAAGGTTGTTGGATTTAAACAAAGACTGACCCATACCCAATCAACCTATGTACGTATACTTGGATAAGTGGCCCTAGTAGTACACACATCGGCTTGTGTCCCTTACTTTGTTTAGCACGCTATAAAGTCAGTTTACGCACTTACTTATCTTTCATTTTTAAGGACAAGCTACCTTACAAACAGATGTCTGATTTTATAGAGACCTTATCGGATGCATCGATTATAGAATAGTATTTCCGGGCAGTAGTATTGTCGTCTTAGGTAGCTTGGCGGTGGACCTAGTCCGTAACTAAGAAGTCTTACTAGCCAGACCGAGATAAATTCTTACTCCACTTCTTGGATCCAAAGTCTTTGCGATGATCATCCGCTTAACATGTGTCTTCCATATAAGCCGACGAATTGTTTCTGTTTTAGCTAAGTCCATGTCCATGTTTTAGCTGTTCATGCCAATATTGTCGTTGCTTATAAAAGGTGTCTTTTTAGCTGCATGAGAAGTTTCGATGGTTGTTGTCTATAGTTTGATAGCTGTCAATGGTAAACTGTGTTGACATTTTTGTTCGGTAAGGTTTGGCAATTTATCGTAAATTGTTTAACGTCAGAACAACGCTTCCAAATTGTGGCAATTTACTTGGAAGAAAATAAATCTGTTGGTAAAGTTCATAGAGCACTTGGTCAATTTTACGGTCAAAATAATCGGCCTAGTGAGCAAGGAATTCGTGCAGTTATTGGTCGTTATCGCACTAATTTTACTCTTCTCGGTTCAAAACCATCAACGAGACAAAGAAACTTGCGTACCGAAGAGAATATTGCTGCTGCAGCGCGAAGAGTTGATGAAGACGTCGAAATGTCGATTCGTCGCCGTTTTCAACTTTTTGGCCTTTCTCCTTCGACTATGTGGAACATTTTTTGTTTTAAAAATTAATGAGCTAAACTTCGATGACATTTGGTTCCGACAAGACGGCGCAACTGGCCATACAGCGCGCTTAACGGTCAGTTTATTGCATAATCAATTTAGTGCGACTTAACGCCTCTCGATTACTTATTATGGAGCTATGTAAAGTCATTGGCTTATGCCGACAAACCAGCAATTCTTGAAGCATTGGAAGCCAATATTCAAGCCACCATTGACTCCATACCGCCAGATTTTTTCGAAAAAGTGGTGGAAAATTGGACTGATCGAATGGACCACGTAACTCCTAGCCGCCCGTAGAAAAAGTCCTTGATTTGTTGTTCGTTTTTCCTTTCTTAAAGACGCTACGTGTTTCGCCACTTCCACTTTATTCCTTTATGTGCCTCAAAAAGAACTCACTACCTCTGCGTAATCAAGTTGTTGTAGAGGATTTGAAAGATTGTGGCTTTGGTGTTACCTAGCAGATATCGGGAAAATTGAATACCAATGGATCGCCTTGCCGGAAATACTTTTAAAAACAGCAATCTAAGTAAAATTAGAACTAACCCTCAAGGAGCTCCGAGCTTCGTTTTGGAGAGCCAAACAAATTCAATAATTATGTCGAAGCCGGGTATGTTTTCCTATAACTATTTTCGCTCGACGGTGTCATATGTGGCCGGAGAATTGACAAATAGGTGCTGGAAGTGGATTTGGAATTCAAAGGCCATTTCTAAGATCTATCATCTAGTCGGCAGTGGATTATGTTGGACTGATATTCATCATCATCAACCATCAGTCGGTTGGCAAAATGTTTGATTCTCAACTTATTGACCTGAAATGTGTTTTGTGCTTTCTGCTAAGACCCTTAAGGCTTTTCTATATCATCTCCCAATTATTTCGATCGTCCATTAATTGTGCTCATTCTTTTCCCTTCTGAGAAGTCAGCGCTTGCATGTGGTTTCTTGCGCATAGAGAATTCGTGCAGCTCTTTCTTTGCAGGACGTTGAACGAAGTCAAGCCAAAAATAAAATATTTTGTTTTGGGATTCTGACGTCAATCTTTCTTCCAGTATGTTCTCTTCTTAACGGCGTTAGGTATATCCTCCTACAACAAGGTAGTGGTCCGAGATAATGTAGGCTTCTTATCACATTCAAATGCCGAAGATACTGGAGTCGCCCGGATAGCAATATAATCAATCTGCTTACTGGTAGATCAATTAGAAGACCACCAGGCCCCTTTTAAATGTCAAGCTGCAAGAACTTTATGCTTGTTAGGCTACTTATTCGCCCAAAACCGAAGTTAGTGAGTCCGATAACGTTGCAGGAAGTGGTGTCTTCAGGATTAATCTCCCGACTGTGCTGGGAAATATGTCCACTTATCATGAAGCTCCTTAATGTGTGGGCGAATTTTTGATGCAAAGTTTTAGGACCCGCTCGTTGAGATGTCTTAAACTCAAGACTTTTTGCCGTTGTTTTGTACGTTGCTGAAGTAAATTTCGCAATCGTTCAACTTTCTTTAACTCAGTCCTACACAGTGTTTTCCGTCTGGCTGGCGGTGGGATCTACTCCTGCTTTATAGCAGTCAAAATCTTCCACGAGTTATTCGGCGATCCATGGTCTGTACTTGTCATTCCACATGTAGTTCTGAACATTTATGCAATTTTTGATGGGCAAGGTGCATTGAAAGTGGTACCATTCGTATCTGAGGTTCTCCTTTGCGTCGTAGCCGTATATTTTTTTGACATTGCCGAAGAGTTTACTTGGCACGATGTCTTTTACTTGGAGGACAGTGCCCCTTGAGGCCGCTATTATCAATAGTCTAGACCATTGGATCCGAGAACAAGGGTTTTGATAGTGATGCAATTCAATTAACTTAATTCAACTGCCGATCCGTCGGCTATAAGAATCATCCACACCTACATTGCTTGGTCTAATGCAGCAAAATACGACGGTGATGCTCTTCATTTAGTCTAGCAAACAATATGCTGTCATTACTTGAAAAATTTAATTTGAGTCTATATCGTCCCTTGGAGTAGAAAAGATATTCTGTTTACTGTACACAGCTTGTTTTGAAAATATTTTATCCCATGTTAAAGAAATATTTAGTTCTTCTTTACGCTGTGCAGATAGCCCTTTTTTATTCCAGAATACCATGACAGATCTTTCAGAGACATAAGTTCCTCCAAGAGTGCTACGACGATTCAAGGAAAACGGAGCAACCAACTCACATACCTCCTCTTCTCGATTTCTTGAAAAATAATGAAAAAACGCTTCAATCAAGGAACAAAATGCAATGCTTCCAAGGCAAAAGAATTATGGTAAAATGCTAAAAGGATTCAGAAATAATTTATGTCCGCTCAGTTCGCACCTCAACTCTTTTGTTTTTAAATGCACACTTTGCACCAGCACATTATTATCCAACTAAACTTTGTGTTATTCAAATATTTCTTCAAATCCTCAACATTGTATGCCATTTATGTCGATTTCGAAAATTCATTGAACTCACATGAATAGAAATTGGAAGCACATACGAGTATATGCAACATCGATACAAGACGAATCCTTGCCTAGCATTGTGCTGCTAGGTGGTTTTTGTATTTTTTTTTGTTTGGTGTTGATTCAATTAGCAAATATTTCTTCATGAAAATATATTCACAAAGATGTGTGATAATATTAACTCAGCATCTACACTCCAATGCTGTTGTTCTTTTACTGCTGTTGCTGCTGTTTCCATTGGATTGTATAGACAGTGGTAGCAGCAGCATCACGGCGGTATTCCAATCAGCGGGTAGCCGTGTATGCAAAGTAGTCTCCTGAGATTCCTTCCCTTTATTTCTGTCTTTCTCTTGCCACTCCCCCCTCCTAGTTCCTAAGCCAAAGGTTGCAGACAGCACTTAACAGCGAAAAATTTTCTGTATGAATAAGTGGATAGAGCAAATGAAAAAAATACAAAAAATACAAAAAATAGAAAAAAAAACAACAATTCTTTGCGCATCCTTGTTTTTTTTTAGATAAACTT
The DNA here is from genome assembly GCA_928272305.1 of Volucella inflata. Taxonomy (NCBI): domain Eukaryota; kingdom Metazoa; phylum Arthropoda; class Insecta; order Diptera; family Syrphidae; genus Volucella; species Volucella inflata. The sequence goes on from OV743720.1 coordinate 87,171,066, forward strand.
TTGTTTGGGTTTCAAAAGAACTTCTTAAATAGTGTACACACGTCTTTTTGCATTGGCATAAGGCAATGTCACGACAATGCAAATTTCTCCCCATCCATTCCATCAATGCCCAACAAAACGGGGGACACGGCGACAACGAATTTCAACCAACTTCACCAGCGCACTCATGGTGATATTCCATTAAATCTATTTTCTATCGAAATGGTAAATAGCACAAAAGATACAAATAACCAAACGAATACCGATGGGTATGGTGGTAAAATGCTCACTTCTTTTTTAAGCCAATTGTGTCCCTTACTTGGTTGCAAACAGAATCGTTTGTGATTATATAATTCCGAGTTTGGTTTTGAAAATGCAAATCCCCAATGCTGAAGAGATATTCGTACGAAATTATTGTACATTAGGGCTACCATTTTGGTGTTAAAATTGAATTCCCTATGTTAGAACATGGTATCCGTATTGTGGTACAGCTATACTCGTAAGAATAGATTTTTGTACTTGGTTCATTGGGAAAACAATGAATGACCACAAAAGACTCTGCTAACGACATTGCAACATAACATATTTACCCATAAGGGTTATTAGTTAGTTAAGTATTGTGGTCATAGTCTTAGATATTCATACATATGATTGTATCTGCACATAACATCCTAAGCAATGTACTCTAACTCGTAGTTGTATTCCCTTCCGGCCACTTACCACCATTTGATTGAAGCGCCGCATTTGCTTACCAACATGGCGTGGTAAGTCAACTATTTTACAACGCAACAGATTCCTCTTCGTGAAAACTCTAAACAAAGTACGTTGTGTATACGATATCTATGCATCTGGCAGTGAGCGTTTAACCAAAAATGGCTGAAAAGAAAACTTAAAAGTGAGAAACATCTTTTAAGTGAGTACGAATATGAATACGAATACGAGTACGAGTACGAGTATCTTCTGCGGTCCTAAGACAATTCTTTTTGGTTTTTTTGATTTTTCCATTTTTCTCCATATTTTCCATCATCCATTCCATGGTATGCATTTCGATTTTTCTTTCTCCAACCAACGGCCATAGAAAAGAGAAAGGAAGAAAAGAATCTGTAAGCTAGAAAACCGGAAAAATACATGATAACTTTATCATGTCGAAGAGAGTGATTCGAAAGATCATGAGAGATCTCAGACCTGAGCTCGAAGCTAATAAACCAAAACATATTGATCACGTATTGATAGTTGGTATTGCTTGTATAATTGTGACACGGTAATGAAGTAATTCTCTTTCCCTTTACTCGTCTTGTATTTGTTTTTTTTTTGTTTCTGTGACGTATCTTTGAATTACTCAAGTAGTTTTCTCGGGTAATAAAAGTTGAAATTGTTTCTACTCTACCAGCACTATGTATTCGTATCTTTATAGAGGAAACAATCTGCAGTTGGTTAAAAAAAAAAAAACAAATTCCAATCCGAATTCGTTTGTTTTCGATGAGTCGATTTGTAGTTTCATTAAAATAAATGAATTTACTCTCTTTAGATGGTTTAAGGAAAAGTGAACACAGCAAAGGGGATAACTTCCTAAAAATTACCGTAATTTCTATTGCTAAGGAAATTATTTGTATGAGAGTTGAGACTGTCTGTCAGGTTGTCGGTATCTGCACGAGTTGCTTACTTTCACAAATACCTTTGCGTTTTCATTCGACGTTGCCTCGTTTCCTCATTGTTTTAATCATGGTTATTATAACAAATTCAGATTGCAACGATTCGGAATGATGAAGTAATCGGTTTGTTTCATTTGCTTTAGTTGATGAAAAGTTAAACAGGAATTTTCGACAAGTAGTTGTGCGTGCTCACCTAATTTGTAGATGAACCACCGTAGGTAGACGTACTTAACTAAGATACAAGGAAAACAAATCCATCTCGTTTGGAGACCTGTCTGAGGCGGTTGCTTAAGATATTTTCTTCGATTAGATTTTTCCAAATTTGTATTTTTGAAAATACGGCCACTGGGATGTCTGATATTTATTTTTCAATTGAACTAGCGTAAAGATGTTGGTAGCTCTGCAATACTACATCCCTGGAAATTGTCGGCTCATTGAAAAGTAATTGCGGCCATAGCAGAATTTCCTTATTTTACAGAAGTACGAACGCAAAATGGAGACAATTTGTGTTTGCATAGATATGGCAAGATCCTTAGAAGAAGATATTTTCAGGAAATGACTGAACTAATAAGCCTATCGAGTTACACCGGTATTTAGCTAGTTGCCTCCAACTGCGCATTTCAAGTCTGTTAAGACCCCTTCTACTTGTGCGAGGTCTTTCTCCAGTGCCTTGCTCATTCGGGTTACATAATATCCGAAGATTCAAGGGGCCCAAAAGTTGTGTATTCGCTCTATATGTCCGCAGTTTTCTGACTAGGTCGATGTCGCTGTACGACCCGTATAATACGTTCTTGAATCTTCTCCTCCAAAGCCCATCATCGCAAAAGGGACCGGAAATTTGTTGAAGTATTTTTCTATCGCAATGACTGAGGATATCTTTATCCGATTTCAAAGTCTTTTATACAGACTCCTTAGCTATTCGGGATATGGCCTAACCACTCAGTTGTCTTCTTAGCTCAAAGAAACAGAGATATTTGTTAAGGTATTGCTGGCAGAATTTATAGCAGATGCATGGTAGACAAAGTGTCTTACTACCTCGAAATTGAAGCTGTAGACTGTGAAATTTGTTTATCCTTCTTGTTGGTAGCATATGGTACACGACATTTTGCTCCAATTTACCGCATAACTCATTTTGCCAGCTTCTGTTTGAATTTTAGCGACCACACAGATTGCAGCCCGCTGTATCCTCCCAATTAAACCAAATACCATCTGCGTACGCTAGTACTTGCACAGACTTTTGAAATATTTAGCCACCTTGTGTGCTTGTGAGTTCCCCACTATTCTTCCAGGTATGATGTTGAAGAAAAGCCATGACAGCCATGTCTATAAGCTTTTTTGACATCAAGCCTTCTCAATTGTGATTTTGAACAGATGACCAATCCTCGACGGGATGCCTAAACTAGACATGAGTCTACATATATAGCTCAACTCCATAAATTATTTAATATGCGGCCTTTAAATTGATGATAAGATGGCGCGTATCGATTTGGACTCCAGGATCTGCCGGAGTATAAGGATTTAGTCACTTGTGGGCTTTCCTTGCCTTGTCAGGTTCAGCTGCTTTGTCGAGCAGTCGTTCTTCTAAATAATTTTGTTCCGGCGAGGTTCTAAGTCTGTATTTTCGTTTCATGATGTGACACATGGATTGATGAAATTCCCAGTCACTTCACAACAGCTTTATTTGCTACTTTTCAAACCATTAAAGTTATGTAGAAGGACCCTATCTTATACCTTACTTCACGTGATTCCATCATCACTTGAGACTCATGTATTACACCACAGTGGGGTTCTGTAGTTTGTTTAGGGTTTAAGATTTTGAGAACTCTTGAGAGAAATGCGACTGCCAACAACTCCAGGTATCTCTCCGAGGGGTGGCCGTAGTTTAGTGGTACTAGCCATCGCTTCGGAGGGTCAAGGTTCGTATCCTACTCAAGACAAGTTTTTCATTTGTGTAATTGGAACTCAGTGAGAAAAATCTGCGTGTGAAGGCATAACACTGGCATGTAGATTTGGCTGTTGTAGAGTGCTTGAAGCACAAAACAACCGTTAAAATTGAAAACCAAAATCATTCCAAATGAAGAAAAAATCTCCGTCCTATTCAGACTCCCATCCCTGGAGAGTCAACACCGAAACCAAATATAACTGAGTTTCAAACCACTACATCACAATGCTTTCCTTTCTCTTCCTTCTATCATCTTTTTAGCGTGAAATTTTACGCCTCTTACTTGACTTTATCGAGGTTGTGATGTCCGCTTTTGTCACCTTTATTGCAACAATGCTATAAACCATCAAGAAGTGCATGTGGTTTATACTGATTTTGTTAAAGCTTTCAGCAGAGTGAACTTGAAGATTCTTCTAAAAAAACTTGAATCATATGGGTTCCGTGGTCCATTACTTCAATGGTTCGGATCATATTTGCTTGGTAGGAGACAATATGTTGCCATAGGTGACTATGTTTCGAAGGAGATTTTGGTTAGTTCGGGTGTCCCTGAAGGGAGCCATTTGGAACCGCCATTATTTTTGCTGTTTATTAAGGACTTTCCTAACTTTTTAAGGCACTGTCATTGACTCATGTACGCTGATGACATTAAAATTTTTGCAAAAATATCAACTCTAAATGACAGTTTATTTCTTCAAAAAGACTTAGATTAGGAGATCAGTAAAAGTACGTGTTACAGCGGTTCGGAACCGATTCGCTCTTTGCAGCAATGGATTTTTACGTGTCACGTTTCCTGGTTCCAAAGACTCAAATTTTATCACTTGGTTGTCCTCCTTCTGAGATTGACTGAATAACATAATTCCAAAAATTCTATCTTTTGTCACATACAAAATTCGCTTTAAGGAAATGCGAACAAAACAAAGCTTTTTGGTAGAGTTAGTGTATTTCGGACTAATTCTTCTCAAATTTGAATCAGTTAGAAGGAAATTCTTTGAAGATCGGACACAGTACTACTTCGTTTTAAGACTCTTATCGAATTGTTAATATTACTTTTGGCGACATTATTTAGATTGGAAAGGGATGGATTTTCGTCAAATATATCTTTCTCTAAGCTCATTACTTCGACCATGAAAATCAGATAATGAAAGCTGGTGCACAAAATAGTTTTCTGATCTACTAGCATGGGACCTACTCTTGCCCTGACGATAACCAATTTTATCTTACCAATTTTGCTCTAAAAAAGAGACACAAATCTTACTCGCTGCCTTACAATACAAATCAAGAAGAGTTCTGAACCAGACCTTAATTCCCATCAAATTGTTTTCTCTCCACTCCAATACATTTCCTTTAATGTTTTCCAATCTACCAGACTGTCTAGAAGAGGCCCAGTCTCTTGCATCCCTTCATCCATCCACAACTCGCATCCTAACCTTTCTCGTCTTCATTCCAAAGAAATAAAATAGAAAAAAAAAAACCTAAAAATATTTATTTAACAAAGCTAATCAGCCGAAAAGCAAATTAGATACATATGCTGTTGGTCCCTTATTCAGGCCCTTTTCGCAGCCAAGTCGCTTTCCACATACAAAACGAATCCAAAACAAAACTTAACAACCATTTTGCTGAATGATTTACAGGCTGTTCGCTTCAACCGACATAAATCCACCTGCTGACAGATCGCAGAACTACACAGACACATGCCTACCCGTACTCATCTGCACATGTGTACGAGTATCTTCAGCTTATTCGTAAGTTAGCCCAGCCCAAGAACTGTGAAGACCCACAGATATATTCAGAGCAAACTAGAAGCAAACCACACAAAATGCATAAATAAGAACCAGAATAGGACTGCAAGGTTTTCAAAAAGAATTGGGCAACATCTTGGCCGAACCACAAGTTCAAGAAAAAAACAAAAAAAAAAAAATCTTAATACATTCCGTATATCATCTCGTATATTTGTTGTTGTTTTGTTCTGTTTTTTTCTCATCATCTTGTTCGGTTGTGATTTTTTTTCCCTTCACCTCTTTATTCATGACGTACGAGAGAGTATCTTTTGTTGAGAACTACGATTAAAATCGGTTTGAATATATTTAAGAGTCCTTTGTAGTGTCATTATGTTCTGATATCTAAAAACGCGACAGATACAAAAATATACACACACACATATCTATATAAAATCGAAGAAGAAATGTATCCGAAAAAAAAAACAAAACATGTAGAAAACAGAACAGATATAGCAACAACCATCGATGGTAGGTATTCGCTGTTGACATCTCTCGTTAATTTAAATCGTTATCGATTCAGTTGCATCGGTGAAGAAAAGTTACTCCAATCAGATGCAAGTCTCCGAGACATATCCTCTATATCCTCTGTTGTGGATGCAAATTATCGAATGAAAAAATTTTTATACGTCTATGTTGGGCGAAGATTTGGAATACTTGTATCTGCTACGAGAATCTAGGGTTTGATTCAAATTTTCGCTGATTGCTTACCACTCACTACTTATCCATTGTTTTGCCCTTCGTTTAGAGTCCTTATTCTTATTCTAGCCCTCTTATCGTAGCCACAGTTTGAAGGATTATCTCGGAGAATCTTATTCATCTGGCTAATCAATCTTAATCAAAAATCACCACTTGACATTTTTCGGAAATGCAAAGAGGGGCAGACCTTAAAACAAACCGAAAACAAGCAAAAACCACCGAAACGAAACTTGAGTATGAAATGCGAAAAACCCAAAATGAGTGAGCATTAACAGTAAGCGCAAGCTACTCCTGACCAGTATCTACCACAAGGTAAGTCCCAGCAAAAAAAAGCAACAAAACATGTCCTTAAGCCAACGACAATGACAACGACGACGACGACGACGACACAGGACTCCAGACAGGCCATTGCCAATATCCGAACCGAATACTTTGTTCTGTTTAGATTTCAACATCAATTTCTTCAAAACATTTTTTTTTGTGTTGTGTTGTGTTGTGTGGATTTCTGATTTCTTTTAAAGACGAATCCAAAGTATCTAACAGAATATTGGGGCCACTCTGGATTTTTGGGCCAATGTTGCTGTCAGTTTTTAGTTCACTTTTCTTCTCCTTTCATTGTTGTTTCGTTTGTTTTTCTTCGTTTTGAACAGTTTTTTGTAGAATTTTGTTGACATTGTCCAATCGGAGGTAGGACACCATTATTGGTTGAAACTTGATATTGTTTTATTGAACGCCATTTTGAAATTATGCAGTTTGTTGTTGTTTGTTATGTGAACTTCTTTAGGGACGTAGTTTTGTTCTCTCTTGTTTTTTGCGCCACAAAAATGCATGCTTTGTGCAAGAATTCGACTGAGTCAAAGGAAGAAGTTGTAGGAGGTACTGTCGGGATTATATACAAGTAAATGTTCAAACCGTTGTGTTCAGCTTAGAAACCTGTTGCACAACGAGGTAAATACGAGAGCTAATAGTACATATTGGTGCTTAAAGGACGTAATTCTGGCGCCATTAATTGTTGGCCCGATTTTAGTTTTCATACTTTACCTACTCCGAAATGATATCAATTTGAGATTTTTACTGAATTTTTCAAGCAGACAGTATTAAACGCCAGCGTTTACAGGAAACTCCCAGTACTCTGTAGGGCTCTGTGAACAACGTATTCACTTTCTGAACATGAAAGTCATGCGTAGATACCGAGTAGACCGCTTTTAAAGAAACGGCTTCTGTAGCGTTCAAGGGTAAGCTGAACATACTCCTGTAGCTGATACAAAAATGGTGATGAATTTATCCCATTTAACAGATGCAACCTTCTGAATATTTTGCCTTGAGGGTTCCACTTTAACGCTATTCTGGTAATGCTGTTGGCTTTTTTCCTGATAGTATGTCCAATCCCTTTCCATTTGCGTCTCTTGATCTGTATCGCAATTGGTTCCTCTCTTGTGATTTCCAACAGATCAACGTTCCTGATGATGTTTGGCCAGGGCCAGAATATTCGACATATGGTATGGAGACATTTGTTGATAAATACCTTATGTTTTTGTATGATGTTGTTGGATATCAACCAGCTTTCGCTGCCATACATCAGTACCATCTTGACACATGACTTGAACATTCTGAGCTTCGTGTTCCTGGAAATCTGGGAACTCCTCCATATAGGTCGTAATTGGCCGAATCCTGCTCTTGCTGTTCGAAGACTGTTATCAACGGTTGCTTTGGGTTTGGCTGATTTGTCTGAAGCTTGTCTGAAAATTTAATTGAAAGCAGTCCAGAGGCTTGCCCTTCTTTAAGGCATATTTTCATCCGGTATTAAAATATGTTACAAAAGATTGTGTCTCTGTCTACTATGAAGCCTTATTAGTTTTGACTTAAAAGGCTTGGGCGTCTTCTAGATTTAGTGGACAAAGTTGATCATCATTCATATTTTTTCCGAAATCTTAACACATGTACTGTTGGCGTCGCTATCTCTACATAATTCTGGTCAGTATTGGTGTCGCTGGAAAGTTTTCTTCACCATTTTTTAAATCTTCAAAACCATGACCCTGATCGATTATTTAAATCTCTCCTTCCTTTTTATTCTTTTTGGGCATTTTCCCTTATCTTCTTTTGCTCATGGAGTACATTATCAGCCTGATCCTCTCGTCCCAACCCCATCTTGTATGCCTCTTGTTGGTATTCTTCGTCGAGCCAGGAATTTCGTTACGGTGGTCAGGTAGAACCAAGAACCTCGAAGCAGCCGAACATTTAAAATAGAAAAGATGTATCGCGCATTGATCACAATTTTGCCGGCGGTGTTTGTGAAAATTGAGAATTAGGGAAACGAATGCTGGTAAAAGTGACATTTCGCTATGCATGAGTCCACTCTCAAAGCTGGTGTTGTATAGGCTATACTTTCCAACTCTGCGGTCCAGGGATATTCTATTCTATATTAATTGTCAAGGACATCCTTACCATGGTCCTTAGGACATTGCGGAAATGTCTGCTTAAAGAGTGTGAGCGCGTATCTGATTAATACGAGTATTAGCGAGACAAGCTTCCTTTGCTGCAAATCCTCAACTAAACAGACAATTCTTCTGCTCTCTATAGCAATTAGCTGACAGTGCCAGTAATTGATTGCGGGGGTTTGATCGCTGCAGCTTATTTAATTAACACCAGATATTTTGAGAATCCCTGGATTTATTGAATTATCTGATTTGATTTTAGCGATCTTTTTTGGGGAATTCACCCGGCGTAAGGTCCTTAGTTTAATTTGCCTCAAACGTGTGTTTACACACAGAAGCTTACGGACATGTCCGACTGGTTTGTTTCATTTGCGCATCCAGATTAACTGCAATATGTTTCAGGTAACTTGGGATTTGTATCAAATATTAAGGGTTCTGACTGAAGTGGCTATGTAATATGAATTTAGCCTGTTTGCTTGGACACAAACAATCATGTGTCATCTACAATGATCTTGATCTTAATAAGGGCACCAGAGGCGAGATGGTCTGCTATGTAGTTTCATGCAAATAATTTTATATGATCCATCTCACCCCAGATAACAAAAATAGTTTGGATTGGACTTCAAAGCGGTAGAGGGCAAAGTGCGCGAGAGATGGCCTAATAAATTCATTGAATTTCGCCGTAAACAAGTGATAAAACCAGCTGAGAAGAGCTGGATCGAATATCAAAATCAAGAACACTTTAAAAACATTTCAACGGTTTCTCTTCATTTCAAAGATTTGCAATCAATAAGACAGGAAACCTTTAAGATTCCGTTCTAAAAAAAAATTTTGCTAATTAACGAGATAACATGCTAATTTTGAAAGCAGTGTGCATCGCTATACTCTAGATTAAACAACAAACTAACATATGCGACTTTCTAAATGATGAGCTCATACAGTCTTTTTAACTAAAAGGGCAATTGAAAAACGATTAAATGTGACACTGCAGCAACATTCTATCGATCAATACAACCTCACTTCATCAAGGGCAGTTCAACCAGCAAAGTCACTCTCTCACCACACCTCTCTCGATTAAAATATTTTAAAGATTAAAATTGAATTGGTTAATTTAAAGCAATTTATTAATTATTTAACCGGTTTCGCTAACTATCAGCTGTTAAGTGCAATAAATTTCGAATTTATTGTCATCAGTAAAGACCGGTAAGCCAATGATAAAGACTTCAAAAAAACAAACAAAAACTGTTATGACCAGCTCAACTTGGATACGGAAATATCCCAGTCAGTGGCAACTGGAATTGGGATTAACTTTAATGCCAATCTGTTTTTCGTGTAATTTTAAAGGAAAAAAATATTAAAATCGCTTTGGGGTTTTCAATTTGACATAAACTTTGTTTATGTGCACCTGCGGGAGGCTTTGATCCTTAAAAATCTGCTTCAGGAAGGGTAGTTATGAAGTTGCTACTACTTTTTGATTTTAAGATTAAGTGTACCAGTATGAAGCTACGGCATTTTTTTTTACAGATGCAATGATTTTCTCAAGGACTACAACACGAACTTCTAAAAAGAAATCAATCTGAAAGCACTTTCAGGAAAAAGTAATTGATTACGCCTACTCGTAGGCTTAGGCTGATTGAAAATATTTAAAAAGAATACGCTTTCCCAGATCAAAACCTTAAAGTTATTTAGGGTCATTTTGATACCGCAATTCCTACTTACTTACTTTAGGTGGCGCTACAGTCCAGGGTGGACCTGGGCCTCAATCAACCAGCGTTTCCAGCTAGCTCGATCTTGTGCTGTATCTCCTCCTCCATTCTTCTTCTATGCAGACGGGACCGAAGATCGCCCGAAGAACTCTTCTGTCGAAGCAGCCAAGGGCACCCTCATCCATTTCCGATAATGTCCATACCTCTGCGCCATTAAGCAGGACTGGGATATTAAGGTCTTATATAAAGTCACTCATGTTGTTCGAAAGAGGGTCTTGCTAGTCGCCTGCTTCTTAGCTCAACGGAGCACCGATTAGTAAGAGTTATTCTTCGCTTGATCTCAGCGCTGATGTCGTTGTCTGTATTTATAGCGGACCCTATGTAGACAAAGTCCTTAACTACCTCAAAGTTATATCTTTCGAGGTTGACGTTCTGCCCGGGACGTCGGTGTTGGCTGTCCTTTTTGCTTGACAGCATATACCTGGTCTTGCCCTCTTTGACCGCTAAACCCATTTTTGCCGCTTCCGTCTCAAAACTCGCGAAAGCGCCACTGACATCACGCTGCTTTCTTCCAATTACGTCAATATCATCGGCGTATGGGAGTAATTGGACGGACTTTTGAAAGATAGTGCCTCTTGTGTTTGCGAGTGAGTTTTGCACTATTCTTTCAAGTTTGATGTTGAAGAAGTTCCATGACAGCGCATAGCCTTAAGATCTCTATCGACCTTGATGGAGCAGCACGTATTCTTCATCGTCACCCTGTACAGACGGACGAGTTTGGCAGGGATGCCAAAACTAGACATTGCTCTGTATAGCTCGTCCCTATAGATGCTGTCATACGCGGCCTTAAAATCGATGAATAGTTGGTGTGTATCGATCTGAAGCTCATGGGTCTTCTCCAAGATCTACCGTAGTGTGAATATTTGGTCGATGGTGGACTTTCCTGACCTGAAGCCACACTGAAATGAACCTTACAGGTTATTGACGAACGGCTTCACACTACGGCAGATAAGATCTTGTACGCGATGTTAAGGAGACTGATGCCTCTGAAGCTAGCGCAGTTCAGAGGGTTCCCTTTCTTGACGATCAGACAAACAATGCTGAGGTTCCATTTATCGGGCATACTTTCGTCCGACCATATTTTAGAGATGAGTTGGTGTATGCTCCTAACCAAGTCATCGCCTGCCGCTTTGAAGAACTCGGCGGTCAGGCCGTTCGCTCCAGCAGCTTTGTTGGACATCAGCTTAGATATTGCTATCTTCACTTCACCCAGGTCGGGTGGACGGAATTTTTGGTAATCATCGTTCATGTTAAAAGGTTCATTCTGCCTGGCAGCAGTATTTGTTTCGTCGTCGCCGTTATAGAGCCTACAGAAGTAATCTTTCCAGAAGCTCAGCATCGACTGCGACTCTACTAAGATGTTTCCACCACAATTCACATCTGTTAAAAGCCTTATTCTTTACAGTTTAATACGCATTTCTTTCCTTAGGTATGGTCAAGTGGGATAAGGAAGATTTTGGCGAAGGGTAACCATGTTCTATGATGTAGGTGAGACAGTCTGTACCACATTTAATGGAACCGCAAATTTGACTATACTATTTTCTATCGGCCAATGTGTCGTGACGATTGCTATTGTTCTGGCATTATCTCTACAAGCTCTGTTTAGGAGGTCACCCGTTTTCTTCCCGTTAGCGAATATTTAAGTTCTAAACATCTCATTTTGCATTCGAGTCTAAAGTAACTGAGCAAATACAATGGATTTCCTATTAGCATGGGTGCGAGTTAATGTCTCGAGGGGAAGCTTTCTAAATAGTAAGCAGTTCCATCTGTCTTCAGCAGGAATGTAGTCATACTGACGGGCCTAAATCTCTTAGTGAGTTTCTAGGTATCTTTTTGTAAATAAGCTATTTGGTGGACGTGCCATTTATTTCAAGGACGTTGGGCTATTGAAGCCATCAAAGGGCAGAGCAGAGTATTAAATAGCCTCACCAATATGCCAAATGCCGGAAACGATTGGGTTTTTGCTAAACTCATTTAGTTTTCTTGTTTAGCCGCTGCATTTAGCGTTTGCATCTCACAATTAAACTGGTGGTCGGCCAGGACACATGCATTCTTGACAAGCTTGGCTTTAAATTGTGTCAAGTAAGATTCTCTCAAATTTCCTCTCTTAGGCAAGGTCGAAATTGGAATTCGATGTAAATGTGTAAGGACTTAGCACAATGCCGCAACAGTAGATCACATGAATACCTCGTCACTTAGTTGCGCAATCTAGAACTAACGCCCAGTTTTCTTTACAGCTGGAGCCGTACACCGGCAATAACTTGACGAATAATGGCTTCCAAGTCATCCATTCACATAGCTCTTCAGAAAATAATCCAAAAACTGTAAATCATACGATCTTGGACGTTTATTCCTAGGTCGCGAATGTACGCGATCATCAATAAATTGATAGTAGCATGCGTTGTGTGGAATAGTGCGAAAGATAAGTTTCAGCAACTAACCCACGGTTTTCGAAATAGATGTGCATCATTATCCTGCTGTCAGTCAATACGAGAGGCAGGTGAAACCCATCTTCCTAGATACGCAGACAGTCCACTGAATATTTCACGGAGGCCGCAATCTCAGAATGTAATCCTGAAATTACAGTCGATGTGGAGAATCTGGAAAGATTATTTCAGAGCCATGTCCAGTTTTTCATCCCTGCCAAGCTCATTCGACAGGCGGCATATCGGTTATGACAAAACTAAGACCCTCAATGTCGAAAAAGGACTTAAGCAAGAGATGCGTTTTCATGCGAATCTATCAATATTGTTCTTGAAGACTTGTGCGAAATTCACAAGTCAACTCCAGAGGTACCATATTTCAAAAAGCAGCTTCTTTGGCCAAAGAAATCTGTTTGTAGTAAAACCATCTCGAATCAAAAAGAGATTTGCGTCGTGGAAGATAGACACTGGTGAAAGCGGATGAAAATGCTTTCGGGAGCTTCGGAAGAAAAGTAATTTGAGTAATTTTCGGCCCCGTTTGCATGAGGATGGAGGAGACGTGAAATAGTTGGGCTATACAGCGATGCTAGCCGTGTGAAAAAAACTAAGCGGCCTTGATAGCTAGTTCACTTTGTGCTCATGGACCCAGCGTTCCAAGCCAGAAAAGCAACATCGCATGCGCAACTGAAACAGATGGAAAAGGCCGCGTTATCTAGAGAGACAAGCTGGCTGACGTTTTGGTCCACCCTAAACTGCAATACCGGCAATATCTTATTCCAAAAAGCTGTAAACCCGAAACACTTACTAGGAGTCATGCCACGCTCCGAGCTCTATAAATATTTACCTTTATTTTTATTTCCTCATAGAAAGATCATCAGATCAAAGCTTAAATTGGCTGGGTGTACCAACCTATTGTTGAGCGTTAATATCGCTGTTGCAAGTTTATTCAGACAGCTTCTCCTTATCTCAACTCATCCTAATAGCATTGAGTTTCCTCTTGTAGCTGAGTAAGTTACCGGCCGGAAATAACACTCATTCTGTTCACTGAGATAGTTCAATACCTTGAGTATCATCAGCGCTATAAGATCCTTTTAAGTCCTCTAATATTTGCCACGAATCTCAATATCTCTTCAAATTAAGTTTAGTTTGGATGAACTGGATGGTCTTTCAGGCGTGCAATTGTTCTGTGAGTGATTTTAATTCAGCTTCTCACTAAAGCACCACCCAAAGAGAGGTATATGATTAAACTTCTTACGTTTGACACGACTTAGATTGACTATCACCATAAAGGACCTCTTGTGATCCAGTTCTGCTTAAATTCACGTCAATTATAGCAAGCTGGTTTCATTTGAGCTCTCACCGATCAAGACCATACTTTTTAGAAAATTTTAATAACCCTGTGATGTGTCATTGCATAAGAATGACATTATCAGCTCCAGTCAGGCAAAATAAACATATAGGGGCACCCAAGCACTGTAACTTTCAACAAGTGAATTATCAGTTGGTCCGAACTAAAATCAAAAACAAACAGACAAAGCCAACAGGCAACTTGTGGTGATTGCCAGTTGCCACATACTGCAAATGTATGCATACGCAGGGTCCTATACGAGTCCATTAAATGTTGTAAAGCGCAGATTTTGGTTTTGTAGAAGCAGAATTTTTGAAATAAATTGGTGCCACAACTGTCGGACACAGAATGAGGTCCCGTGTCTCCCTTATTCCCTACATTGATGCCGACTTAAGATGACGGGAGTTTGAGAGATATTTTCATGAGCAGAAGAGTTAATTTTTGGATGTTTAGTTGCCATTTAAACCTAGCTTCACGTTCCGACTTAGATTTAGTTGTTCCTGCTTTTCTTCTGTTTATTTTGCAAGCTATTTCCATTGCCTCTGCAAACACTTACACCATCATCTAGTTACACCCAGGTTTGCTCCGTTTTTATTATGATAAAATAGGCGTGCATTTATCTCCATGTTGAGGCCAGTCATTTTTTAACCCCCCCCCCCCCCCCCCCCCCCTCGTAATAACTTGATTTTCATCCAAACAACATACGATTATACACAAACCTGCATTCGGATAAATTTTGAACGTTCAGATACAGACAGACAACATAAAAAAAAACTCGGAAAAAATATCTCAACACGTACGTGCAGCACAGTAAACTGGACAAGAAAATCAACCAACGACTGCAGGGCGAAAGAGGGGGCGAGAAACGAAAACAGCAAATCAGTACGAATATAAGGAAAATCGTAAAAATCGTATAAATCCAGGGCAGATATAATTGTAGAAATGATTGGGCCATTTGCCTTTTATAGTTGTTGGCTGACTGTGCTGTGTCTGGTGCCCCATGTTAGTATCATTTTATTGCACTTGCGACCGATTTTACCTGAGTTCCGATTTATTTCCTTTTGTTCTGGCTGTCATTGCCATAGCATGGGACTTTTCTTAATTTTATTTTTATTTCAAAATATTTTTTGTTGTTGTTTTAATTTCAACTCATTACGTGATGACAATCACAAGATACGTTAATCATTGACAACGGACATAATTGGTGCACAAATTAAGAAACAATAGACGAACGATTAAAATCTCTTTCTCATGTGAAGGTAATTTGGAATGACATGATGCAGAGTACTGTTTTGGGGGTATCCACCTACATGTCCATTCTGAGTCATGTGGGAAGGAAAGATCTATCTGTGGTGGAAAGGTAATGGATTGATGTGGAAATTCATCAATGTGTGGAGGGGTTCATGAAAACTCAGAGAAATTTGTTGGTTTGCATGTTGGTTATAGGCAGGCAATATCAACAGATGTACACTTTAAAATGAAGCACAAAGAACCAAATATTTGGAAAACACAAAACTTCTATATTCAAAGTATTTCTAACTAAATATTTGTAAGACGGAATAGCATTAAGAACATTTGTCCGCTATTTCTGTGATACTTCTATGATAGTCACAGGTAGCAAGCACTTACACCAAAAGCCTACGAGATTGTGCACTACTAAGTATCTCTTCAAGGTGACGAAAATCTGACAATCGACAATCGAGAGCAGCTGTTGATAAGGTTCAAAGATACAAAGAAAATCTATGAGATAGTTGTGACGTGTCGTTTTGTAGAAATACAAAAAAAACAACCCCCCAGTGATGCAAGCCCAACAGTGAAAGCGGCGAATGATTTTAGACCGATCCCAAGTTCGACAGGAACTCAGAAAGAATGTGTTAGGCGGATGAATTCGGGCGTCTTAAACACTAGAAGAGGCAACTGTTAGCATGACAGGTACATGAGAGGAACACTCTATTTCAGAGTTTTGAAACTTTAGTTGGAATTTTCCAGAATCAGTTAGAAAACTGACGTAAAGATAGTAGTGGATGAAATCTTTATAGGTCAAGAGCATCCTTCATATCCCAAAGCAGATCATAGACTTCGGAATGCCCATCCCCTTTCACCTATGGATCTCCTAAAGGGCATTTAATTCCAGGTATAGAGTTGTAAATGGGTACAACTTACGAAAAAACTTAACTACCACCAAGCAGCCTGTTGTCCTGCTATGTTCACTGTACAGGCCAGATAGAGTTGAAAGATGATTAGCAGATAACCTTTTTTAATGCAGGTATTATCGCCATCCAGTAAGGTAGTAGTTGGGGGGAAATGGAAGATTGAGATCTATAATATTATGATCTGAAGAGCTACGATACGTACGTACCACCTTGATCAAACAGTTTCCGGAAATTATTCAGAAAATTAAAAATACAAGTTTATTCATCTAAATCTATATTGCCCGCTTTAAAGTAATCCCCATCGACTGCAACACACTTATGCCAGCGCTTGATCCAATCCTCGAAACATTTGTTGTATTCGGTTTTCGGTATGTCCATCAGTGCTTCCTGCGATTTTTCCATTACTTCCTCTCGGCTGCTGAAACGCGTTCCCCGTAGTGGTTTTTCAACTCGATTGAACAGAAAGAAGTCATAGGGAGGCAAATCAGGTGAATTCGGTGGCTGTTGGATGGTATTTGTTGTATTTTTCGTCAAAAAATTACGAATAATAATGTGCGATGGTGCGTTATCATGGTGCAAAATCCACGAGTTTTCTGCCCGCAATTCTGGTCTCTTTCGGCGAATTCCTTCACGCGAACATCTCATAACGCCCAAATAATACTCTTTGTTTACTGTCTGGCCTTCTGGCAAAAATTCATGATGCACTACACCGTTGTAATCCATGAAAACCGTGAGCATTGCCTTCTTTTTTGACTGAAAACGACGACAATTGACTCACGACCACTTTTGAACCGCTTGTGCCACTAGTTAACGACCGTTTTCTTTAGAGAATCATTGCCGAAACACTATTCCAACATTTCCAATGTTCGCTCACCATTAAATCCGTTTTTTACGCAAAATTTAATACAAGTTCGTTGTTGCAAATTTAAATTCATTTCTAAAATTGTAAAAAATTGCCAACACACACAGAGATAGATATACTCTTGGCTACGTAACTTTTACAAATATCAAGCTATAACGCTAAGATTTAGATGAAATATTAACAACGAATGTACCAACTTAACAAAAAACAGAACTCAAATCGAAACAATGGGAGCGCCACACGGGAACTTTTTGATCAAGGTGGTATGTGATGACTGCTACAGAGAACAGAAACGATCGATACTAGCTACACTCACTGCTTCATATAATAAATATCTTAGAATCGTCAATAATGGAGAAATGCTGCGGAGATGTTTAACGTTAAATAGTTTACAAGCCGCAGTGTTATTCTACTTGATGTGGAGTGTGGGCAAGTACATGAGCAAATAGCTCGCCTATAAAACGGCTTTGCTGGAAGAACAAAACGACTTTTGGGCCCTACAAGCAAGAAAAGAGGGGCAACAACAACAGTGAACAACATTTAAAAGTTTTACAGAAAGATAAAATGAATGGGTCAAGCCAGCAAGACCCGAACACCTTGGGAAATAAGCAAGGATATTTAGCAGTACAGTAGCAGGCCTAGGTCTACCCCGGACTGTAGCGTCACTTAAAGTAAGTACCAGTCGCTGTAGTAAGTCAGCGATTAGTCCATATCGGTCACATGTGACTACATCTGAATCCACTAAATATACAGAACCATGTCTAGTTTCCGTATCCCTGCCAGATTGTGCAGTATAACGACCATTCTAGTTTTGCTCTATCGCCCATTAGCAAAGGCGAACGTGACCTAGTTATGCAACGAATACAGGGGCGTCAATCTTGTCAATCAGTCATTTAAGTTGACATGAATATGAAGAACAAGTGGATATCAACACCTCGTGTCGAAGAGTCATCGATTGGTTACTGGAAGGTGAACGCAGTAAAAGTAAAGCGAACATGTGACAGAAGACCTTAAACGTCTTGGAGTACGCAACTAGAGCAATTGACTTAGCAAGCACCAGCTAGCTGTTAGTTAAGACTAGAACAGAGACTGTGCCATCATGTTTACGTCCTGAATATCATGTAAAACAATCATAACAGAAGACTGTATCACTTAAGCCAGAGATATAAGACGCTTATCAAAATGAAGACTCTATAAAGTGGCTTTCAGTATTATGGTCTCCATTTTTAATGTTTTATCTTGGGATGTAAGTCCGTCTATCACTTCACTTATAGTACCTACGTGCGAGTAAAAGCGCTGACTTAAGACGCAAGCCGTACTTAGGCTCAGATCATGAGAAATCTTCTTATTTAATCGAGCAATTCCACAAATACTCGTAATAAGTGAAGGCAGCCTTTTGGACTTTTTTTTCTTGCTTTTCCGACTGGCGCAGCAATGAAGCAAACCTTTGTCGTCGCTAGCCAGATTACTTTGTTCTTTCTAGGATCTAATAAAGCACATTGGAAGTCGATTTTATGGTTTTACAGCAGCTAGAGTTCAACTGACATTGCATTTGACCATACGAAGCAAGTTCTAAAAAAAAGTCATTAGGTACCGTCACCGCAATATTAATGCAATTTGTGACAACGCAATATTTTATCACGTTCGATGATAATGCAGTCAGGATTGGACGAGGGCGGAAGCCAACCCGCATTCTCAGTCAGATCAATCCCTGCAAGCTGTCTCCAGTTTTGAATAGCACTTTAGGTGGGGTGTTCTTCTGCTGTGACAACTCTTTATATTGAGTTAAAATAACTTGATAAGTAGGATGTTGCTCATGATGTTACTATTTCAAACCAGAAGTGCCCTGATGAACCCATTATATACTCTCGGAAGAGAGTATGTATTTATTTGAAAGCTTATTCTACCAGACAGCCGAGGTTAAGAATAAAGAAGATATTGTCAGTAATCTTCCCAAACCACAGCCTTTTTGTAGTTTCCGACTTAGGGAAAAGGGAACAAGAGGCTTGACTGAATAACGATTTCTATTAGACCAATCGTATTACCATGGCATGCCTCAACCTTGATGTTACACTGGTAAGATCCTTCCGATAAAGTCGATCAACATGCACCTAAGCTGTGGAGATTAGACGATGCTTAGTACTAAAGAAGCAACTCCGCGTTCTCGAAACCTGATTAAGTTCTTGAAAACAAAATAGATTCTTGGCTCGTGTGGTCAATTTGACCTAGATCTACGAATTCCATCGTTTCAGACGGTCGAAGCCAGTAAGGTTTGCTGGCAACCCCATAGAGTAGGAGAAGCTTTTGAAGGTTAACTTCTCGAAAAAGACTATGCAGATGCAGTACAACTTTTCTTTCCAAATCTTGCCACTATAATACAGAACTGGTTTTGGGCCGCTGATTTGCAATCCATTGGAACAACATCCACGGCGCGATTTGTCAGATCAAAAGGTAATTGCCGAAAATTGATAATTTCGCCTTAATTATTAAAAGGACCAAAATAGGCCAGAAAGATCCATGCTGATGTTAGGAAAATGTCAGAGAGTAACTTTTTTTTTTGAAAAACTTCAAAGACCCAGTTCGCATGCCAACTCTTTTGTTTTTCTGGCTTTAAAACAAATTAAACTTGAATTTTTCCATTTTCAATAAACGTGTTCTCTTCCTTATAGCACTGTCAGGTAGATGTTATAATAACTCTGCAGTTCAACAGTAGGCTGAACGAGTCCAAGACCACAGCAAAAAACAATCGCTAAGAACACGACAGTGGTCTAAGTCTTGTTAATTGGAAATCATTTCAATTCCCCGGGCAAATATTTTCTTTTTCTATCAGATTCTTATTGAAGAAAACAAGGCGTTATTATAAGGTATGCCAACTTTCTTTTCCCCTTGAAGACACATGAATTGCATGTCTCCTTTTGCATATAAATCCGTCCACACCAATTAAGTTGGTAGCAATTGCTAGCGCCACACCAACACCAGCAATCTCTTTGCCTCACACAAACGACAACCTATCATCAATCATCAACCACCATCGCAGACATTTAAATTGCATTTGATCGTTCAATTAAGAGGTTACCAATTTGACGAACCCAAAAGCTCGTACAAGCAGCGATCCGATTTGTGGAACGTGTTGTTGCTAATTGCAGGTGGCCATGAAGAAATAATTTTTCTTTTTTTTTTTTTCAATTTTCCTTGTAACTTTTAAATCATTCAGCTATCAAATTGAAATTATAAGTGTATCTCAAAAATGTCATTTCTATTTCCTCATAAGTTACTGTTATTGAAAGTGCAAAACTCATTTCGATAGCATTTTCACAATTTTCACAATTTTCACATCATAACTAGCCGCAGATAGCTCAAAACAAATTACTAGTACACCCCATGGGATCACAGACCAAAATGTACTGGATCTATGAATCTCGGATGTAGGTATCGGATTGAACGATCCCCAAAATTTCGTACGAGTACGAATGTATGAAAACTCGTAAGTCCATGAATATTAAGTAACATACGAGTACGAGTTCAATCAAATGTTATCCGTGGATGGCGGTTAATTTTTGTTTTCTTTTGTTTTGCTTGAGTGTGGAGTATAATTTATTTGAATTCAAACACTCATTCTCGTACGGACGTTGGTTAGTAGTAAAGTTAAAGCCATTACCACTTCGTAATTGAACAACTCACACTCGGATTAATGGCTTCCAGGGTACCAAAGGCGAACGCGTGTGATTTATTTTTTCAGTTTTTTTTTCTACCTTAAGACCTCTTAGGCCAACATAACTTCATTTAATTTGGCATTTTGCACAGAGAGAATCATGTTTGGTTGAGTCTAGGTATGTAGTCATGCTCATGGTTGTAGGTGTACACATTTGGGATAAATAATGAGAGCCTCTATTCGAGTACCGAGTACCAGAAAAAGCTGTAAATGTGAAATTACACATTTTTTTGTTGTTGTTGTGTAATTTAAAATTGATTTATTGTAACGATTAGCCTCATATGTGCAACAATGTTTCTATGATTGCCTTAAAAGGAAAAAGTCACACAGGTGTGTCACAATAAGGATGTCTTTATGAGAGATTCAATCCAGTTCGCTGGAAAAACTTGGTTTTTATTCAGCAAATGAAGATGGTAGAAAGGATGCAGTAATTAGCACTTTTTACATATTTTCCTAATGTTGACCGCCATACCAACTGACAACTTGCTTAATTCTTACTCAAAGTGGTGCTTCAAACTAGGCTTCAACCAATACCTCTTAATTGCCATTATCATCTTTCGTGGCACACATCAAGTTGGCCGACAAGGTCTTTCTCTACCACGTTGCCGCTCCAGAATAGATACAAAGGCATTTCATATCGGAGCTTCGGTGTTGATTCGCCCAGAACAAAGCCTTTTGGCACCGCAAAGTTATAGGTTGCCATTACTTATAGTTGTAGGAGCAGTTGGTGCATAATGCTCTTTCTTGTCGACAGCATGTACTTGGCTTTAACCTCACATCTTTGCATTATCTGAATCAATGGGCCGAAAAGCTGTAGCAACAACTCACTAGATCCTTTCTTTTCAGGGTTGGTTACGCATACAGGTAGTCGCATAGACTTCTGAAACATTGTGCCTTATGGTATTGTCGGGGATGAATTACATAATTCTTTCGAGTTTCGACATTGAACAAATTAGTATGCAATTCCTATATAGACAGTTGAGAGCATATAAATTTTAGACGGAATAGTCCATGTCGTCGAAAAGTGGAATGATGGTCGCTTTCGCCATTAATCATTCGAATTTTTAGCCCCGACACTACACTATTTCTATCTTTGCATTATTTCTGTGTCTTAGGCAAGTTCTTTTTTTTTTTTTTTTTTTTTAAACTTATAAAAGGGATTTTTGCAGAGTCACCCGTCTGTGATTCTTTCCTTTTCATTCCATCCAAGTCGATGTTTCTCCCGTCATCATTTCTCAAGCAGCATCGCATTTTATGCCACTTGTTTCGCTGCAAGCCCTTGTCACCTTGGTAAGGAGAAATCTAGAATGAAATATGCGAGGTCCTTACGGGTTTGATGTCTGTCGCCACTGGTAATCGCCACTGATCCTACAATTCAGGGATTTCTCGAAAGATTTTAAGATACTCGACTAGAGTAGACTCTCGCAACTGTAGCTTATTATTCTTGGACATAAAAAACAAAATACTGTCTGTCGATGTAGGCTTTTAAATATGCCTTGGATTGATCAGAATGTAATCAATTTGGTTGGTCGATATTTGATCCTTGGTAAGATGTTTAGAAATAAAGTCCATTAAGAACGGGTGTCATGTATTGAACTACCGCACTATATTTGCTATGAGGAATGTCCCTTCATCTGATACAGTTTAAATACGGACAATCATATTTCTAATATGTTTAGTCCCGTGCACATATGATCTCATCTTCCAATTGAAAAAGTCCAGCTCAATTGCCCAGCTTTATGTTTTCTTCCAACCGTTTGCTTAGCTTATTTGCAGATAGTTTTAGACGTCCTTCAAAATTGATCTCCGATACCTCGACTCTTTTCCTTAAATATCTCATTCTTTCTTTCATGTAGTATACAGTACCATTACTACGCAGCAAACTTACACCGCGGTGTTGTCATTACTCATAAAGCAGGTATCGAAGATAATTGTGTCACTTATGAATAGCACATCATTCGAAACCTAGCGAAACCATTCGTGGTCATTTGTTCTAGCAGACAACCGATGCAAAGGCTAAAGTTACTCTCGTCATAGTCATGTAGATCCGAAAGGCTCTTCAAAATGCTGACAGCGATTATAATGTTTTTGAAATTCCTACAAGTTGATCCCCGATTTTGTGTAGAGCCGCATGTGCTTAAGAGCAAAAAATCGAGAAACAGGAACCAATAGTCAATATAAGTCCATCATCTGCTCTCGGAACATAAACCAGTGAGTCGTTCAACATGCATCACAGCAGTGGAAACAGAACAGCCTCGTCAGCATCTGCAATCGGGTTTCTGTTCGCCTATTGCTCTTATCCACAAAACTACTGTTTCGCCTAATTCATGTTGTAGAGCCGTTTCCTTTTTAATTTTTGGAAAAAATGCTGCGTTCGTCAAGTGTTTGGCATACATTCCAATGCCAAACTGGCAACGTACGAATATATTCTCCTCAGAGTTTTCAGCAAATGATCTATATCCATTCGAAGATAAAAGGCAAATTTAAGCCATCAATCTATGCGCTGTAGCCTCAACTGTCGCTATAACCGATAACAGGTTGAAGGTACAGTGAGTTGTGTTACTCAGATCACTTTGGAGATAGGAGTTGCTTGTGTTATGACCAAGTTTGCGGAGAAATAAATCTGGTTTCTGATTACGACTATCTGAGCATTTACTGCCTTCCTGATGTTCTCCTTGTGCTTCGATTTTGTTTCCCAAAAGTCTTTACAAAAGGCACACTTATATATAACTTATAAAGGTGCAATTTATTTAGATATTATAGAACTTCCGAAATGAAAACATTTGTTGATACAATTTCTTAAGTTAAGTTAGGGGTGGGCCAGCCATTGGTATCTTTTTTAGAAGGCTATACAAAAAACACAGCTCAATTCTTTTCAACGATTGTCGCTTTACTTTAAAGAGTAGAACTTAAAATTAATTATAAAATATTTTTTTAATCATATTACTGCCTCGACTTGCTTAGCCTTGTAGGCCATCCTATCAACCAAATTTTTCATTACGTTTTCTATGGTTTTGGTCTCTAATTCACGAAAAGCTTGTCCAATGCCTGATTCGTCTCTCGATTATTCGCATATTGTCAATCTTTAATGGTACTCCACAAAAAAAGACACACGGCGTCAAATCGGTCCGTGGCGGCCAAGCAACATTACCAAAATTATTGACTGAACTCTCATTGAACATTGGATTGTTTGTGTAGAACTTAGCCCCATCTTGCTGGAACTATAGCTCGTCTAAGTCTTAATTCTCATTTGGACATAAAAAATCGGCTATCATGCCTCGGTAGAGTTCCCCATTGACTGCAACAGTCAGAGTGAATTGGCTTCTCTTTATCTTCAATTGGATCTTCCGAGCCTCAAAGACGGTAATTTGGTTTGCTTACATATCCGACGAGATGGGAGTGCGCGTCATCTTAAAAGGCCTTAAAACACCTTAACCTTAACAGAAAAGCCGGTTGGTTATTTTACTTCTTTTTGAAAGTAAATTGGACCTCGTAAGGGAATAATCCGAGATCCTTACACAAAATCATTTTTATTTTTGCCGCATTGAGGTTCTCGAGCTTAGACACACACTTTCGGCAACAATATTCTCCATTAAGCGCACAGGACCAACACGAAAATATATTCAATTATCAATCAGCAAACTAGTGTCACGAACTTTGTTCACAAACTGCAATTGTTGCATTATTTTGACAAAAATTCTCGCTGTTTCGTCAACAGAGCATGTGCTTTCTAAACAACATTTCGATATTTTTCAATTTTGTTCAACCGTAAGTACATAATTTTATACAGCGAAAATACAATACTGAATTTCTGTCATTTTTTGGAGAACATAAGAGCTGTAGGTGTCAAAATAACATACGATTCAAAAAGATACCAACAGATGGCCCATGCTTTAATTTTTCAAGTTTTTATATTAATTTTTGTATAATCATATAAATGTTCTAATTTTGTTTTTAATTTTTTTTTGCAGGTAATTTAAAACATGCTAAGATACTCAAGTGACAATTTGGATACGGTATGTGCAGGATATTTGACATAAAAAATAGTTAAGACACAATTAAATGACGGTTTCCTAACGATAAAAGAATGTATTATCTTGAAAGAAAAAAATAATTTCGCCGATTTTACAACTGACTTAAAACTCTTACCGACTACTTAATGTTCTAATCTATTTTCACGAATCTTTAGAAATACATTTATATATCCGTAAGAAAACCACCTCTAGAATAGTCGTCTATCAATTATTCCAAGCACAAAACCGTACTAAAACAAAAAAAGTAATAAATTCGTCAACATTGCTTAGTTGAATAATTTAATTCAAAGATCAAAGCCAACCTTGGCACGTATGATGGCAAGTTGTTGATGGCAATTGTTAACAATTCAAAGAGCCAACTATCAGACGCATAATTACGAGTGTTGAAGCAAGTACGTGCTCTTGCCATTACACGCAAATGAACTATTTAACATGCGTTGTCTATTGTTATAAGGTTTTTCGTTATTTTTCTTTTGTTTAACAAGGCTCCAACGATTATATTCTAGAAGTCTTTAATTAGTAAAATATGCAAATTTTATAAAAATAACTTTAGATTCGCCAATTGCTAAAAATATCCTTAGAAGTGCTCGTACGTGGCTTTAAAGATTTTTAGGATTATTTGTCTACTTCTTGGTTTCCTTGAAATTTTCCCAAATTCTTTGGATGCTAGATGGTTAGTGAACCCTATTAAATTAAATGATTCTCGACAAATGAAATTCAAATTTCATCCACTGTACTATCGAGGCTACCGGAAATGCTTTTAAGATTTATTACTTAGATACTCGTACGTATGCAAGTTCCATGTCAGTTGTTGATCTCATAACACAAGACTTATGTATGTACCACCATCACTAACCAATGCTCAGTCATTAGATACAAAACAAGTAAAAAAAAAAAAAACCGATTTACAATAAAAATTAGCTCAGAGTGTAATAAAACCGCAACCGTACCTTAACCGCGTCTGTGCATGATTCCAAGTAACCACTTAAGCTGATTTTTTTTTGTTTCTCTTGTTTTTTTATTGGAATTTGGGAGTTTTTTTTTGTTGTTCCCCCTTCATGTACGAGTATCTGTATGTTGTGGAGTAATTTTCAAGCTCCCTTACCACAAGAAATCGATTATCGCACCCGAAACAATTACCCGATAAAGGGAAAAGTGGGGAAACATGGTTTAAAGAAAGCAATCGTATCTCATTGTCTAGCCGATTGACCGGTACGTAGGTATCCGTACACGTACACTTCAATGTCTGTCAAGTACTTATGACTGATGGGATGAAATATTCCTTGGATACACACAAGTATGACAGGCACTTCCAGACTTCCACTTTTCGAGTCGAGTTTCATAGACAGAAAAAATAAGTACTTTCTCTTTGGATTCGCTGATACCCTTAAGATGACTCTCTCTCTGTCTCTCTTTGGTGATAGACATGTTGAATTGAATATGATGCCGAGACTGAGGAATGGATATGTTGTTTGAGTTTGTTTTATGTTTTTTTCATAATTTTTTTAGTTATGTTCTGTCATAGAGTGACCAGCTCAAGTGAAAGCCAGTAAAGATGACCAACAAGTTGTTGCCTTTTTTTCGTTTTCATTTCATTGGCAAAATTTTTTAATTAGGAAGTCCGATTGTAGACTCAGGGTGTGACAGGGTGTCTGGCAGTCGGTCCGATAAAGTGACCTCCGTTTAATTTATTTGAAGAGATAGACATGTGAGGTTTTATGCAAATGTCTTCTTGTCATTTCCGATTGTTACTCAATATTTGTGTTGATAACGCCATCGTAATACTTGAGTGATAGGTGATGGGAAACCGTTGATTCTCATGAAAATGATTGACGTGATGATTTTCTTTTTTTTAAAGGGAAAGTACCAACTTTGTCCTAATCTTGTATCTTGCGCTCTACTTCCAAGTTTTAAATAGATCGATACTTGAAGTCAAAGACCACTGTACTTGTTTCTGTGTCCAGAAACTCATGAAAGCTGTTTACAAATTGAGTTCTGTGGGCGGTGATGGACGTCCAAAAACAAATCGACTTCAGACAGTATGACGAGAAAGCGTGACTCGAAATTCACTCATGACAAACCTGTGGTATCCAGAATTCGACATTTAAGACAGTGACACTGAAGGACCTTAAGAAGAAACCCTTTAACTTCTTTTGCTCTGCAAACTTATGTGTACATCCTCGTCTTGCTTCTTAAAATTGTTTCTAAAAACAAAATACCAACGCTTTACTTACTTATTCTCTTAGGTAGAGTTACAATTCGGGGTAAATCTGGGCCTCCACTAGCATGGTTCTCCAGTCAGCGACTGACTAGCTAGCTGCCTTTGGTCATGCACTCCAAGTCGGCTAAGGGGTTTTGGTTGATATCCCATCTATTGTACTTATGCGTGCTACAAAAAGTGAGATGTTCTTCTACTGTGTTGTTCCTTCGGGTTAGATACGAAGACTCTGCTGCTGACCATGTGGATGTCACTGAATAACAAGTATAGCTCGTCGTTGAGTTTTCTCTTTAAAAGCTCATCAATGCAATCGGGACCGAATATTTTTCGAAAGATTTTTCCTTCGAAATGACTGATAATCTCTTCATCTGCAATCGATTGAGTTTATGCTTTAGCGCCATAGAGGATAGAGCCTTGCCACTCAATTACCTTCATAGCCCAACGAAACTGCGATTAGTTAGAGTGATTCTTCTTGGCAGAATTTATAGCAGAGCCAAGGTAGACAAGATCCTTTACAAACTCGAAATTATAGCTACCGACTTTGATGTTCTGTTCGATTCATCGATATTGTGTATCCCTACTTTTTGGCAGGATATACTTGGTTTACAGCAGCCCGCTGTATTTTCCTAAGAACGTCGATATCATCGGCGTAGACTAGCCGTTGAAGCATGGGCCTTTTTTTTGGAAAGGCCCTTTGTTCTACCTAATTCACAGTAAGGCACCAGTCTAATAAATATTGAACACAAGGTCCTACTAAGTGAACTGTGTATGATATAAAATATCCAGCGAGCTGATTGGACTTGACAGTTGAGGCAAGACATCATCTTCAAGTCACACCAGTGCTGTATGATCAGGATTTTCACTATATGGAAAGCAAGCAAATCGACTGGGACTTGCAGTGAACATGGACAAAACTAAGTATCATCTGCGAACCTTCTTGTCTGTACAGCACGTTATTGTGAAGAAATACAATTTAAACGTAGTGCAGTGATTTATCTATACTAAGTGATATTTTTTGCTGTTTGGTTCTTCAGTGTTCTGTTTTTTGATAGCTCACGCACAATTCCTCACATGTTTTAAAGCCAAAGATAATCAGTTAGCATTGCCATTTTATGATGAAAAGACTTACAACCGAAGAACGCTTATGAATTATTGAATTTCGCTATGAAAATTCGTAATCTGTGAAAAATGTTTTTCGCGTCCTTTTACGGTCGTAAAAAACGACCTAGCGGGTAAGCACTTTAAGCCATAGTGACCAGATTTCGCACCAGTTGTGGACAGAGGCGTACAGAGGAAAATATTGCTGCTATATTTGCCAGTGTTAAAGTAATGTAGACCGTGATTTGTCCATTCGTCCCCGTTCGTCGCAATTGGGATTGTGTTACTCGTCTACGTGGAAGATTTAACACAAGGATCTTGGTCGTAAACCTTACAAGAAGTGAAGCCAACCGACCTGCCACAGCGTCGAATTTTCAGTGAAAAGTTAGATGAAGATCTGCTTTTTTATCGAAAAATTGTCTTTAGCGTGGAAACTCATTTCTGTTTGAATCTGTATTTTAATGAACAAAACTGCTATATTTGGTGATGAGCTACCTCAGACAATACCAGGGCTGCCAATGCACCCATGAAAAGTCACCTTTTGGTACGAATTATGTTCCGCCGGAATTATTTGCCCATATTTTGTCAAAGATGACCGTGAGAACAACGTTTCCGACAAAGGCGCACGCTATCGTTCAATGATCTCGTTTTTTTTTTTTTTGCTCACAGTACACGAGCTGAACGTGGTCGACATGCGGTTCGAGTAAGACGGGGATACATGCCACTCAGCACGGAAATCGATGGATCAATTGAGAAATGAGTTCGGTGAGCAATTTATCTCTCGTTCTGAATTGGTAATAAGCCTGCTAAATCTTGCGTTTTGGCGCCTTTAGACTAGTTTTTATGGGGATACGTCAAATCACTCATCTATGCCGATAAGTTAGCGACAATTGGAGCATTGAAAGGCAACATTACACGTGTAAATAGCGAAATACCAGCCAATATGCTCGGAAAAGTGACTCAAATTTGGACTCTCTGTATGGACCACCTTAAACATAGCCTTGGTCAACATTTACATAAAATAATCTTTCAAAAGTAAATGGAAAGATTCGATTTATCAACTCAAATAAAAGTTATATACATTTTTGCAATTTTTCTGTGTTATTTGTTTGACACTTAAAAACCAAACGCTCAGAAAATCAGCCAGTTATTCATGCAAGGATTAACAACTACAATATTGTCGACCTGAAGACTAAACGAAGGACAGCTCTTACTAGCAGATACTTCATTGGACTCATCAATGGCGGACTCACAAGAGAAACTAAGTCGATGGTCAATAAGTACTAGGTGGGGTGAAAAGTAACCTCCTTGGGAATGAAAAAAAAAAATGTTTTAAATGTTTTTTTATTTTATTCAATATAGTCCCCTTTTAGCTTGGTACACTTATTCCAGCGATTTTCCAACTTCTTGATCCCGCCCGAAAAATAATTTTCCGGAAATCGGACAATCGGTCGCTGGATGCGACAGCAATTGGAGCCGGAAGTCATTGCTCTTATGCAAAAACAAAAACGTTTTGCAGCAATTTCGGCCTTCAATCGCTCCAATAATGCACAGTAGTACTCGCTGTTAATGTTTTTCCTTTTTCGAGGTAGTCCACGAAGAGTACGCCATGATAATCCCAGAAAACCAACGCCATAACCTTTCCGACCCATTGAGCCTCCCTCGGCCGCTTCGAAGCACTCGTGCCGGTTTAAGTCGATTGCCGGGCACTCATTCTGTTCTCTGGTGTGTAATACTGGATCCAGGTTTCATCAACAGTTACCAATCGACGTCAAAAGTCCGCCCGATTCCGCATCAGCAAGTCCAAACACTCTTTCGAAGTGCTCTCGCGTTCGTGGTTTTGGTCAGGAGTGAGCGTGCGCGGCACCCAGCGGCAGGATAACTTTTTCATATGCAGAATATTGCCCAAAATATGGCGTGTGCGCTCAGTACTAATCCTTGTGGTATCTGCTAGCTCACGCACCTTCACTTTCCTGTCAGCCAACACCATTTCATGTATTTTTTTGACATTGTTCTCTTTAACTGCATCGGAGGGCCTGCTGGCCACCACGAAACTTTTGAAACCAATATTTGACGGTATAATCTGACGGAGCATTAGCCCCATAATATTTATCCAAGTTTTCTTTTGGTTCCTTCGCCGTTTTGCCTCTCAAAAAATAATGTTTTATGAGAGAACGAAAACCATTTTTGTCCATACTCAACATGATGCCAAACACGTCAACAACAATCAGCTGTCAAAACAAAACTAAAGACAGTATCGCACTGAAAGTGAGCATGTCTACCTAAATACTAACGGACCATAAGCTTTTTTGCAGTAGCAGCGCAATCGGGCACCTAGTACATCGTCATATCCCCCATAATGTAAGGCGAAAAGTCATCAAAATTTGTTGCTTATAGGCTAGGAGTATCGGCTTTTTTGGCCTAAGAGTAATTTGGCGACACTGATATGTTCTAGGACATTCGAATCCAGTGATCAGGCTGGCTTAGTAGAGATATATTGTCTCGGATACTTCCCCAATTATTTTGCGGCACTGCAATTGCTTTTACATGTGTGATACCGAAGATGTTGTATGGCTACCCTATCCACAGAAGCTTTTCCAAAATACACCCCATGGTAAAACTTTTATTTGATCTTTGTCTGTAGCGACTTCTTCATTTCGATGATTATTTGAATTGGAAACAGGAAGCTTCGACACTCGGACCTCTCAAGTTCTAGGTAACTAAGTAGATCCTTTTGTAGAGACATCTTGAGCCATTTACCACTATGTTTCTTGCTGTGACCATATCCGCACCTCAATACAATTCTTTGACTATTGACAACCCATTTGAAGTCATCGAGACATTTTTTTGCTGATTTCCTTCTTAAAAGTGCAAAGGCATATTTAAGCTTGTTGGATAAATAAGAAAGGGCACAAGTGTATCAAGTATCAAGTGTAAGCTCAAGAGCGTAATTAGTAGTTTTGCTCCAAAACAGCTGCAAAGCCTGCGCCAGGAATGTCAGAACCCTACTTTAAGAGCAGTAAAGCATGTACAATAATGAAAATACTAAATACAGTCACCCATCTCCAAAATGAAATCCGAATGTTTAAATACTCCTGATCATCAAAATAGTTAAATAAGAACGAATAAGAAAAAATGAAAAATTGGTTATTGTACTGTCAGTTGTGACCTCTATTAAATGAAATGTAAAAATTGGCTCAAGTTCACCACTCATGACTATTTATCTTGAGCTACTTAACTAAATAACAGCAAAATGAAAATTCTAAAAGTGAAGTCTTTCAAGAACCACATATTGTATACTGTATACTCGTACACTCCACAACTACTTAACTTGATTTATATAAAAGATACAATCGCCACAGTTGTATCGGAAAATGCCACCTTCTGTTGAATATTAACTCAATCTGAACCGCCAATATAGAGTAATTCGCATGTGACAAGTGAACTCATTTGGATGCAAATTTCCACACTTGCTTGACACTAATTTAATAGTTAATTTATATCTCATGTTCTACTAAAGAATTAACTCATTTAGATGTCTAGATACCTTGCGAGTGCAGAGTAAATAATTATATTATCTGTGCTTGTCTCAAAGCCAATGACTCCAGTTATGCAGGTGGCATTTAAAGTAGATTTAGTTGTAAGTGGAGCCGAGATACGCTGTCTAAAATGAAATTTGTCGTTGGTTCTTAAAAGTTAGTATTTCAACTAAAATCTGCTTAGCGAGTCTAATTAGAAAGAAAACAATAGCTATCTGGTAGTTGTCCGAACAAAATAGTTGACAGCAGATGAATGACTTCAGTTGCTCGAACAACTCTAAGTAAATTACCCCGCTACCCACGCTGAAAATTTGTAAAATTTTTCAACTTCTTTCCCGTATTAACTTGAACTATGGCACGAAATTATACCTTAACACTGGTTTACCTGTTAAAGATACACCTGACATAAAAACTGATCTGTTCTCACCTCAGTTGTTAGTTCGTTGAAGTAACATGTATAACTACGATTATGTTAACAGTTAAAATGACTTTGTTTCTGTACAAACATTCTTCAGTTTATTACAGAATAAACTTCCTCCACACTCATACCGAAAGCTACGAATAGAAGCCTAACCATGATCAAGCAACTAAACCATTATACGTATCTTGTGCACATTCAAGTGAAGCCTTGCATTGGCAGCATTGCGGGTATGAGTGGCACATTCCGCCAACATATTTTGCCAACCATTGCTCAATGCGTTCCATTTTGTCGGCGTTGTAATAGTTGTTGCTGTGTGAAATTCCAAAACCACTCTTATGGCTGCGTTGCTGTATCATACATCAGTTTCTGAAGGTAGAACTTATCATGTGAAGCGAATTCGATTGATGATTTATTGTCATAAGACTGAAGCAACTGATAGTGGATCTGAATATTTAGATACATTTGAGCCAGTAAAATTAAATCAGATTGGTGGAACTGATACAGATGAGTGGCTTAAAAATGACAAGACCGATGTATTTCTATTGATTTACTAAGGTTTACCAATGGAAAAACTTAGACTGAGTTTAGCTGTCTGAGTGTAACCTAATCTTTCACAGATTTGAGCTGTTGGATCTGCTGTATGACCTTTCAATCAGCGATCAATACTCAATTTACTTCGATTTGTCCAGAATTTTTAAAAAAATGTTTGAAAATATGTTTCAAATTTGAGTACCGAGTGACATTCTTAAATGAAGATCGTTCCTGATTCCTGATTCAAAGGACGACCAAATCCTTCTATTTTGTAACTTTCCAAGGTCCATCCTTCAGGTCAATGTTTGCAATTGCATTCCCCAGATCATTTTTATATTGAGTTTTTGATATTTTTTATCAGTGTACAGACATTTTTCTTTTGAATATGCTTGAGACGTGAACTCGTTACTCTGTCTTCCATTGCCTGAGCTAGGACATTTGTTCAAATTTATTTAAATTTAGCGAAACGCTGGTTATGATGCTGTTGACTGTAAGTCCTTGAGGCGACGGCATCTCTCCCTTTAAGGCATTTATACTACCTGTTCAATCATCCACCGTCCATTTGCTAAAGTTTCCTTACGCTATTGCCATTATATCTGGGCTGTTTCTTGGATGCTTCGCGCACTTAGGTAGCTATACATTGATGCTTGACAAAAAAAATTTGCCTGAATTCGAGACTCTCAGTGACGCTCTTATGTACAAGAGTTTATTATTCGCATGTCACTGAGCTCAACTAAGGTACAAATAGAGATTTTCTATCGCATACTTGTGAGCCGTCTTCCAAGAATCTACTCAGATCTGGCTCATGACCAATTCCTATCAAAAAAGATCCAGGTGAGCTGAGCAACACAGCTAATATCTGTCATCGCTAGTCTTGACGAATTATTATTATTTCTTCCTCTGATAGTTCCCGATCCCTGGCAACTTGTAACAGCATCCTCACTGTTAGTCTTAGACCCTGCTTTGCTGTTTAGCGCAGACCTGTCTACAAGTCATCGACAACGAAGTTATTCGACTTGTTAAAGTTGAAAACCCACAAGGTGATGTCGACCTTCTAGCAGTGTAAATAAGCTACCGGCAAAGCATGATGATCTTCAACAAGGAGGATCATCTAGGTTTACTTGTTAATTATCTGTTAGAACAAGCTTTCAGAAAAATACGTCGCTGGTGCCTTCATCAGTCTCCAAAGAAGTTCTGGTCTGTCTCACCTGCATGGTAGCTCCTCCAGCAGGATACCCGTCTTTGTTCTGGGTGCACCAATATATCTCCCTTTTTTCATAACATGGACTGCACTTTCAAAACTATTTTCCGTTTGAAAAAGTAGCCCTTGGTAAAACATTCACGATCTGACGTGTTTGAACTCAGAGCTGGCCACACAACCGATCGAGGATGTCCCGCCACTGTCTCTTCAGATGACGACAATGTTAGATTTCGTTCTTCTTAGGGATTTTTCTCCAAGCGTATAAATATTTTGCCAAATGGCTTCACAGATACTTTAGCTCCTCTTTCATGGCCACTTTGATTGATCCTTGAACAACCGTATTTTCTGCCCATGCGTTTAAATCTCCTGCGGCTTTTGTCGCTCGTCCATTAGCAAGGGGAACAGCTTCTAGAATTTGCTATGATGGCTTTCGGTGCACCCTTATTTGTAGGTGCAGTTTGGCATTTTATGCGCATTTCTGTGCTCAACCTCTTGTCGTATTCTTCCCTAGAATATTATCACTGCTTCCTTCATCGAGTCATCTACTCATTTTGACTTTTGTAATATTTATATTACTTCTACTGAAGCTGCTTAGAACAGAATAGCTAGCGTAGCTTTACATTTCTTCAGAGTAATTTGAATGCACTTCATACATGCATAGCCTTCGCACGAATCACTGTTCATATGCTGCCCATTTTCAACCCTCTTCCTTGGTCTGACTAGAGTAATTTTTTTGACCGTTTGGATCAACAACAGTGAGACACCACTCCAAAAGCAGAAACAAAAACTTTCTCAGGTCTCACATACCCTCTATGTGTATCACATTTGAAACTGTAACACTGTCATACTATGACTTAACAGCATCAACTTCCGTTGAATCTTATGAGTTTTAAAAACAAGACACTGTCGATAAATCCGACCTACCTCAACCTCTTTCTTAGCCCACATTATTGCTTATTGCAGTTTCGAACAAAATTTCAAGCAAAACTCCATCGCACAATTGGCAAAATAAATGAATCCGAACGCAACCTATGACACTAATTGCTAATAACTGTTCCTACGAGTATTTTGTTAGCACCTCAGTTAAGTATCGACACCTTACAAGTTACTATTGGTTAGTTGCAAACCCACTGCGAATGCCAAATTTAATTGCCAATACCGTGCCGTTCTATTTTTGTATCCAAACGGGTACCTCTGCATGAACAGATGTATAAATAGGAACTTCTGTATGAAGCTGCTGCAGTGAAGGGTCGACAACTCTTAGATTCCAAAATAATAAAAAAAAAAATACAAATCAGAACCAATCCTTAAAATACCCGCACTCGGATATTTCTTTCTAAAATACCCGAATCCCAAATGCACCACATAAATCAAATTTTTAGATATCTACAGCTAGAAACTGGCAGCTTGTCCGGGTCTATAGAGTATACTCACCAGCATAGGTGTAGGCTGAATTTGGAGGCCACCTAAGCACTTCACACAACCTACAGATGGATTTAAAGTACTTGTATCTGTTGGTACGCAAGTGTACACACTCATTGAGTTCCATTAGCCATTTAGGAAATATTCATACCATATGTACCTGATGGTAATGGTGACGCAAGCCAAAAACTCTTTAGGTTAACCTCTCTCAATGACAGCAACAAACATACACACAGGGTGGACATAGATACACAAAAAGATACATAGACTTACAGGGCATGGAGATGGTGCAGATGGTAACCTAAAGAGAGAAGAAAAACCGATTTTTGCTTATTTTGTGGGAGCATGAGGCATGACTTCTATCACTCCAAGACGAGCCAACCCATGAGATACATATTTGTAGATGAAAAAATTAAATAAAAAATCCGATACGATGAGATTAGGAAATTTCCATCGTTGTCGGCCGACTCGAGTATACTTCATCCGATGACAAGAAGCCAAAGTTAAGTGGCGTTGAATGCAAGCAGACTTGCCATGGTGAGGTCTTCTTAGTAAGAGTTTGCAGGTAAAGCTGTACTGCTTCAGCTGATCTCTGGCAAACAGGTAGTTTACCGTTGCACAGTAACAGTTTCTCTTGCGCAATATCGATTAAAGTGAATCGGCCATGCTGGGTGGTAATGAGGAGAGTTCTTTGTGTTCTTCTTGTTGCTGCTATTGTCAGTTTGTCTATCTATCCACCTCTAAGGCAGGTTTTAGTATTGAATGTATAGTATACAAGCTGGTGTGTGTTATAAATCAACCTATGCACCGAAATATATCAGATA
The DNA here is from genome assembly GCA_928272305.1 of Volucella inflata. Classification (NCBI taxonomy): domain Eukaryota; kingdom Metazoa; phylum Arthropoda; class Insecta; order Diptera; family Syrphidae; genus Volucella; species Volucella inflata. The sequence continues at coordinate 87,207,100 of OV743720.1, forward strand.
CACGCGTTTGGTATTTGGCGAAATGATGGGACGCGCCTACCAAATATTTGTTTCGCTTTACAAAAAAATAAAAAATAAATCTCCGGTGTATGTTGATGCAATTCAGGGCGGATGAATGTAAAATTTCCTAGACAAGGCATTCCGTTTCCCCAATTCACAATCTCCAATCAATTCGGCCATCAAGACATCAAATTTAATTTTTGAATTTTCGTACTCGATGGAGGTGGATCAGTGGTTACCACCAGGGTATTCGTACTCGCACCATGGACTTTTGTGCAGCCTTCTTGAATGGAATCTCAAGTTTGGTAAGGAGAAAGGCATGTTTAGTGGAGTCTATAGCACACATGTAAACATAATCTGTGCGAGAGTGCAATTTGATGTTTTAATGTATACTCGTACACATACCCGGATGTTGGAATGGTAAGTCTTAAGTCCAAAGATTGAGTAGGAGAAATTTAGGAAAACACTAACTGACCGTGTTGTTTGACTTTTTCCTTATGAGCCTTGGTTTGGTCGATGTTTTAGTTGGACGTTATATTTGTAATGATGATGTTGTGGAGTGATCATGTGAAATGGCGAATGAAAGAAATGAAGGACTCCTACCCAAAGATTGATCCTCTTAAAACTTGTCTACTCTGTAGGGGTCTATTTTCAACTTTACTGTGCATTTTATATATTATGGGCAAGCCTATTCAATAAAAGGGCTAATAAAAGTGAAATCTCGTTTCCTTTAATTTGGTTTTTTTTTGTTTTTTTTTCTTATAAAAATCGTGCAGAATGCCGGTACAGAAGGAAAGGAAAAACCAAAACGATGTGGAATCACCGAGTACTCAATTACAAATAATTGCACGCACAATCTTTGTTTAACATTTTGCATTCATTGGCATTATGCGTACGAATTCGTGTTGTTGATATTACGATTACCCAGCTCTAGGTATCTCTTTGACTGCCCTATGCATACGCTACATCTGCTTTAAGACATGCTGAAGGTTTTCTGTTGGAATTCAAGCACTTGTCCTCCATGGTTTTGTGATTGTTTTTATTTTTTATTTTTTTATTTTTAGTCTCTTACATTAATTTTATTCTCGGCTCGAATGGAGGAGGTGAAGGTACACCTTTGTTGGGACCCTTTCGGTTGAGTTAAACAATAAAATCATTGCAATTACTTTGTACAATTTTTGTATCGTTTACCGTCGGACGGTATGGGCATTGAGAGAGAATTCGTTTTTATATTCACCTATAAAGATCCACATGAAGGCAATAATAGTAATTTTTACCTTAGTCCTGTGGTGTTTTTGTTATTTTGTGTTGTAAGTCTACTAATTTACTTTTGATCAACTGGAGTGGGAAGAGGAGGTATATAGTATGTAAGAAAGTAAACAAGAAAAATTGGTCCAATCCATTGATCATAATTACTCATTACTCAAGACGATCAATTATTGGCACACCGGGGGTCTGGATTGGAGAATTCGATTGTAAAATGAATTTTCAAAAATTCGACCTTTTTCAGACATCTTTTTGGTTTTGAAATTTTTTATTCGAAGATTACATAACCAGCAGTGAAGTTGTAGGGAAGAAAACAAAAGAGTTGACGTGAGAACTTGAATTTAAAATTAGATAACTTGGTTGGCTTTGTGATAGTTTATGCACCTGTTACAGCGAGCGATATCGCCAAAAGCCTGGACATTTTGTCGGGATTGATTATGCCCATGTTTTGCAAATACTACAATATTGGTTGGCGCCATGCAAACCAAGCCATAGTCAGTAGCAAGCCCCTACGATTGGACCTTTTTGGTCAGAAAATCAAAATGTTGTTCAATTAGAAATAAACCCCAAGACACCAATCTGACTGGAATCACAATATAAACGCTAATTCAAAAGATCAAAATCTATTGACTTAGAAAATTTGCTACAAAAAAATCCAACGATTTACGGAACGGTTACTGTAGCTTGTCGTACTCACGTGAAAATATTCTTTGCTTTGGGATGTTGATGGGTAACTTACCTTATTCGAGCTAAGACTCATTGGCATAATAAGTTTACAGCGTTCAACCTGCCTATACAATCTTGAAGAACTCAGTAGATAATAAGTATTCTGTAAGTAATAGTCTTCATAAGCGACTTCAGTCTGCTTCCCTAGATGTTAATTTAAAAGCAAATCCGTAAAAATAGCTCTGCATACACCAGTATGTACCATTACCAGTATTACCCTCAATATAAAAAGTATACAATACAAGCACATCTTCAATTGCAACTGTCCTGTCAGCTGTGAATATAGGAAACACGGTCGATGAATTGACTCAAAACTAGTTAAGACGTTTGCCAGAAGAACCACACAATGTGATGATTTACGAACTATTGGCATACCCCGAAGTGGTGGTCTGAAGTTGATTGTTAATGGATATTTATTTGCGACTGCCCAAACTGCAACGAAAGTCACACAAATAACTCCCAACAAGCTATAAAGATGGGCAGATCAATGTGCTTTGTTCTGTGATTCTGCAGAATCTTCAGAACTTGGCATCTTCTCTAGGTGATAAGAAACTCCAAACATTAACCGCCCATCCTTTTCGACTATGGGCACAACTGTTCGCCCTTATGAAACCAATCACTATACCTACAGCACGTAAAGCCGCACAGATGTCTGGAAAGGAGAATGAATGCAGGATTCTTCCGGAAAACATGACCACTATCATTACCACTAAAACTTAATCGGTTTGCTGAGTTGTTTTTGCAAGAAGGATCAATAATGGATGGGGAAGATGACGTTGTTTTCTCTGATAAGCTAAATCTAAGCCTTTATTTTTTTTTCTCCTGATAACTTCAGATTTCAATAGAAATTTCGGAGACAAAGATTTTAACTTAAACAAAGCGGGTTCATCAAGGGTTTTAGCTTCAAAGAACTCGTGAAAGAAGCAATGGTAAATGCCTACATGCTCATCACAGAAGATGAAACAAACTCCAAGCTAGTTCATCCTGCAATCCTTCATGAATTCAGAAAAAAAAACAAGCTTCTTGGAACACACCTTATTGACAAACGTCTACCATGCTATAACTTTCGACACAACTTCAGGCCTACATTCCCAGAACGACTCAACTGGGAACAGAAAAAAACAATATTTGCTGAGGACTCATATGAAGGAGACAGGGGCATATGGTCTTCGCACAAAACCATCCATACATACCAGTATAGATATAAATAGCACCATAGTTCAGGCAGAAATTTACGATACAGAGCTCTGCATCCTGGAGAATCTAAACATTTAAAAAAACAAAAACATTTACATTCTCTTTGATGGCAAAGCATCCCTTCTTGCAATTAATGCCTTTGAAATTAAATTAAAACTGGTGTGGGATTGCCTTCAACTCCTATTACTGCTGGCACTAAATAATAAAGTCCATCTGATGTGGGTGCTAGGACATAGTGGATGTGAAGGTAATGAAAAAGCAGACGAACTAGCTAGAAAAGGATCCGCATCTCAATTCATGATGCCAAGACCATTCTGTGTGCTATCAACAAAAACTATAAAAATCAAGACAGACAAGCCAAAAACTTTATGCCAAACAGTTGCCACAAAAAAAAAACCGAATCACCTTTTACAACTCGGTTGAAGTCAGATATGTCTAATCACGGGCTTTTTTACAGGGCATTGCCGCGTAATGAAAACACCTGATGACCATGGGCATAGCACAAAACAACAAATGAAGATTTTGCAACGAGGACGTGGAAACAGCAAAACAAATATTATGTGACTGCGATGGTTTATTTAAAACACTTTAGCGTTTCAGGTAAATTTTACCTCGAAGCGGCGGACATCGCCGGCAGCTCACCTAAACTCTTATTCGTTTTTCTAACAAACTCTGGCATCATAGATGAGCTCTAAGTGGAGGACATCACAATAGGTCCATCTGCAGCCGCGGATCAATTTTTCCCCCTCCCTTACTAATCTAATCTAATCTAGGTTCAAAGTTATGAGGACATTTTCAGAAATTATACGGTCAATGAACTCGATAAGCCCAACATACTACTTTAACTTTATAGTCTCTCACCTATCAGTCAGACTTCATTTATGTTGATGAGCATGGAGACGATGGCCGAGCATTATGTGCCCAAAACAGCGCTCAGAATTAATCCTGTGTCTACCACGTCTACGCTCGGAATATGTAGATCTGAATCTAGCTATACTGCCTATTCCTGGGCTCCCGCCTAATTATCAAGGGTTGTTCCATCAATGACGTTGTTAAATAAAAAGCGAGGGTAGAGCTAAACTAGACTCATCATAAACATCATCAGACCTTTACACCACTGAGGGCTGTTATGATTTGTCCAGTTACAAGCTGCCGTTCATAGGTCTTGTTGAGTTGCAGGACCACCGGTCGTCTATGCCAGGACTTAAAACACGGTACCTTGGGAGCAAGAGCCCCCCCGGACTGCGATCAGGGCCTTGCTTGTTGAAGTAGGCCCACTTCTGGGAGCTGGCTTAAAGCTGCTGGTCTCACCCGATGTGGAGTTGCAACAAGTACTGGGTGCTGAGACCCTAAGATCAATTAGAGGTTTTAGGTAGGCCTCGACTTATACCAAGGGTGGAGCTGTGCCCTTAACACAGTTCCGCATTGGTATTAACCTAATGTAGGTTAGCGTTGGCAAGGCGTATCCTTGCCCCATGGATGCATGGGTATCCCGTGGTTAAGTCTTTCCGATAGGTATTCACGTATGTAAATCACAAGAAGTTCTGTACTGCATGTTCCATATTGCTTAGTGACTGGAAGCCATAGACATGATTGAGGATTGATGCACTGGTAATTGCTTTTCAGGCAATACCCTCAAAACTGAGAAAGCTGACTGGTCTGAATCATCCAATCATCCCATGAAGTAAACATTTGAGGTGTCTTCCTAGATTGCAACGTTTGTTGAGCTAAACATGTGACTTTAAGGACATTTTTTTGGCAGTGTAAATCACTATTCCGCAAGTCATGGAGTCTGTCACCGAAATAGGTTTTTACTCCAAAGAGCTCTTTTTTCGTCTACTTTGGTGCTTACTATACACGTCTGGATCTGCTGTTGAAGCACTGATTTATTTCCCTAGCTGAATTTTCAAAGCCGTCTTCCCTCCTAAAAGAAGTGGTTTTGATGCAACAAGCTATAAAAATTGGCGTACTTTCCATGACATCTTTGAATCCCTAGTGCAAAAAAATTCCTCGTTAATTGAAGTTCAAAAACTTAAAGTCGAGCCTATCCGAAAAAGCCGAACGTCTACTTCATCATCTAAGCATAGGCAAAGTAACTATGACAAGGTATGGAGGATTCTTACTTCCCGATGAGACCATAAATGGATCTTAGTAAACGCCCAGCTTAAGGTATTCTTCAATCAAAAGGTTTTACCCAACGGAACTGCAGAATGATTAAAGCAATTTCTGGATGTTTCTATAGAATGCATTTATTTCATCAAAAATCCAGGTGTTAAGACGGCGGATTGGGATACAATTATAATTTACATCATCGTGCCAAAACTTCCACCCATAACTCAACAGCATTGGGAAGAGAAATTGGGATCGGACAAGGAGTTACCAACCTTCAAGCATTTTTCTAAATTTCTGGAAACGAGATTTAGGACATTAGAAGCGGTGGAGCATAAAAAAAACGAAATCCAGTCATCCTGCTAAGAGTTTTGGAAATAAAACTTCATTCCACATTAGGCAAGGGCAGAGAGAAGAGTATAAATGCAACGTATGTAACAAGGGCCAATAAGTATTCATTGAATTCAGCACTCGAGCCTTCGTACTCAAAACCCTGACTGGCCTTTTCCCGGCAAAACGACTGATACACACTGAAAACCACATTTCACCCAGAAATGCTCTTGGCCAGAGCCTTAGCAATGCAATCAAATCTCCACATACTCGTATGGCTGCAAAACTTATATAGAATACGGTCCCGTAGAATTTTTCGGAGGACGTCCCCATACGAAATATTCGGATTTGTCTTACTGGCGAATATATAAGAAATACTTTTGGCAAATATGAGCAACACTGTTGCATCTCTAGCAAAGACTGAGTTGCACTTGGGGCTTTCTGTACTTCCAGAAAAGTTTGTGAGGTTTTCTGAACGCAATTGGAAGACCGAATTCACTGGTTTGTGTCAGAAGGTATCGTTGTAGCTGCTAGATTTGGACTTGATTTATTCTTTGGTTTTAACAAAATGTTATAAAAACTTACCTAGAAATTACAGGAAGCCTTCTTATCCATCATACTTATGCTATTCCTATTATAAAGTGATCAACAGTGTTAAGATTGTCCATTAACTGAATGCGAATGATGTGTGTACGAATTTCGCCATTTTGGGGTAAAGACCACACCATCTCCGCTCGATATTCCTTCAGACGTGCATCTCACTGGATTACTTACAAATTCTTTAAGAGCAAAATTCATGAATGTTACAAAAAAAAATACTTCCCTCTGTCAGGAAAAATAAAAGAGTTGAGGTGCGAACTTTATGTAAAAACTTCTTAGCCCCGTATTGATGCGTTCACATATTTTCCACATAAATGAAGTTTTGAAAAGAAATTAACATTACACTTGCACCTTTTCTTTTTAAGAATAAACTACGAATGTACAATGTAAGGAAGTAATCCTCAAGACTTGTAATTCTACGCCTCAATTGCATATCCACTCTAAAATTATACATCTCTACCAGCCAATGTTCATACCATTCTTACACAGCAGATAATTAAACTACATTCCGGACATACTTCAATTGCTGTAAATTAAACGTAAAACAGTGCCTCCAGAGCAATTTTACGCTAAGTCCAGCTCTACCCGAGGATCACTATTGGCCCGGACAAGGTGTTGAACAGCGAACTTATTTTATGCACCAACAGAGCACTACATAGTATTTAAGACGTCTATTTTGTGTAGGCCAGACCACATACTTACCCACTGAAACTATCTAAGGCTGGCTAACATGTACCATAGCATGGCAAGGCCCATACGTTCCGCCATCGAACAGATCAACAACAACATCGACGTTGACGACTATGTCTAACATAAGGACTCCAACAGCAAGACGACACTATAACACAGTTAGATACAAGTACTACTTTCGTACGATGGTAAATTTCAAAATCAAAACTAAATCCAAAAACAACGAAAAACAAGTCACAGCAAAAATCGAAAATCAATTTAACACTAATAATTAATTTTCCTTATCGTGGCGCTGGCCATGTCTTTTAAATCAACAGAATCAATATTTAAAATCGAATCAATTTTATTCCGGACCGCTGGCGTCCTAACCCCTATCGCCGCATAGTTTGAGCCTGACTTGTTGACTCTCGGGCTTGGTGTTACTTTGGATTTCGCAATTCTTGCTGCATTTCTGGTGAGAAACATGTCGACGTACGAATAGCAGTTGTGGTCGTCCAATTGCAAAGACTTATCATCGTATTCGTATGGATCGTGGTTTGGTGGTCATTGCGGTGGAAGAGGACCTGCTAATGTCCGTCCATTATTAGATACCAGAAAATATCGATTTATTATGATATATTAGAGGTTTTTTTCTTCAGTTCGTACAATTGTGTACGAGGTGGTGTAAGTGTAAGTAGTACCGGTCTAGTTTGTCCATGTTCGGGGAAAATACGTGAAAATTTCAAGAAAAGACGGTCGGGCTTGGCTTGGTTTAACAAGTTCGACTGTACGAATACGACGGCAATGGCTCGGCAAATTATGAGATAGTTAAATCATGTTTTAGTTGGTGGTGCTGTATCTGCGGCTAATGCAATATATTCATTTGCAGATAAAGCTTTTAGCCAGATGATGTGGATTTCGATTTGGCTAGAGCTTGTCTGACTATGTGCGAGTGTTACATGCACCTGCTGATGGGAAGCAAATTATTTATTGATAAGACGATCTGAAGGAAATTTATTATTTTTGTTTTTTTCGCAATAAAATTCGTCTGGCTAGGGTTGAAGCTGGCTTAATGGTTTTGCGTAATAATTTGCTTTTAAGAAACACAAACATTTTTCTTCAACAAGAATGCTTACTCGTAGTTGGCTCGAATTGAGATACCAACAAAGACAGTAGCAATAGTCTAAGATGCATAACAAAAACGTACTGTAAAGTTATTGGTGAGCATACAAAGTAAGAGAAAATTGTGGTTCGATATACATCTTTTCTGAACCGAAAACTGGGGGTAATGTATTGTCAAATTTTTGAGACCAATCTTACATTAACTATGTCCTTAGGTCAATTTAATTGAAAAGTCATGACTTTGCAAATTTTTTGAAATTCTGTTGGACTATAAGTTCAATTACACAGTGCTATGTCATTCCTTGAGAGATATTACTACTATTTAAAATTTAATGGAACGCTGTAAGCCTTAACGAAATCTCTTAGGGCTATGTGCTCTATATTATGTGAATACTGACAGTCCAGCAGATAATTTTTCTAAGAAGCCATGGCATCCTTTGCAGGTACGACAAGTTGATATTAACAGCAGACTTTACAAATTCTGATCTTTTACAATTTTTTTTTACACATTAGTCATCTGCCTCGACGAATAGTCCGTTCTTAGGTGTCATATTCTTATTGTTTCTTACTCTGGTACCCTGTCTACTATACATGGAACAGAAAGGTCTTCAGCTTCTGTCATATCAATCTTGAAGATAAGCTACTAATAAATCGAGATGGCTCCGTCTATGGCTTGCTACGAAAACGGTTGCTGCTCCTCGTCATGGAGAGTTTATAGGCTTTACATTTGCTTGAAGCCCAGCATAAAAATAAGGCTTATCGACTATAAGACATCGCGATCTCATTGCTGGCACCCTGATCAATGCTTGACTCTCAACTGAGCACTTTTTTTTTTTGGGGGTCATAAGTATCAGGTTACTGATTTCCAGGCAGACATAATATTCTGTATCTGATTGCAGGGTAGAGATCGCGAGAATTGGATACTATTTTAAGCCCTGTGCAAGCCATCAGAGAAAGAATAAGAGTATCTCACGAATTCTACGACGGGAAGAGACCAAAAACAGGTTTCTCAAAAGATAAACAACAGCCGGGGAAGTGTTTGACTGGGGTGTAGTTAGGTACTATGTAGTGCAGACATGTTGCTTTGAAGCTATTTATAAAAGAGATAACCTATCAGGGATAATATCCTTTATTTCGCTGTAACCCAGAATAGTTCACATAATGTCGACTATGATTGAGGATGATTTAGTCCACCTAACTACCTGCCAACACCATTTGACTCATTGAAATCTACCTACAGTAGCAGTTATCTATCTGTTAAGGAACACGCATCAAAAGATTTGTAAAATATTGTCAGACAATAGTATCATCCAGAGACTAAACTATCTGAAGTGCACTAATCGTGATTGGCATTTGATCCTTGCCATTTTGTCGCATCCGCAAATATAAAAATATTATAAAGGGGAATATCTAGTAACTTGCGAGGTCGATGAAGTATTACCTTTCTGGAGTTCTCTTTCTCAGACTGCCTAGGCTGGACTATAGCATAAAAAGTAAAAGCTGTCCTCACATAAGGCTATGTCTTCGCAGTCGTCAGGTCATTATACCCCAGTTTCAGTTCATGCTCTCTCCAGGGATCTAAACCTTTGAGTACTAAACTATCTTTGATATCTACCTTTCAAGAAAGTTTCCTTAGATCTGTCTTTGCTCAGCTCTTACTGTAATATGCTTGAATTTTTTCAACAACTAGAAGTTTATTCCCAATTAAAGCTGGCTTGGTATACCCTGTGTCGCTAGTGTCCTCGGTTCGTGCGGTTAAGACTCATCCTTCTGTCAGCCTGGTCAAAGTCAGCGACATCCTGTGCGGGTCCTTTGCTTATTACTGCTCTGTAGCTAATGTCAATGACGAAGGTTAATATTATGCCGAGAACAAAGAGCTTAAAGGTCATTGCACCAAAAATTAATCCGATTTCGATGGCAGCCTTGCTGCCCCTATTGCCGCTAAACCTGCAGCCTTTGAATGTTTATTCGATTGATTAAGTTAATAAAAGAGGGCCTCAGCCCTTGCCTTTCTCCATTTCTGCCTCATATGTGCAGGTGCATCGAAAAGACATTTAAGATATTGCTCTCACTTGTCAAGCTGATACCGTCTTAAAGTCCTTTGAGGTGCAGATTCTTGAGTGAGACAAAGGAGAGACTTCAGTCCATTCATTGGTGTTATTGTGTACATTTCTGTAATATTTTTAAGGCTGCTGACTTTTTGTGGATTTCCACCATACTAATCTAAAGTTAGCCATGATGGGTTGTCTGTTCATAGGTTTTTACATCCATACGATATAAATAATTTTTGGGCGGAAGTTGTAGAAGTCTTCTGATGTCTTCATATTCATCCTTTAAAATTCTTGTTGTTACCATTAGGAAACAAAGTTATTTTGCACTATTGGGGAGTAGGATTACTGTCCCTTGTTAGGAAGAAGCATCGAATTGCAAACTTTCTTTATTAATGTTATAACGACAAGCTCAGCTTGCATAGCCCATTACTCAAGTGTTTAACGTACGTACTTCGAAATATCATTAAAAAGACCCTTTGCGAGTCCACCAGCATAAAATTCACAACTTGCGTCTACAGCATGGATAAATTCACCTTAAGCTGTTCCTTTAAAGGCCTTGACTTAGTTTTTCTGTCTGACAGGAGCAGACAAGAAAAACGAAAATTCCGTTTCGCAGAAAGTTTAAACACATATGCCCAGTACTTTGAAATGCTTAGCAAAAGCGGAGGGTTCCATCACGTTTCGAGTAAGAAGCCAAAAACCTTTGCTAGTAACCTTATAGCACGACCTCTTCTAGATGCCGAGAAGCATTAGTTTGGTCTTATGAAGGTCATGCCATGGTTAGTGTATCTAGAGCAGAGCAAGGCTAGCTAAAGAATGCAGTGGCGTATTTCTGTGAAAGCTTGCTCTATATGACAACAGACGCATAGGATTTAAGTGGTGTTATCGTAGCTATGTAGACCTATGTAAATATATAACCCTCCTCGGACATGGATGTTATGTTAGGATGACATCCCCCTTACCTTTTATGAATGGCAACAGCGCCGAAGATGCTTTCGGGGTAAAATATTTAGTCCAGGGAAGTCTGCTATCCAGGACGACACCTAAGAACTTTATATCGTTAGAGAATGAAATGGTGACGCCTTTAAGCGCTAGATGAATCAAAACAGTTAGCTTCCTTCTTCCGTAAACAAGACGAAGCTAGCCCTCAGGGTCTGAATTCAAGCTTAGGCTGAAATTTCTTAGAGATTACATTCTCTTCTAGCATTTTGCGCATACCATTTTTAATGCTACAAATAGCCCTTTTATGGACAAGGCTTTTCATCTTTTAAGCCATCGGCTTAACTTCATCAAGGCGATAACCCTGGTGATTCTGTTTCCTTCTAGTATCCCCCCTGGGATTTCGTTTTGTTATAGGGGATGGGTGCCACCACTAATACCTAGTCAAGTCATAAATACTGGTACACAGAAAAATCAGCGCCAAATGAAAACGAATTAATATTTAAACAATTTTTTTTTGTTTTTATTTGGGTTATTCAATGACTACAAATCTTAGAACAACTTATTCGAAATGACTTTCATTTTCCATCCAGCACGACATAAGACGATGTGGCCACTCATCGACTGCAAGACGCACTTCATGCATGCATCCATTGTCCACCGCACGGACAAGGTCTCGCTTCAACGACTCAATATTTGAGTGTCGAGTAGAGCAAGCCATGCCCTCTAATACGGACCAAAACTTGTAATCCAACGGGTTGATGTCTGGACTACCAGCTGGCCAATTATCTGTTGATATGAAGTCCGGAACGTTGTTTTTGAGCCATAGTTGAGTCGTTTTTGCTTTGTGAGCTGAATATTGATTGGTTGAGAGACTTCACAATGGGTTCCAAGACGGTCGATTGATATACTTTGGCCAATGTTTTCACTCCTTTCTCGCAAAAATGGAGCTCGGTAACGCCATCGTCGCACACTTCCCACCCTTACCATTTCAGACGCGGGCTGGTGGCCTCTTTGAACCCTCGGGATGAGTTGGGATGCTTCTCTGGATGACCGAGCATACACTCGATCGTTTTGCTTATTGACCGATTCTTCTACGGTGAAGATTTCCTCGTCAGTAAACAGAATTTGTCTGTGAGCGTTCTTCGCGTACCGGCTGAGTAACGCTTTCGATCTTCGCTTGCGTTTTTCCTTCAATGCGGCCGTCAGCAGGTGTCTAGTGTCCTAAATCTTCTTTGATAAATCGAGACATGCATTTTTGCGAAATTTGCATTTCCCACGACAAGATCTTCTGTAAATGGTAAATGGTGCTGGAATTTGGATTGCATCCGGAAAAGTGATTTTCAGTGCTGGTTTTCGGACACGTACCATACATTGTCGACAAGATAACACACTGAGGCATAATTTGCTTCACATCATGTTACGACGGAGAGCTGTCGATTGAAGCCAAAGATCGGACTCACTCCGTGGGAACGTCTACATTCACCACCACGGTGTTAAATTAGATGGCTAAATTTTAACCTAGAGATACAAAGTGAAGCATTCTATCCACAGGTTTTAATTACAATTAACTTTAGACTGCGCAATAGTGGTATACATCTGGAAAAACAAATGAACACTGTTAAGTCTTCTTGGATACTCTATCTCTTTGAACGAGGGTCTGGACACTATTGTCCTAAGAACCGTCCGGTTCAATAAAAAATAAGACAGCCAAATTGGAGATTGGAGATGAAGAATAAGTTAATGTTGTTGCATCCACAGGATGACTTTCTTTTTGCTTCAGTGTGGTGACGTAGTAACGATATATTGTGTCTACAGATATAAACGCAGATGCGAATTCCTCAATTCCTCCAAATCTTCTTGTGATTTTGAAGTAGTTTAGCAGCAAGTATAGACTTACAACAAACAAGCTAGCTACTGAATGGGTGCATAATTTGGATTAGCTCCTTATTCAGCGGCAAATTGTTCTGCCACCTAACACCGATTACTATCGTATCTCAAAAACCACACTTGTTACGAATACACTTGTACTTGTATCGCAGTACCAGTGGTTAGAACCACTGATCCAATCAACATAAAATAACTTAAAATTGTGGAGGAACACCTCAAAACAATTTTCTCCTGCGAATACGTGCCCAGGAAGTTGTGGTCCAACCAACTACACTCTGTTGCACCTTTTGTATCCCATCAATACCATTTGTAACATCTATTTACGCAAAATATATGTGAAGTGAACCAAACCAGTGTTGAAACAGCAGCAATTCCTGACTACAAAGAGTCATCCACAGTTTCCTGAGATTATGAAAAGGAGCAAAAAAAATTTTTCAAAAATAATAATCGAATTAAATTCCATGAAAATCACACAAAAGACTTTTCACGGCCGGTTAAGTGCTCCTGCTTGATGGTTCGGATGCATCTCTTTTTCTCTCTGAGTCCATCATGCCCATTTTGTAGACATGTTTTAAATTTTTTTGTTTTGTTTTGCTGTACATCTCAAGCTCTTAGCTACCACACCATTGATGGTCATGTGGTTAATACGCTTTTCAAAGTGAGGGGGATTAAGACCAGAAAATAGAATCAAATCAAAGTGATGGTATCGATTGGGGAAGGAAGATACTCGTACGTAACTCAACTTTGAATCCATCCAACGGAAATTACTTTTTTCGAATTGCAGTTTTTATCTGATTTTTTGGCGCCATAAATAATGGACAGGGAGGAAAATTATGATTTGACTCTCTCTTTCTCTCACTCCGTAAAACACTGAATGGATATCAGTTTGATTTCTGTTTTGTAAGGAGCAGCAGTGATTTCATCGATTAGTCAAAGTGCGAGTGCAGAAATTGTGGTAAGGAGCGTTCCGCATCATAAGTTATGTAGATTTTTGTTGTTTCGCACCTCTCAACGTGATCTACAAATTGACATCTAAATAAGCAGTATCCAATGGATACAAATACGTAGACTGTGAGTCAGGATTTCAATCCAACTGATTGGCTATGTCCGTTTGGTGTCCATCTATCTGTAGGAGAAAAATTAAATCTGTTTGTAGTTTTTGTTTTATATTGCGGTGGCGGATGTTCCACCATTGATAATAGGTTATTACTACCATTGGGGTCATGCTATCATCATCCTCTTCAAATACGACTTCACCTAGTCGGATATGGATACATCTATTCGTATGTAGTCACAGTCTGGGGTCTTCATGCTCAATATATCTTTTCAAGTGCGTTGCGTATGCCCATAGCCATTGGATTGTTGTGAAAATTGTACTTCCTTCCATTTGGGTTGGGATAGTAGGGTCTACAAGTACTCGTATCCATGCATAATGAAAAAAAAAAAAAAAAAAAAAAATGAAAATACAAGAGTCAAAGCAGGGAGAAGAAGACCTTTTTACTCATTTTGATGAAGAGGGAGGGGGTCAGTGGGCTCAATGTAATGGAGGTCTGTGTTGTATATTTTTAGTACGGGCAGTACTGTGGCAATAAAATTCAATTCGAGATGAAAGATAATTACATATTAAAATAAAAGAGGGAGGTACCACCATGCAAGTCGGAATGTGCTTGTAGTAAATATCATCATGGCCTTCTTTGCCTTTGAGTGCAGCGGAAGTACGGATACAAAGCTGCCAAGTCTCTAGTCAGTACATATCTACTAGGCGAGTCGAAAACTAAACTAAATAAAACTAAAAATCAAGGCTTTGTGGTACTTTGTTTAGGTTGGTGGAAATTTTTTATTCACACAGGGGTTTGGTGGAAATATCTCTAAGGCTACTTGACAGAATAAACTTTCCCATAACTTATACGAGTACTGTGAGACAGTGATCTTGTTAAGCCCTTGAACAAACAGAATAGAGAAATGAATCTTAATAGAGCAAACTAGACATTTTGATGGCAATTTTGATGGGCCACAATTACCACTGTCCTTCGGATATAGTAGCCTGTAGATATCTATTCTCTAAAGAAAAGCAGTAAATTCATTTGGGCGTAACTTAAGACAACGAACGGAAGGAGGTCATTAGGATGTCGATTATTGCCATCAGTATTTGACAATGTTTTTTTGTTTTATGTCTCACATAGTAATATCTTGTTAGATCTTGGCCAAAGTCGGAGCCTGAGATACCGATGATCTTCATCAGATTTATGTGAATGTTGTGCTTAAGTCGTGTCAATCTTGCTTCAATGGGACAATAGATATCTACCTCTGTTCACAATTAGACAGGACTCTATCTCCGCATTTTCAAGACGTGCTTCGGGGAATAGAACACCACACTTGGTAAAAACGCCGCAGCTGATGAGGATATATGAGGAAGTTTGCAAATATTCGCAAGATAATGCTCCTCACATCTCCTTTGTTCTTGAATTTGGAGCACTTATCGCCCTTCGGTTTTTTTTAAAAGTGACTCATTTGTCTGCGCTGTTTACCCAACTACTGGTTTCGTTATTGTTTTCGAGTGAAAGCTAGCAATGCTACCACTTGTCTTCTGCCCAATTATACTCTCAGAAGACGAATTCGGAAAATTTGTGTAAAAGATGCTGAGTCACAATACCTATCCCTTGCTTGCTTCTGTGGTTAATTTGGACATTCGATCACAGATGGCACGATCGGTGAAACCCAAAGAGTTGGAATACTTGGGTCAAAATAACCACATTGTTAGCTTGTATCGACTGTCGCCAATTTGATGGGCAATCCTAACGCATCATCATAGGGTGTCGAGTAAAGAGTCCCTTTAGATGTGACAAAAGTATAATCATTTCCATATGGGCCTGCAATTTATAATTTGACAGCACCTTGACATATCTCTACAAGCCGACGTAGGTGACATGGGGTAATGCTCCTTAGTAAAGAAGGTCATTGTGTTGAAATTCATCATATGGCATCGGATATGGATTTTGTATTAGGAACCAGATGTTAACTGGTTATATTCTTTTTCATTCACTATTTTTGTCAGGAGGATCAAGCCCCCATCGACTTATGATTTCAGATTATCGATCTACCTCGAAGTAGCAGGATGATTCTTTTAGTAAATACAAGCTTTCGACTTTATTCATAAAACGCATGCAATCTATTGCTAACATGGAAGTAGTGAAAGTAAAAATTATCCATCTCCAGCTCTTTTTCTCAACACCGTTTATTGCGCAGCCTTTTGCAGTGCAGATGGAACTAGTATGAAGTCTTAGTTGGTTTGCTCTCTATAGAAACCATTGGTTGTGGAACCATCTGTATTTGTCTAATATTGGTAAGCAAGGATTGATTTCCTTACTCAGATTCTGGTAGAAGCAGTTCTTTGCTCGAGAATTAGGGAGAACAGCACAACAAACTTTAACAGAGAACATAAGCAATAGATAGCTCTGCTACTAGTATTTTGCGATCATTTACTATTGCCTCCCAAACAAAAATTAAATAGGAGACATACTAACCAGACAAGCATTTGCTACGATCTCCATGATGTCAAGACCATTCTGTGAATTACCTCTTAGCACTGCGAAATGCTGTACCTATTAAAAACTGACTGCAGTCCGAGGTGAAGGTGGGCTCAGTCAACAAGCGTCCCCAGCTAGTTTGATTTTTTGCTAGTTGCCTCAGGTATTGCACGCTTAGTTGGCTGAGGGCCCCATCTCGGTCTTCCTCTACTGCTCTGTCCCTCGGGGGCGAAATCGAATACTTTTCGGACCGGAGCATTGGTGTCCATGCGCTCTACATGACCCAGCCATCTCAGTCTTTGGATCTTCACTCTAGCCAGGGTCCATGTCGCTGTACAGTCCATACAGCTGATCGTTGTATTTCCTCCTCCACTCACCGTCAATGCAGACGGGACCGAAAATCACTCGAAAGATGTTCCTCTCAAAGAAGCCAAGAGCAGCCTCATCCATTTTTGATAATGTCCATGCCTCTGTGCCATAGAGTAGGACTGGGACTTTTAAGGTCTAATATGGGGTAACTTTTGCTGTTCGAGAGAGGACTAGTCAGTTGCCTTCTTAGCCCATAGAAGCAACGACTGGCAAGAGTTATCCTTCGTTTGATACGGCTTAACCCATTTTTGCTGCTTCCATTCCACTACTTGCAAAGGCGCCACATCATGCTGCTTTCTTCCAATTTTGTCAGTTTCATCGGCGTATGCGAGTTATTGGTAAGACTTTTGAAAGTCTTGTGTTTGCACTTGAGTCTTGCACTATTCTTTCAAGTATGATGTTAAAAACATCATATGACAGGGCATCGCCTTGATGTAATCCTCTTTTGACATCAACGGTCTCGGGGCGATCTTTACCGACCTTGATGGAGAAGCACTCATTCTCTATTGCCGTCCTACACAAACGGACAAGTTTGGCAGGGATGCCAAAAGCAGACATTGCCCTGTATAGCTCGTATCTATAGATATTGTCATACGGAGCCTTAAAACCGATAAGTAGGTGGTATGTATCGATCTGAAGCTCATTGGTTTTCTCTAAGATCTGACGTAGTGTGAATATTTGGTCGACGGTGGACTTTCCTGGCCTGGAATCACACTGATATGGACCTATCAGGTTATTGACGAACGACTTCAAGCGGTCACACAATACAAAAAGACTTATGTCTTCAGTTCGGGTCTCCTTTCTTTGGGATCGGACAATCAATGCTGAGGTTGGATTCCTCAGGTATACTTTCGTTTGAACATATTTCACAGATGAGGTGGTGAACGCTCCTAAAACAATCACCGCCTGCCGCTTTGAAGAACCCGGTCGTCTCCAAAAGCTTTTTTGGACTTAAGCTTTAATATGCCTATCTTCACTTCATCTAGGTGGGGTGGGCCAAATTGTTAGTCTATATCGTCCAGGTTGAGAGGCTACTTGAAAGCCTCCTTGAAGAGTTCGTTGCGCATGTCAGCGGTATTTGGTTCCTCATCGCCGTTATACAGTCTGCAGAAATGGCCTTTCCAAATCCTCAGCATCGACTGCGATTCTACTACAATGTTCCCTTGTTCATCTCTGCAGGCTTCGGTTCGGGGTTTGTTTCCGTGGTATATTATTTTTACGTTTTGGTAAAACTTCCGAACCTCATTCCTGGAGTAGCATCTCTCAACTTCCTCGACCGTGCGCTTCTCATGCTCTTTCTTCTTCCTCCTGAGAAGCCGGTGTTCGTCTCTCCTCTTCTGCTCAAAGAGCTCATGAGCAGCTCTGGTCCTTCTATTCAGCGCCGCTTTATATGCATCTTGCTTAGCTGCATGTGCTTGCCAGCATTCATCATCGAACCAGGCGTTTCGTTGTGGTGGACGAGTGAAACCCATCACATCAGAAGCAGAATCTCTGATGGCGTTTTGGCAATGTTTCCAATGGTCTTCGGTGCTTGATGCTGGCGGCATTGGACCTCTTAAGAGAGACTCGGTCGGAAAAGGACTTGGCGATCTCTTGCGATTGTAGCCGTCTTACGTCGAATTTTCTCACAGCATTAGTTTGTCTTGGCGTAGTTTGGGATATCCGCAACCGTACCTTGGCTACAACAAGGTAATGGTCTGAGGCGATGTTGGCTCCTCGGAACGTACGGACATCAATAACACTGAAGGAGTATCTTGCATAGATCGCAATGTGGTTAATCTGGTTGACGGTTGATTGGTGAGGAGTTCTCCAAGCCCCCTAGTGTATGTCGAGATGTAGGAGACGCGTGCTAGCTACGACAATGCTTCGCCCCGCCGCAAAGTCGATAAGCATAAATCCGTTATCCTAGCTTTGCATTAAAATCACCGAGTGGGTCTTGTTAAGAAGCTCATAGAAGGCATCCTTGGTGTCGTCATCTTTCTCCTCTGTGGGGGCATGCGCGCCTATGAGGCTTATGTTGGCGAATTTAGCCTTGATGCGGATTGCTACGAGGCGCTCGCTCACATGCCGAAAGCTCAGGACTTCTTGTCCTAGTCTGCCCCCGACAACAAATCCGCATCCAAATAAGCGCTGCTTTTGCCGTTGATAGCATTCGTCGTAGTAGATGTCGTAGTTTTTCATACTCTTTTTGTCCGGCTCATCCCATCGCATTTCTTAAACGGCGGTTATGGCTGCTTTGCAGCAATCTAGGGCCTCCACTAATTATTCGGCAGCACGTGGTCTATTAAGGGACCTAACATTCCACGTGCATATCTGAAGCTCATTGTCCTTAAATCGTTTGCGTGGGTTGTCAACAGAGATCCGTCAATATCAGAGGCTTGTTATTGTTTCGTAACTTCTTTTTTTTTTTTAAATGGCCGAGCAGTTACCTTGGCGGCGCAACTCCCAACCTGGAGGACCAGTTCCATTTTTAATGCCCCTAGGAAGGTTTTCATTATTCAAAGAACCAAGACCTGTAGGAAGATGCTACTTCTACGAGGCCTTATGCTACTCGTTGCCATCCATTAGATAAATTCAACAAGACAGACTCTGATTCATATCTTTATAGCATTCCTTATAGTAGTTGCATCATTCTCTTGTCTGGTTAGTTTCATCGCCTTTCTCTTGGATGTGCAATAACATGCGCTCACTCGTTGTTTGGCTGTCTTATTTCTGTAAGGGTCGCAGCTTTCCTCGTACATACCTGAAGACCGAGTTTTGACGTTGTTAAAACTGAGATCATTTGCAACCAAGTAGATTGCTACGCAGTCATTTCAGGACACCTTTGAAACACTTAGACACAAAAAGACCTGAAACAGCCTGAAATAGCTGAATTTTTCACGTAAGTTCAATAAAGATTCCCACTAACCTCACCTTTCACTCAAACTAGGAGAATTCCGGAATGAGCGCATTTTACCCCTCGTTTAGTTAACAGCATCTGCCACTAGGAAAAGACACCAATGCCATTGCAAACTGCTTCACAAGATTATGAAACTTTAATCACTCTAAGCCCTCAACTCTAAGCCCTATATTTATGCCGAAGAAAAAAAATCCAATTTCCTCTCAAAATTTTCGTTTTTTTTTTTTTTTTTGAAAATCGATTAAACAAATATCAGTGGAAGGCATCAACACTTTCCTGAGAGCGGCTAAATTCCCGCATACCTTCCGCTATACCAAAAAGAAAAAAAAAAAAAATATAAAAAAATCCATCGGACGTGCACCACAATCATTTTTGTTGTTTGTGCGCAAAAACATAATCCATAAATATTTCACGTTTTATTTGATCAAAGATACAAAAATTTAATTTGATCACAACAATTTACTGAACGCGTACGAGTACCCACACGCCGACCGTTCTGTACTGTTTATTGCCATCGAATCACCATTCCTTGGATGGATTACAAATTTATTTATTTATTTTTTTTTGTATCGTCAACTCAACACATTTCGGCCCTTCAGCGCCCCATCCAATAGTAACAAAAATTTAAAAAATGAGAAAAAAAAAATCTGAAATCTGTTCGACTATAGAATTTTGTGCGAATGCCGCTGAATGTACTCGTAATGGAATGGAATCAGATTGAAAGACGAAGCAAACAAAAGAAAGAAATCAACAGCGCGCAGAGGAGAAAAAAAAATCAGAATTGTTATGTACTGAGATAAGTGATCGCATAATGAAGAAAGGTGTGTACTTGCTATAATTTGAAATTCCCATCTTTGGTGTATTGTGGCATTTTTCGACAGGCAGTCGGGCTAAAATAAAATTGATGGATGTAAGATTGATTCCTTTTCTCCTTCTCACTTGGTCGCTCGCTTCCAGTCCGATTGTCTGTCAGTGGTTTTTGTTTTCTTCATTTTCTTGTTTTGTCTTAACATTCTGTCAAACAGTCCATACAACGGTCGTGGAGTGTACCAACTTTGATAGCTATCATCATCGTCATTATAACCAAAAGTACCCATTAAGAAAAACTTTTATATACGACTATGTATGTATTGTAAAGGGATTCAGTTGTGCCCTCTCTTCCGACAGAGACTTGGTAAAGTTCTGAAAAATAAGAAACCAAATTGAAAGAGACAGAAGAGAAAGATTTCCAGTGATTACAAGGCCACTAACCACAAAATCCGATCAAAGTAATTGCCAGCCGAACGTTACCCAAATAAAATCTAAAAAAAAAAACAAAAAACCAAAACCGAAGACCTCGACCATGAACAGCCGAGCCAAGGGGATATACCTAAAGCTTTCAGCACCATCATGGTGCGTCATAAAAATTAAAGAATAATTTGATTGTTGAAATCAAAAGAGAGATATCCTTGGATGTAAGTAGTAAGAGCCAACATTCAGTGCAACTAAAACCACGAACAGAAAAGACAAAACAAATTTTCAGGAACACCCTTTGCTTCTGCTTCTCTACATAGTGAATGTTGAGTTTGGAAAAAAAATTCGGTGGTGCCAGCAAGCGGTCGGTGTGCACACTACCAAAGACGTAAATCAAATAATAAAAGAACAATCGTAAAGCGCACCATCACCTAAACCATCCTGACAGACATCGTCGTCGTATTGTTTCCTTAAAGTTTGGAAGCAGCAACAACAACAGGAGCAATAACATATAACCGACCATCAGTGTGCCATTTGTTGTTCAGCCAAATGAAGCCAACATGCTGTGAGATATAATTTTTGCTTGATTACCCATCCGCCAACAAAATGAGATAATAAAGGAAACGAAAAGATACAAAAAAAAAAAAAAAAAATTACCTTCAATACGGTGTATGATGTATGGGCTATAACCACTTGTACATATGTACGAGTATGTTGGGGAAGCATCCCAAAATCATGCAGAATAAAGAACATGATTATGTGTTACATCAAATTCACCTGGCCTTCTAATTGGACACATATTTGACATGAGCTTTAATGTAAGCGCTTATAGTGCGAATTTTTCAATCTGCAATCTCTTAGTTTCGGTGGTTATTTCTCTGTCCCTAGGGGGAAAGTACGATAGTTTGGTCAGCAAGCACAAAAAAAACAAAATTGTAAACACGTGCTGATTCTAATTGATATAATAAAAAGTTGCCATTACTTGGTTGTATCTTATGGTAGGGGTACCATTTAGATGACGTTGTCTTAAATACAAAAGAGTTGAGATACGAACTGGGTGAATTACCCTGCAGGAAGTCAAGCAAATTAAGAGTTAACATTTTGTCCAACTACATATTTTTCATAAGTCGAACATATCGTACATATTGAGTAAGGTAAGGTTAAGTTTCAATAGCTCCCCTACGTGGACTGAGCTCAGTTAGGCCCGGAAGAGCAGCTTGTGATACCACAGAATCTTATTTAACTTTGCGCATAGAGGACGGACAAAGATTAAACTGTCACTCTATATCGTTTATGAGGAGCGTTTATTGTTCGAAAAATTCATCTACTGACAATAGTTTTGGTCTTACCTTCTTTCGACTTCTTAGTCTGAGGTTCAACAGATCTGCTCTTTTGAAGCCATTTCGATCTTCTAAGCTTACTGAGTTATGTTGTCATCAGCGGAGCCCTAATTTAATGGATGGGACTAGTTATTTGTATTCTTATACGTTATAAATCAGTCACTTCCATGGTGACGATGTGTCTGATGGGATTAATGATGTTCCTGTTCTAGCTGGAGTATATCAAGCTTTTTTATTTGCTACCGAGAACAAAGAAATCCAAAAACTGCCCATATTGGTGAACTTATGAGCTTCAATTTATTTGAAAAACCTCCAGTTTATCCCCTGGCTACGCACATACTCGTATAGGTTAGGATACCAGAAGAAAACTGAGCTAGTAGACTGCATATTTGATTACCAATCACCGGTGCTGACTGGAATCATACGAACCATGCTTGGAAAAATGAAGCAGGCTATATTACAGTTCCTAAAAGCACTACTCCGAAGAAGTGTCAAGTATGGATATGTGCCAAAACGCTGAAGGGAAGTTTCATGAATCAACCTGATAATCCGTTTGCCCCGCAAGAGTAACATCAATGTAGCACTATATAAGACTATTTTAAGTCAAAGAATATTCATATTTAAATACTTATAGCAGATTTGTTAAAGTAAAAGACAAGTGCTCCTCAGAAATTGCCAGTAGCATTCCGCCCTTTCAAACCTCCAACCGTAACACCCCTCTCGCTATGAATGCTCATCAGTACACCCTAAAGCTAATTCGATCAAAAGGGGTATCTGAGTGGTCTTATCTAATCGGCGATGCCTCCGAAGAACATTCCGGAAAGGAAAATTTGCAGTAGCAATTCAATTGCTTCTTCACTACAATACAGCTAGGAATCATTTCGACTAGCTAGATAAGAAACAGTGGCTGGCAGTTAAAATCATCAAGGAAATTTTGGCTGAAAGTTGATGTAAATAAATTCGTCCAGATGGTCCATTGGCCTTGCATGAAACATAGCTTGAAACGTCGGTTTTCCTCTAGCATTGTAGCCATTAAAGTTATATTTCTATTGACTCCTATTTTTAGGCCGATCGGGGTAAGCCTTTGAGACTGAGGACATAGTATTATTGATCGGACAAACTTGACTAGATTTCTTGCCAGTTTTGATAAAAAGCCTTAGGTTTTTACTGCAAAGCATGTGATGTATATTCACGTCGAGATGACTTTCTTATGATTCTGTCTTTTACTGACTATTTGCAGAACATCCCACTAACAGTATTGTAGACCGAATAAGCTACGACTATTCTTAAGGCTTTTCTTAGACTACATTTTCAAACCAAAAAATAGGGATGATTTGAAAACCCAAACGACATTGTGGTACATACTTTTCTGCAGAAATATCGTATTGAAAAGGTTGTTCAGCCTTTCCGAAGTGCACAATATAACTTCGGATCAAAAAGTATCTGTGATTCTTCAATTAAACGAAAACGGTTCGACTATTCATCGATATTCATTTAATTCCATTCAAAGCAATCTCTATTGCAAGCAATACACATATTCCAACGCTTTCTCCAATCTTCAAAACATTTTTCACAAGCCGATTTTGGAATCGCCCTCAACTCCTTCTGCGTATTCTCCTTTATCGCCTCAATCGTCTCAAAACACTTTTCGTGAAATGGTAACTTGAGTTGTAGAAAAAAGAAAAGTCATATTTGGTTTCGATATTGACTCTCCAGGGGTGGGAGATTTTACTGACTGAGTTCCAATTACACAAAACTTGTCATGAGTAAGAATCCAGCCTTGACCCTCCGAGTGAGAAGCGATGGCTAGTACCACTACATCACGGCCACAATTTGGCCTTGATTTTGGTAAGACTCTGCCGTGGTTTTTTGGATTTTGCCTTGTCTGAGAATCGCTATTCCGATGATTGTTGGTTAGTTTCTATAGCGTATCTATAGACTCATGTCTCGTCACCGACAATGATACCAGCAATGACATTTTGGCTCAATGAAAGCATTTCTTTAGCGACATGGATACGATGCATTTTCCGCAACAAATTCAGTACTCTTGGAGAAAGCCACGCTTCAACTCGTCCAATGCCCAAATCATCATGCAAATCTCTCTGTACCGATCCAAATGAGACACCAAAATCGGCTGCTATCTCCCTGATAGCTCACACGACGATCCGTGAGGGCACTTTTCTTAATTTGTTCGATGTTTACGTTAGTCATACTGATAGATTGACGATCAACCACAGAACGGCCCTCTTTTAGCTCTTTGCACAACTTGAATACTTGTGTTTTGACATTTTTGAGTCCCATATGATATTTTGTTAGAAACTCAACTTTTCAGGGAAACTGTTTCCTCAACTAAATTTGATGGTGCGAACACAACAAACACTGACTTGTCTACGAAGCTATCACGCAAAAACTCCCTGCAAACAGATATTTGAGCGGCAGATGACAGATGTAGCCACATTTAGGCAAGGGCTTTTGACAATATCTCTAGCACAGTTTGTTTAAATGGGAAATTCCGTATTCTTTTTGATCAGAAGGTAGACCAGCTTGGGCCAAATAAGCCTAAAGTCATTATATTGATTCAAGTGAAATCGCTCTACGTTTCAACCCATCAATTAATTGAAATCCAGCTATTTTACACCTCTATTCAGATTTCTTCAGAACCACCTAAAGCCATAGTTTAACCCAGATAGCCTAGCTTCAATTGACACTCTTGTGAACATTATTTGCAATATAACAATTTGTAATGAAATGGCCGGCTCACTCGAAAAAAAGACCCACAATTGGAAAACCTAGTTCTAATGCTCCAAGAAAAACACTTCTTCTAACATGTTAAGCATGTGGAGAGCTTAGCTGATTTATTTAGCTTAGCTACAGGGTCACAGACAAGGATCTATTTATGTGTCAAAAGATTAAGACTTGGCAGAGACAAAACTGAGTTTACTGAGGATACGATGAAAAGAAAAACTGAAAACCATAGCTGAACCGAAAAACAATCTGTAAATCGATATACGCTTTGGAGTACCTTGCTGCCAAAAAAGCATTTGACTCTGACAATGGTGGAGGCGAAAATACGATAAAGCTTTTTTCTAAAGCAAAAGATTAGAACAATTCGAAAATCGTGGCCCAGCAATAACCGATATAAAGTGGGACTCACACGGATAGTGTTAAAAACAATTTAATACAAAATGAACAACCAAATTCCCTTGCTCCTGAAAGGTACCCCTAAACAGGAGAGAACTTTTTTTAAATATGAAAACAAAAGAGTTGATGTGCGAACTGAGATTCATTCCTTTCCTATGTACGCTCCGATTTTATACACATATTGATCTACATCACGGTAAACGGCCGTATCTGAATTAGAGAGAAACTATTATAAGTGCATCACGATTCGTGGTTTTCTTCTTCATTCGGACACGTCCTTAATGCCGAGTAATATGTTTTGAAGGTGCTGCAGTCTAATGGTGCTCTGCCGATATGCTCGTAATTGTTAGAAGGCCATACTCCAAAAGAACCGCAGCAGTGCCCACATAACTCTCTCCATTTCTAATCGATTACGATACACAAAAATGTTAAGTCATAGCCAAAATCTTTTCCAAAGAATTTCCCTCCGAAACTACGCTGCAACACTTCGCCAGTGGGTTTCTATTCGCATAGATACATTGCAAAATGGAAGAAAAAAAATTGCAAATTCTTCCCAAAGTATCCCATAGTATAAACGAATAACCCGTTTTTTTCTATCCAATCCGATGAGACATTCTAGCTATCATTCCTTACGACCCATGTGTGTGGTTTAGCCATTTTAATTGCTCAACCGATATGGCTAAATGAGAATGAGAATTATTCACTTAAAAAAAAATCAACTAGATACATACATATAGATACATACTCGTGCATATCACAAGAAAGAAACCCCACTGCCAATACAAAGTATAAATTGTAACCGTACTCATGGGATATAACCTTCTCTGACATAAACCGGCCATGTTGCCGATTATTACCATTATTATTATTATTATTGCTACTGCTGGTCATAACTATTGAAAGTTTATATCTTCGTATCGGAATCGAGCCACAGAATCGGAATCGAATGCAAATGGAATTCTGACATAATTACGCGATAATTTTTCCTTTCGGATGCTTAGGAATTGACTTTATTGCCACGATGTAAGCTGCTGGTCAAAATCCATGTTAACTTTGCTTAATCGCATCGCCAGCTGACTAGGGGTATTTAACTATGCAAATTTATTGTTCGATGTCTGCAAACCTGATCGTAAGTTAATGTTAATCGTTGTCAATTCTGTCAACAGTTTTGTAGTTGTAGTGAAAGCAGATGGATATATGCACTATCTATATTACTCGTGTGTATCACTTGTTTCTTAACTTGTGGATGGGAGATTTTTTGAGAAGTAGGTTTTTCTCATGCCCTACAACAGTGGGTTTTGTCGTAAGATCCCAATCGAATCATGTTGACTGATGCACTGGATTACGTAATGTAGTTTTTTCCAGGGATGATACCCTCTAAAAGAGGGGCATGGTACGTTTCGAGCTGTAAAATGGCCCTCAGGATAAGTGAAATGCTCTTTTGTTGCTTCTTCTAAGCCAGGAAAAGAAAATTGAAGAGAGTTAAACTGAATCTGTAATGACTGAAACGTCTGTGCAGTTGCAATGTTAGCAAAATTGATTAAAAAAATACTAGTACGGCTGGGCATTTCCCCTACAACTCAGCGTTTCCAGATTACATCTTTATCACGACTACACTAGTACACATTGAACCTTCAATGCGCAAAGTTCCCTTTCGCACTCTTGTATTAGCAAGTATTCTTAAAGCTCTTAACAATCACAAATTCGTAGATCGGCTTTTTCTGAAAAGCTGTTCCTTCAATCAACCAAAAGTAAACATTTCCAACAATCCTACTTTTAAGAAATCTCAGCCTGTCCTTACTTAAGGAGTGGTCTTCTCGCTATCCCTACTGACAAATTGCTCTAACGTGCCTCCTTCCTAAGGACACGAACACTTCTCAACGAGCTGTGGTACAGAGTTTGTAGCAACAGATCCGCAAAAGTGCTGGCTTAAATACATGCCTCACTGAAAAGTAGAACCAAGATATATTCCCTTAATATTTTTCAGGCATTTGAGAGATTTTAGGATCAGACTCTTTTGTCGAATATCCGTGCTTTTCGGATTAAGTGGAAATTATATTTCGAAGCCTCCATTTCCAATCGTCCAGCATGGCCTCAAGTCTGATATCTTCCTACTTTCCACATATCAAACTCATACAATACTTTTTCGGCGGGAACTATCAACTGAGTTCAGTGAAGTGTTTCCAAGATACAATGCAACCTTACATCCACCCAAGGCAGTCTTATCATCGATATTAAAAAACTTGCCAGCCTCAGTATGTCCACCGAATTCAAACAACGTGGCTAAACAAGAAGTTTTCGAAGTGACTCTGCAACGGAGGACGAGAGCCACAAGATAAAAAAAAAGCACACGAGAGACACGATCGAAGATTTTGAAAGGTCGCACTTCAAGAATAATATACAAAAGAACGTTTCAAGGCAGGAACGCTCGTTCAGAGGCCTGCAGTAATGAAGAACGGAGCCTTGTCAGCAAAATCACAGTCAGTACTGGGAACATGGGAATAATTTTTTCTACGTAGAAGCCCCGCAATCAGACAGAATGGACAGATAGAAATATCTAACATTAAAACTATCAAATAGCTGGACCAGATGGCTTACCCGTCGAGAAGAGTATACATCAATTCATTTCTCAGATCTAGGCATCAGACCGTATGTCTGATGAATAGAATCTCAGTACCGCTTGCTGATTCTCAAAAAAGGTGACTGCGCCACCTTTAGAGCTATAAGTACATCTCAAACCCAACAACCGAATTGACCCTTTTCAGTATTAGATTCAGACCAAATCACTCAGCTCATGATCATGGCAAAAATTGAAAAAATTTAAATCGATACCCACCAACGTTTTTAGGGTCGCATATGCATTTATAGAGACGACCTATATAGAGCCCTGTTTAGTCTTGGCATTGATGATTGAAAACGCTCCCTTCTCCGTTAAAGTCGGTTACAACTTAAATAGATCCTCGAGGTCAAAAAGTCCTCGGACAATTGTGCAGAACTCATTAGCAAAAGTCCGTGCAACTACTAGCATACGGCGATGATATTGACATAATCTGAGAGAACACAGCCTGTTCTTACCAGTTCGTTCATATGTATTGAAGTAGATACTTCCAAAATAGGTTTAACAGTAAATGAGAACAAAAACAAGTATATGCTGTTAACAAGAAGGGAAACACAACTTCAACAAATTAGATAGAACGTCACAGTCCAAAGCTTATCCCTGAAACTCATAAAGAGCTTGATCATCTCAGTCCTACTTTATAACGCTGAAGCATGGACTCTGTCGAAAGCGAGTAAGTCATTTCGAAGGAAAAATCCTTCGAAAAGTGTTCGATCCCGCTTGCATTGACCAACTCTTGGAGCTGTTGCTGTAGCTGTAGAGTGGCATCGACTGTGTCCGAAAACAGTGTAATAGATGGGGTGAAAAGTAACCTCCTTGGGAATGAAAAAAATTTTTTTTTAAATTTTTATTTTATTTTATTCAATATAGTCCCCTCTTAGCTTGATACACTTATTCCAGCGATTTCCCAACTTCTTGATCCCGTTCGAAAAGTAATTTTCCGGAAGGTCTGCAAAATACTCCTCCGTGGCGTGGATGATTTCCTCGCGTGAGCTGAATTTTTTTATTGATGAGCCATCTCTTGAGGTTTGGGAAGAGATAATAGTCCAAGGGAGCCAAATCGGGCGAATACGGTGGATGCGACAGCAATTGGAGCCGTAAGTCATTGATTTTAGCTGTGGTTGGGATGCTCTACTGCGCCGGCGCATTGTCTTGCAAAAACAATTTTTTTTCGTTTCATGTGAGGCCGTCTTATAGCGATTTCGGCCTTCAATCGCTCCAATAATGCACAGTAACACTCGCTGTTGATGGTTTTTCCTTTTTCGAGGTATTCCACGAAGAGTATGCCATGATAATCCCAGAAAACCGACACCATAACCTTTTCGACCCCTCGGCCGCTTCGAAGCACTCGTGCCGGCTTCAGTCCAACTCATTCCGTTCTCTGGTGTATAAAAGTGGATCCAGGTTTCATCAACACTTTCATCCAATCGACGCCAAAACTCCACCCGATTCCGCATCAGCAAGTCCAAACACTCTTTCGAAGTGGTCTCGCGTTCGTGTTTTTGGTAAGGAGTGAGCATGCGCGGCACCCAGCAGCAGGATAACTTGACGGTATAATCTGACGGAGCATTAGCCCCATAATATTTATCCAACTTTTCTTTTGTTTGCTTCGCCGTTTTGCCTCTCAAAAAATAATGTTTTATGAGAGAATGAAAATCGTTTTTGTCCATACTCAACATGATGCTAAACACGTCAACAACAATCAGCTGTCAAAACAAAACTAAAGACAGTATCGCACTGAAATTTGGCATGTCTGCCTAAATATGAACGGACTTCAAGGCACCATAACCTTTTTTGCAGTAGCAGCGCATTCTGGCAGTCAAGGAGGTTACTTTTCCCCAACCTATTAGAACTTCAACCGACTTCGAGAGTATTTGAAAGCAGTTAGCTAAGGACAGGGCTAAAAGAAGAGGTTTTTTCTTGAGACCCAGGTTGACCCCTCACTTGCAACTAATTAATTAAGTAAGTAACACAATCTGTCCTATGAAGTAAGATTTTTTTGATCAGATGAGTATCACTTTGTAAAGGAACAAGGTTGAAAGAGTTCTTTCACTGTTGCACGAGTGTAGCACATTCTAGAAGACAACGCTGCCTTGGATTGTTGCCAGAATGTAAAGTTGCGACAATAGATTTTGCCAATAGGCCGTAGGGGATCTCTCTAGTCTAACTTTTGATGAAAAGTCTACTATTCGTCACTTCGCAACAAATTCTAGGGAGTATAATGAAGACCTATAGGGATTTGCTTAACTTAATCTTCGGACTTCTACGGAGTAGTTAAGCAGGTACCTACGTTATGTACCTTGACAGGTACTAATTTTTTGTAAAAATCCAACAAAGTAAACACAGTTTCTTATCAGTTTAGGTGTTACCTTGGCTCAGACAGCAAATCAAATCCAATTTATTGAAAATTGCAAAGTAAAGAGAAATGGTTACATTATGGAACCTTCATCTTATTTATTTTGACATTGCAACCCACAAAGACATGCCACATTTACCCATATTAGAACCATCCATAACCATCTGAACAATTAAGAAAATAAAACCACATTTACCTTGGCAATCCACCAGGGAATTTATCTCTTTCAATGGCCAACAAAAAAAATTTAGATAGGTTCGGCAGTCACTTCTCATTGAAAACCAATCGATCGTGGGTGATATTAGCACAAAATGACTCTACACGACCACCAGAGTATGTGTGTAGGTCTATACCTCAGAACCTCAGAACTTCAGAACCTCTGATATGTCTTCAGCATTTTCAACGAATGGTTTAATAGAATTTATTTTTATCACAAAACTCCTCTCTCTTCTGTGTTTCTCGGTTCGTCTGATTGCTTTTGTTTCGGTGTCTGTACTGTTGGCTGTGCGTCGTCGTCTCGTAAATTTTCATTTAGACACACCAGTATGGCTAGACCATGAAACAACGCACTGTTGGATATAGGATCCTTTACCTTTCCTTTCCCTGTTGTTACAACAAAAAAAAAAAAACACAAAGAAAATTTAAAGAAATCTCTACGGCTTATAGATACAAGTATATTTTAGATTTACGGATAAATTTGCATTTTGCATTGCTTGTGGCGATTTTTAGGATTTCGTTTATAATCGATGCGTGGGCTGCCCATGGAATTGAAAATCAAAAAATAAAAAATAAAAATGAAACATTTACAGCAAAAAGTAGATAAAAAGAACTGCGCTCTTAAGATGGGTGTGTGCGCGTGTGGTCGTTAAGAACACGTAATTAGGTTGATGATGGAATTTATAGAGATTGGTGTCATACCATTAACTTCAATAAACGTGACATGCACCTCAACGACTTTTACCGATAATAAGGCAGTAGGTGAGGTCAGGTTAAGTTCGTCTACAGCCAGATTCAGCTTGAAAGGTACCGACGACGTTGTCCTGGGAAGTCTCCTACTCAACATAAAAAAACAATTACGTCCCATACAGTTCGCACTCAACTCTTTTGTTTTAATTTGATCGATTTCAAAACATTTGGATGGCACTCTGTATGAAAGTGGTGCAGTTGTCGAAAATTCTGCGAGATTCGTCCCTTTTATGTCTTCGCACAAAAGAGTCCTTCCTCGTCATCGCTCTCAAAAACCTTAGGTGTGTATCAATTCGAAGAAGAAATGACATTTTCGACCAGTCGCCGACAAATAAAAATAAAATAAAAAAAACAGAAAACAGTTCATTGGCTCCACCATAAATCTGTCCGATCAACCAACAGCAGTAACAACAAGTTGGGGACAAAAAACAAAAAAAAAAAATCATCCACCTCAAGAAGGACCACCGCTAATTAATTGGCATTTAAATTATTGACAGCCGGCGAAAGAGCGCAAGATACAATCTGATCGGATCGCAGTTTATAGGATTAAAAGGAAATGCCATTTAATTTTTGTGTCAAACAGACAACAAAACCCCTTACACAAAACAACCACAACCCGATGGATGAATGTACGAATATTCGAGTAATTGCACGCCAAACATTCGGCAAGATACATTCTTAATTGGTAACATGATATTTGGCTTTTCAGTTTTTTTTCCATTTTTTTTTTGGGGTAAAAAATAATTTTCATAATTCACAAGAGTTGATTATGAATATTAATGCCATTGGCAGTTGTACAAATATATAAACATAGATACTCTGCGATTGCCAACAAGCCGAGGTAGTTGGTAGTTAAACATTTATTTTTCTTCATCGCATTTGTACGAATATCTTTTGATATTTTGACCTTTTTTGCACATCGATCTGTATATCTATAGATCGAGATGTATCTGTTTTGGAATGGGATTCGAAGGTAGAATTTTGTAAATCGATGAGTTCGCATTCAGTGTGGTGCAGCAGTAGCGCCGCACTACCTTTAATGGTATCGCAGCATTTGCATACAAATCATAGGAATTGTCGGACTATAGGAGCCATAGGGTGACTTCATAAGCAACCAAGACCTACCTGCAATGGAGTAGTGCACACGGTCTGCTCTTGAATGGGCAATTTACCAAATTTATGGAATTTTCTAAAGTATTTTCAGTTCAGCAGCGGATCATATTTCAGGGGGGGAAAGACTTTGTTTTTTTTTTTTGGTTTTTTTTTTGATACATCGGTCGGGAGTGGTTACTACGAACGAAAAAGATGTTTATTTTGCAGATGGATGGGTGTATTTTTAAAGAAAAATGGCAGACAAAGGACGATTATTTTTTAGTTATTGTTTAGTGTTCAATCTGAGGATTGTGCGACTAAGTTAGGAATTCACTTGGTGTGTTGCGCAGAAGCAATCTATTATCTAGTACAAAACATCTCCTTGATTTAAATTTCAGCGACGAAATTTCTATTAAACAAATTGTTTGTAAATAGAAAATATAGTACACTCATCTGCAGAAATTATTGGACTTATGATACCTTTGATCTGGCGGCTACGAATTTTCTTGTGCGAAATTTTTCCTGGTGAAGAATTTACTAGCTATAGACTAGAACATGGCTTCTTTAAAAAATTTTGTACGTTTAGTTTGGGAACAGGAATTCCTTGGATTTTCGTAACAAAACTAATAAGTTCACATGCAAACTCTATGGTTTTTAAAGCAGTTCAATAACAAATTGTGGTCCCAAGCTTCTACTAATTCTGCTTCAGTTTATCAAGACTTTAGCTTGCTTTGGGGTTCCCTGATTCAGTTTTCCTGAACCTCTGGAATTTTGTCTGATTAAAATTAAGTGAACGACGAGATTTCGGCCCAATTCACCTTGGATTCATACGAAAGCCGTATGTTCACGGACACAACACATAGCCTGCGTCCTCTTCATATCTCTGTAACGTATTTTCACCTACCTTGCGCGCTTTCTCCTTCATCATAAAATACGAGAAACTAGTCTAGTAAATTTCATCCATTTTTTACGCTTGTACTCGCAGCTTGTAAGATTGTTTCAGATAGACTTACTTCCACAAAGGCGGAAGGGTAGTAGATCCTAAGGCGTTGATGTGACATCAGGCTAAATATTAGATCATAACTTAACACGTCCTGGACGATATTCAATCAGGACACATTCGCCCTTGTCTGAAATACGCACTTTAAGGCCTCAGCCAACACGCCTGCCAATTTATGCTATGGATTTCTCGATTTCGATGGGATATTTTACAAACGATAGAAGGAATAGTGTCAAGACTTTAAATTTGCAACTTTATGAAACAAAATTTAAAAAGTCTGAACGAGTTTCACAGGAGCAATGTGCGGTGCAAAAATACTGCATGTGAGGTTGAAGATGCAAGTTTTAAAAACAACAATCACTCAAAAATAACTTCAGCGAAGGCCAAAGTATGTCTTGCAACTATGTTTATAGTTAGCACGCACCCAAGGGATGCTATTTGCACACAGCGATGGAAACGGAAAGTTAGGGAGAAAAGAGCAAAGAGGTACCGATGTACGCAGGTTTTTAATGTTTGCAAGCTATAATGACTAGAGAATAAGGAGCAGGGTATTCCATAAGCAAGTTGTTTGGCTTACGAAAAAATCGCGAATTTTTATAGCACGTCCGAAAGTGCTATCACCTGTAGATTTTCACCAGAAAATCGTACTGCCGGTCATAAGGAAATTTTTGTGCTTCGAGATATTTCATGAGCTTATATCTTATCAGCGTCAGACCTTAGAAATAAGGGCCGTTAGTGCAATCGGTCTGTAGAAGCAAAGCGAGGAGGATTTGCGTTCTATTTAGAAACGGGCTGGACAAATGCTCCTTTCCAATTGCTCGAAAAAATCCTAAAGGGAAATGTTAACAAAAAAGCTTAAGCAGTGTTTTTGTCAACGTGGAAGCAAAACTTTTCAGAAGATAGTGACATAAACCAACTGGACCGACAAGTATAGGCGGAGACAATCTGGAAGTGCTGAGTTAGCCGCAAAATATACAGCAAGCAGATCGGCATTGTTAAAAGGGCTGACTGATGAAAAATCATTATAAATGAGTGTTTGGATGAAGATGAGGCAGAATTTCTAATATTTTTGATGAACGACCAAAAATGCTTACTACCTTTGGGGCATTGTAATATTTCTTGCTTCAGTGTTTCGTCGTATTGAAACTTAACATGCTTGAGAACGGCGTTGCAGTCATTTCCGGCTCTATTAAGATTTGTTTGGTCTTGCAGGGTCGAATACCTTTTCTCCAACTCTAAAAGCCTCTTTATAGCTTGAGTCGTATTAGGCCTTTTGTTTTGGTCTGATGCTCCTAATTAGGGTCTCATTCCAAAGAGAATAGTATTTGCGATCAGCGGCATTAACGTTGCTACTCGTATGAGGAAACATAACGACCAATCGAACTCCTAAAGAGGGCGCTAAGTCCGCTTCATATGACTTTCTCGTATCGCCATACAATTTCTTTAGGAATCTTTTCTTCAATTGTGTAGTGGGTGTACGAAAATTTAGCTGGTATAGCACTTTGGTCCGAAAAGCCTAGAGGGGGGAGCACATCAACAGTGTACTTCTAATATTTAGTAATAAGTTTAAGTCCATTAAAACCTACGGAGGGTGATATAAGGATATTACCTTCTGATTTCATAGCATCATACTGACTTAGTCATCAACAATTTTGGCATGAAAGAAACAAAATAAATAATCAGATTTGGTCTATCTAATGGGAACACAAAGACGATTTTTTGCCGAAAAGTGCTATTGGAGGTAGGAAGGCTTTAAAGATCATGCTATTGGATTATTCCGATAAATATGTTATTGTATTCTTAAGTGGCCTTAACCCAACCAACATCGATCCACCAGGCTTTGTACCAAGTGTACCAAGTGATACAAGCCTTGAAACAGACCTCCACTTCTAACTTTAGATCGACATTCTCACAAAAATTCGTTGCGTTTACACTCTGTATACTCTGTATCCTCCACTAACGGAGGATAAGGCCAACAGTACATGTATTATGGAAGGCTTCTATCGATTCCTAAAAAGAGACCGGTATCCAAAATACTAGTTACTATCGTATTTGGTGATGTCCGCGAACATACAAAGTCTGCACAGGCTGTAGAACCAATTGTGATGTTACTGTTAAGAATGTCAGCTCTGCTGTGCCAGAATTCAAAAGCAATTCACAATACGTTGTGTGCATTAAACAGGGCTTAGCTGAGATCTGCTGTTGACATGCATCGAACACAATCACTGTAGGGATGGAATCCAGCAAGAAAGTAAAAATCAGTCGTCAGAGAACGTAACTCGAAATGATATCTATCGATATAGCGAATTTCGAATTTCAGATCTAACAAATCCTCGGAGCTTTTAAGTTCAACAAAGTTAAAGAAAAGACCTGAAAAAGAAAGGTCCGTTTTCAATATGCATACCTCAACAGTCTCAGTATCACCTGTTCGATCTTAAAGAAAGAGATCCCCTGAACTGCGTCATTAACAAAAGATTTAGTCTGGTAAGCATTGCGGACAGAATCCTTGATGCTGTTTCATTCTAAGGCCTTAACTTTATAGTCAAGTGCCTTAAAAGTTTATTTCAGCACGGCTTTAGACTAAACAAGTTCACCGTTGACTTAATTTTTACACGGCGGCGGAGTTCGGAGATAGCTCAGATAGCAGCGATCTAAAGTTTGTTAGTGACGCGCTATACAGAGCTATGCCTTATTTACATGGCCAAATTTGTTCGGGTGAGCTAGATTTCACTAGAAAACTATCACCAGAAGCACAATATGCAGATGATTTCGTCATAATCGAGAGGAGAAGCTATGGGTTATTAGTGAAACTGGGGCAGAAGAAGCAAAATAAACTGAGTGTGACAATGAAGGAATTGATCCATCTATGCTATATAGTGGATTCCAGTAAGCCCATCAAATGAATAAAAACTCTCGGTAATTGCTATTTTTATGAGTTTAGAAAGGATATGAGTTGCAATGCACTATTTCAATTATCGAAGTCAGCCGTAACTTATTCTCGTTCTGTGAATTAAGACAAAAACATGGACACCAGCCGATGAAAGCTCGGTATATTTGGGCAAAGGATTCGTGCTGGGATGTGATGTTCATAGTCAAAAGATTGCGCTAATAGCGAATAACCCTCAATTGAAAATACCGCATTGCGAAGGAAGTAAAGGATTCAAAACGGCAGAAAACTAGACGGAGAAAGCCGAGTTGTCCAAAGCCTCGAGCCGGTTTGGTATGTGGGCTGCCATCCAATTGTAGATTGGTGCAATTGTGAAGTTGTTCGACAATATTCAACATGCCTAGGTTGTCTTAAGATGTACTGATCAACGATAGGTAGTACCTGATATAAGGATAAGGCAGAAAGAGAAGTATAGACAATCACTAAATCTTCTCTGCCAAATATCATAAGTCAGTCTAAGAGTAAAGTAATTTCTTCCTTACAACACCCAAATGCTCACGATGTCACATAAATCTACAATCAAACATAGTTCATCTGCCCCATGAGTGCATGAGCAGAAAGTAAGCTCCTCTATCTATCTTGAAACCCAGTTTGAAACAAACTTCAATTCCTTTTGACACATTAGTTATCAACAACCTCCAATCAATACTGAAATGTGAAAGTGCTAAGACTCCACACACGAACAGAATGTCACAAGCAGTCCCCATCGACACAATCATTTGTGAAAAATCTTCCAAACACATGAGTTGAAGTACAAATACGAATAAAATGCCTACAAATGCGAATTTCTACTTTCTAAATCGATTATGACATCTGCAACAAACTAGCACACCATGGAATCGAATATACAATCCTCTCACGACACACGGAATCTACTATTCCAAATTCACTTAGTAAGGCGCTTACTACAATATTATACTTACTCCTAGTCCAATACACACCTCCCCTAAGTCTCTAGAGACAAAACTGTCTCTTTTCCTGCACTAAAAACTTGTTCGCACTAGGTATCTACCACCATTCATTGACTATGTCCAATTAAAAGCCACAAATCAAAAATTTTCCTCAATAAATTCACCAACAAAATCAATTGGATTGCATTAATGACTTTAATTTTGTTTTTTTTTTTTTGTATCTCATTCCAGGTGAGTGTTGCTGTAATCATAAATGGATACAACGAAAAGATATAAATTGGTTAAAAAAGAAAAAAAAAAAAACTTTCACCCCTACAAGGCGATAATGTTAACAGGTGGTAGTTACGATGGCCTACAGATACAACGTGATTCCACTATAAACCTGCCGATGATGATGACCATTTGGCTTAGGATTAAGAATTAAGGAAAGACAGCATCAATTAGTCGCTCTCTATGAACTATTGGCACATGCAATCCAACAGTTGTACGAATATGTCTGTTAATGGTCACCTAAGTAGTTGATTGCAGTTGATTACATTTTGACACAATTCGGTCTTAGTCTCACAATTCGGTCGATAGTCTACGGTCTACCACTGGCAGTATGTCCTTTTAGTTAAAGAAAATCGAGAACCCAAAATCGACTTCCATCGATCGGTCTCTACTCAAATCATGGGCAATTACACGCGCAATGAATTTGGTTGGTGTTCGAGCCAATTAAAATATTTCTCTGCAGCAATTGCGCCAATTACTCGAAACGCAACACACCATAGGTGGTTACAATTCAAACAGCAACACAAAAGACTGCAACAACTAAGAAAAAGTACAAAAACCAAAAGCAAGACATTCCAACTTTAGATCCTTTCTCATTTTGCGATACTGATGATGGTAAAGTGTAACCTGACCGATATGTCAGATACAAAACAATTCAATTCATTCCTCTTGTATCTTTGTTGTTGTTGTTGTTGTTTTTATAGCTGCTGTGTTTGGTCGTCGGTTTTCCTAGACATGAACCATTCAAATGGAACAGCAAAAGACATGAAAAGACAATAAAGAGACGAGCTACTGATCGACATGAGTGAGAGAAAATTGAGAAAAATAAAAAAAAAAACTCAACAGCGAATCCGTAGAATTGTTTTCCACATCCAACAACATCGAACAATTGTCCATTTATCTAGTCATAGATACAAGTACAAGTACGAATACATAAATACGACCAAATACCTACGAGTTCTCTCCTGAGCTCAGTTACCACAACAATTGCCTTGCACCGGTGAAGAGAAATGGAAATCGACGTTGCAAACCAAGCCGAAGCACTGTTGTCTCCTGGTTGTACGGGGGGATGACTAGCATAATAATGAGTATCTTCCAGGACAGGTGCTGATACCTGGGTGGACTATAGAGAAAATTATCATATTTGCAACATACTCATACAAACAACAACAACAACAGAACGTCTAATGGTCTCATGGTTGTCTGTCTGCTTCTAATTACCATCATCTGCAATGCTTCCCAATAAGTCCTGTCCAATTTAGTGATATACCCGTATGTACGTGCTTAGGACTAACTAATATACAAACTGCCAAGACAACTACTCGTATCTAGACGACATTGAAGTTTGTTCATCTTTTTCCCAAAACGCAAAACCAATATTCACACCCATTTTACCGTCCTAGTATGGTCATACCAGTTAAGTAAGAGATAAAGACTTACCTGAAACAGTGTTAGGTTATAGTCCATTGAATTCACATTTTCACATTGTGAAATTGTTACCTACTACTATTTTCGGGCTAGACAAACTCGTAACTGCGATGAGTTTCACTTTATTAATTTGAATAAAATGCGTTTTATGATTTTTTCTTATAAAGACCGAGGGTACTCGTGGTAAGTGTGTGTGTGGAGATGTGTGTGGGTTGGTTTTAATGGTAATAACTGCGCCTGCAGCTAAAGTATCATATTCTTTCTGGTCAGTGGTGGACTGCTGACATTTAAGTTAAGTGGAAGCTGTTAGGCATTTGTTGATGTTCATTTTGGGTGGAGATATGCATTTTTTTTAGGCGCTTCCAAATTGTCTAAAGTGCCTTAATGGGTGGCGTGATTGTTAACATTTGAACTTATGAGCTCTACGTAAGGAGATGTCTAATCAAATTTCAGCTCCAAGATATACGGGTATTTACAAATTCCTTCTCTTGAGAGCTTAAAAAGTGTGAGATACGAGTATGCCATGCCAATGCTTTTGTTTTTGAATTTATTTTTAATTCATACTTTGCCGCTTTTGGTGCCAAACTTGGAACCGATGAATGTGAAATATGATCATTGTCACTAGCGAATCGTCAGTTTGAGTTTACAATGTAAATGAAACTCTGACTTAGAGAAAACTAGTAAGCCACGGGCAAAGGCCCTAGACTGTAACAAAGCCATCTATGAAATACGGTGGTATAGACTGCCAAAGGATGGGTAAAAATGTGGCACCTACTAAAATTACCTTTAATACTGAATTGCAAGCTAATCGATTTTATGATACCCCTCAACAGCTAGAGAAATACCGTCCCCATCGACCAAAGATACAAGTTTTGCCCTATGTATAGGGTTTTCCAATAAGGACTTGACAACTTTTTTTTTTTTAAATAAAACGCAAACCATTTGAGATATTTCAAAAACTTTATTATCGGCTTGATGTATAATCAAAACATTTATGAATAAAACTAGACTTCGTTCATATGGCCACCGTGGGCACGTTTGCAGCGGTCGATTCGTTGGACCCAATTTTCAACGACTCGGCAACACATTTCGACCGAAACGGCTTGTTGGCATAAACCAATGACTTAACGTAGCCCCACAGAAAATAGTCAAGTGGCATTAAATCGCACGGCCAATCGACTGGCCCATTTCTTGAGATAGCACGCTCATCATACTTATTTTTCAAAAAATCGATTGTGACGTGTGCTATGTAGCTTGTGGTACCATCCTGTTGAAACCACATATCGTCCAAGTCCATATCTTCTAATTCGGGCCAAAA
The DNA here is from genome assembly GCA_928272305.1 of Volucella inflata. Lineage (NCBI taxonomy): Eukaryota > Metazoa > Arthropoda > Insecta > Diptera > Syrphidae > Volucella > Volucella inflata. Next base: position 87,247,413 of record OV743720.1, read on the forward strand.
ATAATCGGTGATCACGGCGCGATAACGCTGACCATTCACAGTAACTGGGTGACGATCGTTATCGTCGACGGAAAAATATGGCCCAATAACGCCGCCGGCATGCAAACCGCACCAAACACTTATTTTTTTGTGGATGAAGTGGTGAATCATGAAGCACATGTGGATTTTCACCCGAAAAAAAACGCATATTTTGCTTATTGACGAATCCATTGAGCCAAAAATGAGCTTCATCACCGAAGATGATTTTGCGATGAAATTCACCATCTTGGCTCATCTTCTCCAGAACCCAATCGGAGAAAGTACGTCGGTTCAAATGGTCCATCGTCTTCAATTCTTGAGTCAGCTTGATCTTGTATGGGTGTAAACCAAGATCCTTACGCAAAATACGCCATAATGTGGTCTGAGCGATGCCCAATTCTTGAGAACGCCGTGGAATTGACTGATTTGGATCGTTTGCTACGGACGCCTGAACTAGGGCGAGAATTACGACCGAAAATTGGAAATAACGGTCTTAAAGTTGCAGTCACCGACTCCGAATCTCGGTAGAAAATTTTTATAACTTGCAGACGTTGCTCGTTCGTGTACTTTACCATGATGAAAATGTTGAGTTTGCTGAATAAATTGACAGTGACAGTTTGATGATTAGTGAAAGAGTGCGTTCACAAATTAAATTCAAAGTCATCATAATCATTCAATGTCATATTGGAACCAGGGTATGAATGCGGACATGACGAAGGAGCGAAGGACACTAAAGAATTACTAATTTATTGCAGCTTATTGACTGGTGCGGTCTTGGTCGCAATCTACAAGTGTGTCCACCCTGCTCGAGCGCTGTCCTCTGTCACCCATGTCATTTTTTTCCATTTGCTAATGTATCTTCAAGTATCCAATATCGTAGACCCGAAGATCCTCAGAACTAAAGTCCTGGCTTCATATGCTTCACAAGAAGTAACATTCTGACTCGACCTAAACAGCTGATTGAATTCTTGATTCTACCGCTTTTTCCACAATTATTGGAACACAACACTGGGCCGGGACTTAAATGAAGAATCTCTCGCATAAAACAGGCCATAAAACTTTGAAGCGCCATGGGAAAATACGAATGGCTTTGCATCGTACAACAAGTCATTATAAAAGTCTTCTGTATAATAATGATAATTTTTTATCATTTGAGATAAAAGCTGCTAACCCGAAGAATCAAATGTGTAAAAAAAGACACACTTAGACCGTATGAGGGTTGAACCAATTAAAGCTTTGTCCCTGTAATTTGTACAAAAATCATTTGAATATAGGCTAAGCCTTGTTGCATACTTGATTTTGAGATAGTGTTCAGTGTTGACTTCTATTGCCTGTTTAGAGCTATCAAGTATTTAAAGTGTCTTAGGTCCAACTTTGGTCAAATTTATCAAGACATTTGAAGTGAGGAGACACCGTGTTCCATCGATGACATCTAACTTGTGCATATGGAGCTCACTACATTTTCTAGAAAAATAATTATTGGAGGTATGCGCTTAGCGAAAGTATCATTTTTACCATTGTTGTGCTATGTCCCGATACCTCAGTACAAATGTGATTGTCGATCCGCTCTGTCCCCTGTAAAGGAAATGATCGGTCAAAGTCGGCTAAACAGTGTAAAGAGTCTGATGCAACAAATTTGATTCCAATTGGACTGCCTGAAAAGTTTCAAATATATTAAGCTGATATCAAGTCTTCCTCAACCTCAAATAGGATATCTTCAATCACCTTAACTTCCGCTTAACTTGCTGAAATTGTCAGCAATTTTTATTTTGTTCTAATATGCATATTTTTTTTATTAGGAATTCATGAATACTTATAGACAAAAAAGTGCTTTTAAATTTGCTTAATTATCTAATGTATCTTATAAACTTAATGGCCCCATGTGGGCGCTCTAGGTATTTTTTTTAGCTTTTTCATTATATTATAACTAAAACTAAGAAAACAATTTTTTTCTTTCTAAAAACTTAGCTTTTTACATTAAGATTAAACTTACAAACTGCCTACCTTAAAAAAAAGTTTTTTGTAACCTTATTCCTAGCTTAATCCTACTTAAATTATGTAAGCCGACCATGGCTAAAAGTAATCTACAGACCCGCTTTGCTCCCAAATCGAATTAAACCGGAATTGATGGAGACATCTAATGAGTTTCTTCCATTTCACTTAGCCAGCTGTTATTCGGGCGACGTGGAAGATCAGGAGCACTGCTAATTTGTCTTGGAACAGCGGTTTGTTTTATTTAAATAGAGTAACGCCTCTGAAAAAATGAATCCGTTAAAGCGCAAACTCTTGTGATAGAGATAATTATGGTAGAAAGCCCCTTAGATCAAGATCAAGATTAGATCAAGTCGAGGTTATAGCTCTGGTAATGTGCCTTCGAATCAACTAAATGACGAAATTATTCACAATTTTTAGGTTCGCCTTTTTGTATAAGACTTCGTTACGATATAATTTTATGTACTCTGACCCTAGTGTTCTGTACAAGCGAAAGCAAGCCCTAAGGTAGGCCATCTGAAACACTAAAATCTTTTCCATTGAGCATGCTCTCACGTTGAACCCCACAGGACATCCAAATAAAAGGCTAGGCGGGATAAGGACCCTCGCATCGAGTTGGCTGCTATAAAACAGTCTCTTTGTAAGGACAAAAGCGCCTTTGGTTCTCTCCAGAGCAACGCCTATATGTATGGTAAAGTATAGATATTGATCCAGCCAGGTCCCAAAGTATCTGAGCAATGGCTGACCATGTCGTCCCACGATCGAAAACTTTCGCCAGTCTTTTCTGGTATCCCATGCTTCCAGACAAAGGCGTCCGAAAAAGAATGGGTTCCGTCGTCTGGAAGTCGTCGCAATGTCATTTAATTTTTATCAAAGTCACTTTAATGAACCTAATTTTTGGGCCTGATCCGTACACGATCAAGTCGTCTGCGTACGCTATGGTGAAGTGAACCTATCAGATCACTTGTGTAAATGTTAAAAAGGATTGGCGACTATCGGTGCAGATCATTTTTAATGTCAAACGTTCCAGCTGAAGTCGTAGCGCCATTCTGCACGATGAACTGTCTACTGGAGAGCATATCAAAAAGAATGTAGAGCAGAAATTTACTTAAGTATGTCCTTCTAACCACAGGGTGTCGAAGGCCTTCTCCAGATCAATCAGGAAGGCACCCGCGAATTGTTTCTTGATTCTGTTAAAACCATATTGTTTATACGCAAATGCATTTTTGTCCTCAAACCACTTAATCAGGACTCTATTGATCACCTTTTCGAATACTTTACTGATATTCGGGAGGAGGCTTATCGACCGAAGATTCGCCGAATTGGATGTGTTTTTGTTTTTCGAAGGCAGAAATTGTGGAAAAGGACTCGATTTTCCAGTTCGTGGTTCAAGTTAGTGACATCATTTGCCTTATACACATCCTGGAAAGTCGCTCCCATGGCCTTTAATTTATCCTGCTGATCTTCGACCACAATTTAGAAGGAGAGATTATAGTTTAACCTGTCGGAGGGAATACGTTTTCCAAACCCTGATATTGGCTTTTAATTTGTTGGTGCAAAAGAAGATGAAATTATCCCCCAAGAATGTATCTTCGCCTAAAAATGGCTCAAAAGAAGAAGAAATTGCAAGTTCTTTTGAAATGTAACTGAGGTATGGTATACCCTTCAATATATCCAGGATAGCTGCATTGTCAGTTGCCATCGCCTTATCGCCTTTGCCGGTAAAATATGTCGAGATGACACTGAAAACCCAGTGATGTAGAGAGATTAATCCAAAGTGCATCGCCAATATACAAAAATGTTGATTGTGAACTCGCTTATTTGCAACTTTTTACTGCCTAAAATAAGTCTAAAATAAGACTAAAATGGTAAGCTTGTACCTTAAATAGTTTTATGATGATCCACATTTATATCATTTAACCAATGTTAGCCTGTTTTTAGCGAACAGTAGGAATTTCTTTAATGAATAAAGGTGCTTTGCCAGCAAAGGCAACGTCGTCTCCATACACAACCTTGCGGAAGTTCTTATGTATTTGCGAGCACTCTTTATGTCTAGAAATTCTTCCACCTTATTATGTGGAACCACTCGAAGTTTAAAAGAAAACTAATCCTTTGCAGGCTCCAAAATAAATTGGTTTACCCAAAAGTAATGGATTTATGAATGTGTTCCTGACAAACCAAGGAATCAGTGAAAGTGATTTCTGCATCTCCATATAATCTGAATGGTTAACGGTCCGAGTCTTTCGTTTTGATCGGAGTAAGCTTATAATTTTGCAAGCTTAGCTGTTAGAGGTGGGACCCTAATAAACCATCTGCCTATTTTAATTGAAATAAAACTTAATAGATTAAGTCGTAATGCAAATCTTTCCATCGTACGAGACCAACGTATTTAACGTGTCCAAGAAGATGCCCAGAATTCATCCGAGCTAAAATTCCTTACTAATCGTAAGCCAGACGAATTCCTTTAAGCATGATATTCTAAGAATTGCAAGTTTGTTTCTAGGAGGACCAAGAGTTCAATGGAGTTTCGGTGATTATACCTTTCATTTTTTTAAGGCGTGTTTAGCACATGCGTACCTGAGACCTCATGCTGAACCAGTTTCTATAAGTAACTTGACATATGTACTTATTTAAGATTTCTTAAAAAACCCCAAAATTCAATTAAAAAACACCAGAACTGACAAAAAGTTTTTTAAATTTCCATCCAAAACGAAAGAGTTGAATGCGAACTGGAGTTATCACTCCGTGTAGAAGTGGAACAGGAACTTGATTGGTGTGGCTTATTAGAATCATATGTCATATGTTGCCAAAATTTAGCCCAATACATTAAGTTCCTAGAGTTGACTTGCACGAACTTCATTGCACTATCAGCATCTTATTTCTTTGCACATTCAACGACTTTTTCCGTCGTCATTTGAAAAAATGCTTTCTCCTCGTAGCACTCTTACAATTTCAAACAATGAAAGGCATTTTTATCGCTGCACGAAATCAAATCTTCTGATCGCCTACATTCAAATCACAGTCTCCACATTATTCTCTAAGCGCATTCTAACGAACTATAACAAATTCACTTCCCCAGTAGCATGTTAACCAACCGTAAATCCATCAAACCAACAAGATGTCTTAGTTCATTTACCACATTAACCAAAACCTTCCGTTTAAATCTTCAACATTTTGCAGCAACTTTACACTGTAATTTGAATGAAACGAACTAGTGTCGCGCATTAATGTCACATTCATGGCGCAAATTACAATTGCCACTAACTTCTTAAGTTTACCATGTCCCACGCAATACTTTCATTCATTCAAAACACCTCGTACCTACTCGTAACTAGTTTTGTTTTTGTTTTTTTTTTTCTATTAGAACATTTCTTGAGTCCGTTCTTGTGGTCCAATTGAAAAATCTAAATCAAGAGGAGGCAGAACGTAACTCTTTTATTATGGCTCTCGTAAAATCACAACATAGTTCTCTTCAAAAATAGTGTCAAGTTGGTCTGATTTGGTACTGCTCTGTTTATTATTGTTTTTCTTCCCTTGCAGCTGCCCCCCTTTTATCATACTTGTCATAGTTTGTGAAGTAATGTCTATCTAACCAACGGCAGTCAAAGCAAAACACTTGAATACTCACTACAGATACTCGTAGAGAGGTTCGGGTGTAGAAAATAATTTTCTTCTTGTCCATTGGAGTACGAGTATGTATGTATGTTATAAATGAACGTAACCCCTCTGGCTGCCTATGGTGATATACTTGACTTAATGATGAGGACTTTTGAAAAGGTAAACTTAAATCACCTACTCCCGTTTCGTCTCTGCAGCCCTTCAATTCATTTAAAAAAAAAAAGAAGAAGAACTCCCTCTTACCAGTAGACATCATAACTGAGTTTCTTCTTTCAATTTAACAATCTTTTACTGTTGTGTGGTGTAAACGCTTGTCAGGGTTTTCTTCTGTTTAGTTTTATTATTTTGGTTTGAAGATACATTTATGCTTTGCCTTTGTTGTTGGCATTTTATTTCTTTAACTAGCTTGAGTGTTTGAGAGTTAGATGCGAGTGTAGACGTACCTAGGTACTACAGCTTAAATGTGGGCACTAGAGTATCTTTTTCTCTTTCTTATTTAAAGTGTCGTAAAATCAGTCATGAAGTGTTTAGTGATGGGAATTATAACTTGTGCTTACAATCGGTCTGGTTGAATAGGATTGGCATGAACCCACTTCCACCTACATGCGGTGGCAATTAGAACATTTGGAGGGGAATACGAATACTTCTGATTAGATGCAATCGAGGAGTATCCGTATATCTTAATTTTCCCGATGAGGAAGTGGAATTTTATGCAATTATCTACTGGGATATCTAGAAATAAATAACCTATCTAGGGCCCTTGGGTTTCTTTGCCTTGAGTGCTGACTAAGCAATGACTGCGAATGCGTTTCACATGGCTTAGTTCGCAATTTTTTGGTCGAAGGAAAAACTCGAAATAATAAATAAGGATCTACGGGATTGGGATCCGAGATAAAATCGATTTCGATAAAGTGACTTCCGATGCGAAAATTAAGAGTGAGTGGGTTTCTTAAGATTCCGTGTAAGCGAAATGATTGGAGGTAGATATTTATTCGATAAGGAGCTTGCGGGTGCGATGTGACATATCCTTAGAAGTGGAATGTATTCGGCTAGACTTACTTACCACCGATGTATCGTTAACGTACAAAGAATGTACATCCAACAAACAAATCGCAGTTTAGTCTGCTTTACTTTATTTGAAAATGTTCAGCGGACCTTACTTCCGCTACTTTGATGGCAGGTGGTTTTTTGACTGCAGTGAGTCAAGATGTTTTACTTCTATCTCACTTTTGGTAACATCAGACGCTCCCATTCCCGTTATTTTGTGTGTTACTGATGCTGATCATTCAGATAGGTCTATTGCTTGGACTCCTTCCACGTTTACTAAACCAATTGTTTTCAGAGGACTACTTAATGATATGTGGTTTTCGATAGAATCTAACACTTTCATTAGAGGCATCTCTTTAACTGCTTAGACGTTGTCTTTAAGAGCTTTTCATTGTAACATATGAACTAGAGCCAGCATTTCAATTTCTTTGCAATGGAGCTCAACTTATGCACCAAAGACCACTTTTTGTACTTGTTCCAGGTCTGCGAATCATCAAGGAAATGGCTAAGACAAAGACCGACATGGAGCTAGCATCGAGTTGCATACTACAGTAGATTTCAACCGAACAATTCAATCCAGATTTTAAGATTTGTTTCACACGACCATCGTTCATCGAGGTGGCAGCGTCTAACACTGTATGAAAACTAGAAAGGCAAAATGACAGAGAATGCAAGGCGAATATAAAGATTCCCTTAAACTACCCTTGAAGACTCTGTTTCAATGGTTTAAGCTTGGTATAGGCAACAATTGCAAGTGATGTGTTCTCTGCATCTACAGTAACATTCTCTGCGCGTAATGTTACTCGTACATAGAGCACGAACTTTATTCAAATTTTTATATCTTCGACAGGTGGCCTATTGTCTTGGCTTCAGTTTCACTTACCAATTTCGTCCCAGGGAGGGGTTTTGTACCCTGGAAGTTTCCATCACTGATACAATACTATCAATCAACTTAAATCTTCTGAAATAGCGAAATGACAGTCTCAAGCGGAACACATTTTGCTTAAAACAAAGAGTTATTCTTAAATTCGAAGGTCACATGGTATCTGAGCAAGACAAAGATTTTTAAGAAGACGAATGACCTAATAAGCAGCCAAGGACACTGTACTCAAGGCTAGCAAAAGTATTTCTTAAGGCATAGTGAACGGTGGGCCATCTGTTGGTTTCTTTGTAAACTACATGTTAATATGAAACTGAGAGTTCTTATACAAGGTGGCGCAAAATTAATCATCAAATTTTGGTTTTGAATAACTTTTTTACCAAATAATAACAAAAGGTTTTGAGTGATGGAAATCTTTATTTGGATCTTCTGTTTAGTGGAGAAAAGCTGATATCCGCCAAGTGGCAAGATTTTCCGATGATGACTGTTCACATTTCTGTCGAATATTCTCCATAAGGGCTGCGATTGTCTGAGGCTTGTTGGCATAAACCCGCGACTTCAAGTAGCAACAAAGAATGAAGTCTGGGATGGTTAAATCCGGCGATCTTGCTGGCCAAGTCGCCAAAACAGAAGATAAGGCAAGAAGGAAACGCTTCCTTCACAGTATCAATTGTCGCTCGTGCTGCATGTGCGGATGAATTTTTTTGTTGAGACCACATGTTCACCGAGCCTGCTCATCAAATTCCAGCAGTAAGAAGTCGTTTATCATGGGCCTATAGCACTCGCCAGTAACAGTGACCATATTGCCGATGGCGTCCTCAAAAAATACGGCCCAGTTACTCCTCCCGCGTGAACGCCGTACCACACAGTGGCTTTGAGTGAATGTAATGGCTCTTCGTGCATCACACGCGGTGCCCAGAAATAAAGATTTTGCTTATTGACGTAACCGATTAAGTGGAAATGCGCTTATGATGATTTTCGACAAAAAATCTTCCTCTTTGTTGTTGAGATTGAGAATGGCTTGACACGCCACTGACGGTCAGGAGGCCTTAACTGATGCACTGTTTGCACTTTGTACGGGAACATGCGTAAGTCTTTCACTTAAATTCGATGTAGTCTGGTGATGCCCAATTGCGTGGCCCATCGTCTGGTTGAGGTTTCTTCGTTCTCAGCGACATATCAGCAGCCACAGCCACGACATTTTCTGTTTACTGCAGCTGTCTAGTTCACAAATATCAAACATGATTGACGTACGACGCCATTTGCAAAAGTCCTAACATCTTCCGATAGGATGATTAATTTTGCGCCACCTTGTACAATCAAAAAATTATCAAAAACTCAGTATTGAATTCAAAGCTTAAACAGCGTTGGAACGTATTGCAAAGTTACTTCCAAATTGGATGCCGTGTTGCGTAATCAGTGCGAATTTTGAAAAATAAGTTTTAGTTGAAATAATGCACCAAATGCATCTGGTGTACGCAAGTTTGAAAAGAAAGTTCGTGAGACTGGTTTGCTGGTTGATAAGCCAACGCATTTCCGTGTTTTTCTTGTGCACTCTACCGAAGATACTGCCGAAAGTGTACGTTTTAACTCGAGAACCTTGGCATAAACATCTCAGATTATTGACTTACAGGGTACAATTGACTGCGCAATTGCAGTAAAATGACCACCCTTTCGTTACCGCTTCTCTATTCTGGCTTTAGATGCAACTGACGACAATTTGGTTGGAAAAACCGTCTTCCGAGATGAGACGTATCACCATCTCTCTGGCTACGTAAGCAGGCAAAATTCTCATACTTGGAATTCCGAAGATCGACACGCAATCATGGAGAAGCCAATGCATCCTGAATATGTTACTGTTTGTTGTGGTTTTGGGAGTGGCGGGATGACAATGGAAGAAATATGACAGTCAACGGAGAGCACTACCTCGACATGACATTATTTGTGGTAGTGCTTCCATGTGTGGGCTATGGTTCCAGCAAGATGAGGCCACGTGCCACAAAAGCCGTCCAACAATCGATTTTTTGCCCACTAAGTTCAATAATCGTGTAATCAGTAGTTTTGGGGATATTGCTTGGCCGTCACGGGGCTGTGATTTGATGCCGTTGAACTTCTCTTGAGGGGTGCTGTTAACGATTGATGCTATGCAAACAGAACTTGATGAGGACAGCAGAGTCAGAAACGAATAACCTGGCAGCCAGTTGCTATTTAAAGTCTCAAAAGTAGCATTTTTAGACCCGAAACCAGATGATGGATGCAGTGTCTTGAAAGTAAGCATCAGTGTACTTTAAAAACAATAAATAAATGCCGCCAAACAACAAACATATTTCTTTTGTCAAATCGTGTCATAAAGAATGACTATTTGGTAGCAAATAGCAAGAACCATCCAAGTCGGCTTAAAAGTGTTACTAAATGCTTTTGCAGACTTAAGATTGTATTTTAATATTGTTTGGAGTTGCAAACTTTTGACTACATGTGATACAATGAAAATAACCGAGACACAGTCAGAGTCTTGGCAGTCAAAGGGACTTACCATAGAAGAATCGGCTCTAAATCTATTCCTCGGTGTCTGTATAATCGTGCTAATTTAATTTAGCTGTTTTCCCCTTGATGGCATTGACTGCACTCCCGAAGCCATGTTCTAGTATCTCTCAAAATTCAACGCCATTGGAGGGTAAAGGCTGTACTTTTAGTAAGCGACAGGAATATATATGACAAACCTTCCACATTACTAAGTGTATGTCAAGGTAGCATAAATTGCTAAGTTCTGCTAAGTGATCTTGCCGCATAAATCCCCATATTTAGTATTGACCCAGCTGATATACTTTGATCCACCCTTCTGTACTTACTCAGGTCTCAGGTTTCCTTTTAGATTAAATTTTCTTGCAAGGTTCGTCCAGTTCGCATTCAACTCTTTTGTTTTTGTACGAGGTTTGACCAAAATCGAACTGCGTTTTGGTGTTTTTACCGACGTAAATTGCAGCATTCCTCTCCGAATTTAATGATTAAAATAGACACACAGTCAAGCTTCCTCCATACAGTCTTTATCTCCTATATATCTCTTCTCCCTCCCACGGCTTCTGTTAATTTTTTTAAAGTCCCGTCAAATGCAAATGTAATTTTGAATACCGATCTGTTGATTGCCAGATTTTTCAACCACTGCAACCATATGCGGGATTGAGCTAAAGTATTGCAATTTGTTTTGTTTTAAGCCCGCACCCAATAAAAAATAATTTCAAATGTCTCTACGAGTATCTCCTTGCCCCCCTTAAACAAATTTGGCCACTCAACTTTGAAAAGTTGTGCCTACAACAACATGCGCCGGTAAACATTTAATCAATTTCCATATTTCCATGTGATATCTTAGTCGCTCAATCAAAATAGGTTTCACGAACCAAAAAAAGAAAGAAATATTCAGCTTTGTCTTAATAGCGGACATGTATGCAATCTAAAGCCGAAACCCAAATCCAAACCGAGACCGAAACACTCTTATCCACCCCTGCAAGCTTCTGGTGACATTTAGTGTCAATTTATACACTTGCATGGTTCCATGGCAGCAGCAAAGACAGGACAAGGCACGTACGAGTCTCATACTCATACTCTTACTCGTATATTCATCTATGGCCGGGGAAAAAACATTTCCACACAATCGATTTAATGGTAATGAGATTTCTATGCTCACTCGTCGGGAGATACATTTTTCTTTGCCATCAAACTGACTTTTGTTGTTGGTGTTATTTGTTCACCCTTTTATTTTGTTTTTTGTTTTTTTTTTTTTTTTTTTGTTGTTTTGGTGACAATGGAACGATGATGATGACGACAAAAAACTACAACGACCATGATGACAAGACAAAAGACCAAAACAACAACAACACCGTCACAAGATAGGGTGACGGCAATAGTCTCTATGTCTCTAGCGAGACATCGTCCGGATGTTTGAATGAGAAGCGCAACACAAAGCACTAAACTTGCCAATGTTGAGTTATTGAATGACAATGCCATTCACTTTACCTCCACCGAACCCCTCACTCAACAATACCCGATGGGGAGTTGGTTAAAAGAAATTCTTAAACATTGGGAGAATGGTCGGAGGGGGGGGGGACTGTTCCACCACACATACAACAACAAACACCACACAGAGGGCAACATTGAAAAATTTACATTTCGCATTTTCCGAGGTTTCTTTGCCGCGACTCCACCAATTTTTCTTTCTTCTGCGCGATGTTATCGCTGCTAGATTTCCACTAAAGAGCAATCATGTTGATGATGATGATGATGATGATGCCGCGCTGTACATACAAAATGCATTCCACATACATACTACCCTCTGAGATGAAAAGGAACCACAAGGCATGCGCCGGCCGCTCTCTGATGAGGCCTGCCTCACTGAGACTAATGCTAAGTCGAATGGTGTTAGTATGATGGTGGCATTTCAAAGAACATGGCCATTTGGACAAGCACAGCAGCCATAGTTGGATCACCGACAACACGAGAAGTTCACCTAGCACCAGCACCAGCACCAAACAGGCGCACAAGACACAAAAAAGGGGGAAGCCACGTGCATGCTGAACCAAGTATGACATATGAATAAGAAGATGGGTCCAGCCTTACAACAACATTTAACTAGTACTGCAGCTAGAAAGAGAGCTATCCATATGCTCATGCTGCAAAAGAACCAGTCTTCCGGAGTCTTTGGCTCCTTGCAGAAAACAGTCTTCTGAAGATGCGGAATTTATGTACGAATTCATATTGTAGTGGCAGCTTGCGCTTGTCAGAAGGGCATCGCACACAGAATTTGTTAGTCGCACAGACAGCGACCAAGAAGGGGGATAAGGATTTCAACATTCACACCTTTTCTGCAAGTGTGAGTGGTGAATAGCGCGCCTCAATCCAAACAGTGTATTCGTATGTCCATCGATGAATTGCGCGCAAGAAAACTGTTAAATAAATTACACTGATTGCACGACTTCAATGTTCAATTTCAACATTAGATAGGACAATGAGAATAAATCACGATTCAAATATATGTTGCACGGTAATGTGGAAGTTAAGTCAGTCAGAGCCGTATCATATGACGGTTGGACATAGGGTGTGTTCATCTAGTGACGAGATGCTGTAGATTATTTTTGAGAGACATGGTATCGAGCCAATATACGAGAACAGTGATGTTGATGTTGATGATGTTTAAACAAAGATTCATTAGGCTCCTTGACTAGGAAGTGCATTTGGAAAATTTTAAAAATCAACTAAAAAGTATTCTTTTGACAAATGTCGGTAGTTGAAGTTTTCACAACTCGTGTGAGTTCCTTTCAGTTCATCTCCAATGTCATGTTGTTCCTTTATCACGCTCCTACACCAGACTTGGTTTGGGCATTCATCTTTTTTGCCTGGTTTCTTCGGTGGATATTTTCCCAACATAGACTATGACCATATGATGCATCTGCAAGTTCCAAAACTGAACTGCAATGCAATTAGGTTGAAATGTAGTAAAGAAAGGTTTGCAGCTCTCCATTGATACTGTTCAGTAGTCACATTCAAAGCACTAAGGACCGATGGGACGTTAGATAGCAACAATCAGAGGTTGTTTTAAGCACATTGCTTTCTGAATGTAGCAATATCTTACTCGGCAATATTATCAACCGGGCTCACTATTATTCTGACGAAATTTGGATGATTCGGTTAGCACCTCGTGAATCTGCTCTTGGTACAAAAGCCAATAGTTGTAGTAAGTTTGAAGTCAATTACTGTTCATTACCTTCAGTCTGACCAGCCTCTATCAAGGTGGTTATAGACAAGAAAATTTCACCCTAAATGAAAATGTACCTTTTGTATGTATGATGTATCTCTTCACCGATTTCTAATCCTCATGTTAAAACAACTAGATAGACGAACTCTTCGGAGTCTACATACCTACTATTGACATCCCTGCTAAGCTTATTCGACTATGAAGGGTGGTAATGGAGAATGCACGGAACTCTATCAGCATGTGCTGATCTTTCTTTCGGCCTGAGAAGGCAATTGAGATGCAAGGCCCCAAGCAACCAAAAAAACTATCGAAGACAGTAATAATCCTGCCAGACAGGCCTGCTTTGCGGCTCTTAGGTAATTTTCGGTCCCATCTGTTTCAATGGAAAATTTAGGAGGCTTTTCAATGGAATGCCATCCTCGTCTGAGAGGCTCGAATAAGCTGAACTTACGGGTATTTCATTTTTATTGTATGTAGACTAGTGTCCTGACCTCAAAGAATTTCGAATGCAACCCAGAGGTACAACAATAGAAGACGACCTCATTTTACGTGGTGCACAAAAGTGGAATCGGACCTGGTGGTCTGGTGGCAACTGACAAAAGACTGCGCTACCTACAGAGGGTATTTCGAATGACGCTCTTCTTCACCTCCACTGTATGGCACTATCTAAGAAGGGAGTTGGGTGGGAGATTCAGATTGATTTTCTCTACTTATTTATGGAGGAAGGCAACAGTTTTGACTTCGATTATGTCAAACCCTATTTGAAAGAACTTATGGCTGCTTCACTCTAGACACAAATGTAGATGCCTCTGGGAGATACATATCACATTCACCTTAAACTACTAAAGTATCTTTCTGAATTTGTGCTTAAAATACACTACAAAAGTTTGAAGGCAAAGAAGATACTTCGTACAAGTTGTTCAGATCGGATAACATTTGAAAGGTGATACAGTTTTTCTTTGATATAGCAATGACCATCTATATACACCCGACAATGTGGAAAGTGATGATATGGTCGTCGTTTTTGCTGATTATTGGTTTTGATTTAAGGATGAACTAGAGTCCTGTTTAAGGACAACTAGAAGCACCGGTCGATATCTGTTTAGCGCAGATTACCAGACGTAGAAGTGTATAGTGTTTCTAGTGTACCAAAGAAGTAGGATTTCGGAGCACTCATGATTCACAAGGAGGTTGCAGTCTGCTAACAGAGATGTCAAACCTTTAAGAAAGCTTAACTGGAAGAAGACATCTTAAGCATGCTAAGCAACAAGATAGAGTCTGCATCCGTTTATCACCACTGGCTGTTGGCAAATTAATATTCCTATATGAAATGATGGTGCGGTAACATAGAGAAAAAGTCAGATATTGGTGTACTCAAGGGCCCGTTTGCTCAAGGCACCTTTGGCGACAAAGTGGTGGCTATCGGTAAATAATCGGCTAGCCATCTAACTATCAATGAGCATCATTCACTCACCTGAACATCGTTCGTCCCTCTATGGTTTGTTGAACTATAACAACACCGATCAAAATGATTCATCGAACTGCATCTTAAGTCACCGATGTCATCTGATAAAAAAATCTGGAATCGCTGATGCATCAATCTGTGGGAAAGATTTTCGTCATCGTGTTCTAACGAACTTTCTGTCGAAGGTCAAACTGAACAAACTCACTTCGCCAATATGCCAAAAGCCCGGTCAATTCCATGAGGTTTATTGTTTTTAAGCAATTTTCTCCATACTTTCTCAGAGAATACATCACAATCAGCTTTTGGATGACTCGAAAGCAAGGAAGTCTGAGAATTCAAAGCCGAATCCTAGAGAGGAGTTGGATGAAAGCAAAATACATGTATTAATCGAATGTTGTTTGATTAAAGCTGCATTTCGTAGGCTTCTGCCGACAAATCTACATCCAAGCTATCCCTTCTTCAATTCCCAGTACTATTGTTATTCTCCTTTCACTCAGCCCTAAAAAACGGCCGAAAAAATACATCTTTCCAGTTCAAATTTACAATGCATTCTAACTTTTTGATTTCCCCTAATTCATGACAGATAACCGTGACAATGCAGTCATTCCCATCAAACCAGTAACAACCGTCCGATCATTAGCACCTAATTTACGTCAAAATTATCTACGTACGGATACGTGGATACATACTCGTATCTCGTTCATCAGTACAAACCTTTCTCGTTGATATGACTATCTACATTGCACACCACATGACAGTTGGAGGAACAAAAAATTGTTTAATGGACACTAATGCAAGCTAATACAAATCGATGCCATGGAGAAACTGTTGCTTGTACTTGTATGCCAGAAAACTTCTTTGAACGACATATCCACTCAATCCACCATCCAATTACCCATACATGCATTCATTGTCCAATTAAATCAGAATTTTTGATTGACATTTCTTACCTTTCATAGTTCGGTTATTTGACTTCAGTTTCAGCTTCGGCTTCGGCTTCGACTTCGACTTCGGCTAATGGCAATTTCCATCACCGCTCATGCAACATGTGTACTATTAAACAGCTCAGCACCAATAGACCGAATCGAGTATCGTGGTGCGCATCGAGTAAACTGTTGTTGGCGCTCATGTCAAGCTATCGACATTTCATCAATGAAATTCACTTTGGATAGTTGTGTAACGAAAACACAGATACAGACTCTGTACAAATACACATACTCAAGCCAAATCAAAAATGAATTAAAGACAAAAGCTGACTTTCATTCGGCTTTTTGCCGTCAGATACAATTAACGTCACACAAACGTTAAGTCAGTTGCTCTCCCTAATTACGTCGGGTGGTGAAATGTCATTTAAATTAAAGATGACCGCCCACACACGCAACACCAATTGCGCTATCCTCGAGGATTGTTAATTCATTTCGAGGGCGCACCCAACAATCCCAAAGATGAGATTTTGTTTTATTTTTGAAATGCTTTAGTAGAGATACGGTACGGATATCTCTTAAGGTGAAGTGGGGGGCTGAAAGTGTAGCGTGAACATCAAATGGTAGTAAATTAATTGGAGCCTTTCTGTGCAATGACACGTGAAATATCTACCATCCCCTTTACGTATCTGCTACTGTAAAAGACAATTTTTAATTGTATCTGCTGCAAGAGGGAAACGAACAATTAAAAACGAATCGATCCTGTTTGACTTTTGGAATGGCACAGGAGTCAACTGGTGATGGCCAAAATGTTAACAAAGGTGTTTGTGGAGGGAAATAATTGAAACTGTTGAGAGGCTGGCGGCTGTTTGATTTGGCCTTTTTTTAAATGGTAAATTGGGAGCAATTGAACTGAAGTTGAGTTTGATTTTAAACGGAGAAATGTTCAAGACAAAAGATCCGGCATTTGGCACCAGACAACTTCAAACTATTTTAGCAATCTTGATGTTCAGTCATTTTCGACTGAAGAGAAAAAATGTGTCACCAAAGCGATCTTTTGGAAAATGTCTCTATTCAGCTGAACTCGGTGTGCTGAAAAGTACTTACTTACTTACTTGGTAGGGCCTAATTATCTCAGATCTCACCATAGGGCAATATTAACTGTAACAAAAGCAGAATGGGTATCTCTCACGAATATATTACCATGCACTTACTCTAGAAATATAAGCTTCTAAAGGTGCTCGAGTAATATTGGCCTCCAGTTCCTTAATCGCAGACTGCTTATTCCTCTTAGTCTCATAGAAAAAATTTAGAGGTGTGATGTCACATGATTTAGGCGGCCAATTCACCGGCCCGAGTAGTGATTTCTTATTCACCGCATCATGGCCCTATTAGCTATTATTTCACGGGCTATGTGACGAGTAGCGCCATCTTATTACAAATAAATGTCATCGAGAGCAAGGGCCTCAATTTCAAAGCAGCATGGAATGATAGCGGCCAAATTCTTAGTTACGTTTCAGCCGGCTGATTTTGAAGAAATATAGACCGATTATTTCCAGCCTACAAAACACATCAAACTGCCATTTTTTCCGGATAAAATGACAGCACTTGAGCTTTTTCGGCTTACTATTTGACTATGGGCTTTTTGGCTTATTTACGTAGGCATTAATCCAGAAACGGGCCACTTTCAGAACAAAATGTTGGTCAAAAATATTGGATCCTCTTGACGCTTTTGCAGAGCTCGACAACTGAAATGGAGACGATTCGGAAGGTTGGCTGGCTTGAGTTCTTGCATGAATTGATCCTACGTAAAATATGCCAAGTTGTGGCATAAGATAAGCCAAACTATTGCATTTGACTGGTGCTGAGTCAATTCATCACGGTCATCGCGTACACTCTCCTCTACCACCACTACATTCTCATCACAACGTACTTGATGAAGTCTATTTTGTCGCGTATTATCCAATAATGAAAATTTGGTTTCAAACTTAGTGAACTGTGCATTCCGAAGGGCAATTATATAGACTATAAGTTGCTTCAAGTACCCGAAGTATATACATCGTCGAACGCTGACTGCTCTGCACTGGACTAAGTCTTTCTATGAATTGATGCCAAACAATATTGAACAAAAATACCAAAATAGTTTGACACGACGCATGAGTTATATCTCATGTAATCCTCACTGGAAAATGTACCTCTAAAAGAATCACCCTCTGTATGAAGATGGTAGGAATGCAAATATATATTAGCGAACTTATGTGTTAGGGAATTTCTAGCATTAGATAGAGATGCATCCTCTTTTGCAATATCAAGAGGCGGAAGGTAGACGGAGGAAAACCTATGAGCATGCACATCCAACTTATCCACTATAACAATGCAGTGATAAGTAGCTCTAAGTTCTCCAAATTGCCGATCCACAGAACATCTTTGCTGTCTTGAGATAGTCGAAACACCACCCAAATTGTCCATAGCGGCCGTAGTTATTATGCTCGATGAATGCATTCTGAATGTGGACAGTCTCAGACCAGCAAACGTTGACTTTGACCAGTCGTAGACCAGTCCCAGCTGATTTCAAAACAAGACTCCTCAACAAGCTGCAGAAAGTTGATATTGACGTTAGACAATTGAAAGCGCCTACAATGAGCAACCGAGTATTTCATCGGAGATCAAACGAAATATTACTCTTGCCAATCGCTGTTTCTTTGGGCTTGGAAGGCAATTGAGTAGTAAAGCCCTCTCTAAGGAGACATCTTCAACAAACTCACCATCCCAGTCCTGCTGTATGGAGCGGAAGCATGGACCTTATCAAAAGCAGACGAAGACATCATTGGTCGATTCGAGAGAAAATTCCTTCGCAAGACTTTCGGTCCATTTTGCGTTGACGGATTTTGGAACAGAAGATTCAACGACGAATTATAGGAGCTGTACAACGGCATAGACATAGACCTAGTCAGAACGCTTCGCATTGGACATCTTAGGTGGCTACGACATGTACAGCGAATGGATACAGTCGCTCCGGTCCGCAGAGTCTTTGAATCCAATTTGGTGGGAAAACGCAGAAAAGGAAGAGCTCGCCTAAGATGGAGCATACAAGTGGAAAATGACCTCAAAAAACTTGGCGTGCGAAACTGGAGGTAGTTAGCTAAAGACCGGGCTAACCGGAGAGGAATATTGTTTGAGGCCCAGGTACAACCCGGACTCTAGCGCCACATAAGAAGAAGAAGTACTTGTTTAGAAACAGCTTAACATAGCGTATCCAGTACAGATGATAGAAGACTGCCATATCTCAGGCTGAGACTATACACGAATCAGGAGCCTGCTAGGTACTCGTATGTCGCTAGTACCCTCTTAAGTAGATGTGTTCAAACAGGTTGCATAAAAACGCTCCTACTGAGCCTATAAAATATGCTTGTACGGCGTTTAAGCTCCACGGAAGAGATGACCAATAGTTCTGTAAACAAAACAAAGAAGACCGAGAAACACAAAATGAATATTGAAAAACTCCACTCCCGTGGCATGACCGACAAACAAACAGAAAAAGAAAAATACTCATTTTCTAATATCCTCCTTACCATCCGGGATATATCAATTTTCTTAAGTAGAATAGTGGAGCATCCAATAAAACCAAAACAAAAAAGTAAAAAAGTGAAGAGAAAAGTAAAATAAAAAACAAACTAACTAACCAACAATTCAAGCCATCACCACAAGCAACAAGCCAACCACTACCTGTCTTCAAATTGCAATCATTATTATCGATTGGTATCCAACTTACTAACAATCCATCATCATCACCGGACTGAGACAACAACCGCATCAACATACAGCACACACTACCTACTTCTTCACTTCACTTCGACTCATGGACTCGCCAAAACAGACAACTTCTCTATGGATACTCAGATTTGAGATTTCAGAATCCAGATTCCAGACATATAGTCGTAGTTCAAGTCCAAGTCCAAGTCGAAGACTATCACACGCACTCTGTGCATCCCATTCGAAATGCCATGAATGATGATAATAACAATGATGACCATGGTCAGGGGAGTACCTCTCGCATACCACACGCGATATTCTCATTTTCACCAAATCCTTATTTATATCCACACCATCGATGACTTTTTAAACACTAGTCACCGGATCTCCGGAGGGTTTCTAAAGATGATTCCCTATCCAACTTGAACACACACACACATTTGTACATAATGTCGTAGATACACGCATAGTCTGTAATGTCAGTCATCTTGAAAGCGCGTACTACAAACATAGTAGAATAGCAACTACCAACACGTGATGCAAATCAGAAGGAAGCTGGACTACGGGTAACAGGTAACTTTGGATGGAGCAGCATGTGCCGGCCGTTATACTAGTAGTATATTCGTATGTGTGCATTTCGTCCATCCGTTCTACCGTCCCACTTAGTGAGTTTAGTTTGTTTCACAGCATTTCACCGATTTCACTGTTTCGTGTGATGCTTCTGTTATGCTCGCATTGTTGGTGTGATGATGCTGATGCTGTTACGGTTGCTGTTGCTGTCTTAGTTTTAGTTAATTCTGGTGGCAATGAATTTCTCATTCAATCGAGTTTCATCTCTCGTAATCGATCAACCCCCTAAGGGTAGGCTAACTGGCTGAATGCCTTGCTTACCATTTTTTTTTTTTCTTCCTTTTGGGGAGTTAGCTACTCGTCTTCGGTTTCGATCTACTACGTCTTCAGCTTTACAACTGCAACTGATTTCTTCGTGCTGGCTTCTTGTCGATTTATTCCTTTATTTTCCAATTTTTTTTTATTTCTTTTTTTTGTCTGCTGTTGTTCGGTTTTGTGATGATTGGAACTCTCAGTTGGATACAATTTGTTGTTAAGACAGATAAATTGTGCAACAATGTTGGAGATGATTTATCGAAATGGCAGACTTATCGATTCGATTCGAGTGAAGTTGCCTTGAACAAGTTGAAATGGCCTATTTTGACAGTGTGCAGATAAGAACATTGAATGGTGTTTAGTGGACCATGTGTGGGTGTCCTTTAAAACGGATTCTTTGCCGCATTGCGATAAGGCTCAGGTTTATAGATGTCAGAATTACGTTGGGAAATTCAAAACTGCAGGTGGTCTACAGCTGTCCGGAATTGATAAATAACATATAACTAGAGTGCAAGACGTTACAGCGGATTTTTTCACGTAGTCCTTGAAGGGATAAGTAGATGTGTAGGTATTTCAGGCACGAAAAAGAGGATGGTATACCAGCAATTTCTGTATGTGTGTCTATTCTGGTGTGTCGTGAAAAAGTATCCTCAGAAAGACAGATTTCTTTGCACGTAAGCTAGATAGCGCAAAGAACAATGGCCATGCCAATAGCATTCTGTTTAATCGAAGTTTCACCCCAGGATGACATATATCTGTAGATGTAGCTGATTTTTCATGTAACAAAGTAGTGATATCGCCAGCTTCGTATAGGAATGACTCAACTATTGCCGATCGTTGCAAGCGTGAGAAGTACAAAGACATTTAGGAACAACATACGGTTGAAAATCTGGAATTACCACTGCTGTTGATTGTGTCAAGGCATGGCATTCAACCCTTACCAAAACCGTGAGGACATTGGTCTATGTAAACAAATCGTAGTGAGGACAGCAAGATCCTTAATGCCGCATTAAGTGAATATCTAGCTAACAACCCCATAAACCCAGTTCACCCTCACACCCATATCAACTGTCAGATTTTGCAGCAGAAGTAGTATACCATTTAGTAATACCCATTTAGTTCTCCCAATTTCTTCATCGGTTTTAGAGTTTCTTATACTAGCAACCATAGAGTTGAGCAACAGAGGAACATATTTGGGTTGAGCAACCTGGCCAAAGTCGTTTCGGTAGGCAGGATGTGGATGCCCTATCAAAGCCAGTTCTTCTGGCAAACATCACTGGTGAATAGGGTCTTAGACAAGCCGACTATTGTCTGACCTGTTAGTGTGGTATTTTTTTTTTAGTATTGAGCCATAAGCAGCGAAAAACGGTATGGTGGTCAACGACACCAAAATTAAATATATCCTGTCTAAAACAAAGGACAGTGAACAACACCAACACCTTAGGCTGATCAATGAACTACAGCAACGCCATAAGGGTGGAGATCAAGGGAAAAAAAAGATCAGCGTAGCAGCGAACCTTCTCCATCGCCATCCTGCACAGACGGACTAGTTTAGCAGAGTTGCCAAAACTTGAAATTACTCTGCATAGCTCGATTCTATAGGTTATGTTCAGGAGACTTATGCCTCTGTAGTTTGCGGAATTTAGATGATCTCGTTTCTTCCATATTGGACAATGTTGAGGTTCCATTCGTCGGGCATACTTTCGTACGACCATATTTTACAGATGA
Source organism: Volucella inflata (assembly GCA_928272305.1). Taxonomy (NCBI): domain Eukaryota; kingdom Metazoa; phylum Arthropoda; class Insecta; order Diptera; family Syrphidae; genus Volucella; species Volucella inflata. The sequence goes on from OV743720.1 coordinate 87,269,468, forward strand.
GCTGGTGATGATTATTGAAGAGCCCGGCAGTTGTTGGATTTTAGCTGAGATTTGCCTATTTTCCCTTCATCCAAAATGGGTAGACGCGATTATACCATGGGCAATGATATTTAGTCCGTCAAAGCCGTTAAACATAGAAATGCTCTTTTAAAATCCTCACCGTCAGCTGCGACTCTACTACGAGACGCTATATGGGACTCTCATAATGTCCCAAGGTTGCATTCATGATTTGATGAAAGTACACAGCAACATTGATCTGGTCGGGTATAGATTCGTATTACTTTAAGTGGATACCCATGCTACGGGCCGAAGAGTCGTCGTATTCATCCCGCTGAGTTTACGGAGGAAGATCTTTCCTTAGATAGCTCACCACTTAAGTGGGTGATCCTTAAGGTAGCTAGAGAAAAAGCCGACAGGTCAAGCATATTTGTTTAGTCGCTTTATCGTGGTGAATTGTAAGATGTCAGCAAATGTAAAATATAGTAAAGCAACAAGGTACTTCCTTTAAATGTTCTTCTTCTGTAGTGTAACAAGAAGAAAAAGAAGAAGAAGACTGTCGCAAAGATTTGGTACATCTTCGTCCTGCACAAATTAAGTGTTATTTTGTATTTGTCGCGGCTTATACTGTCTTTTCTCTTAAATAACGTGGAACTATGCTTCCATAGGTTGATTATACTTCCGCAGTGGTTCACCAAATTTCTGTTCTGAGAGTTACTCAATTGCATACGGTACCTACTAGGTTAACATATCCCCTATTTCACTTGGAAATATTAAGCAAGTTAGCATTTTAACTTCGCAAGTGGAACAAGCATTGGAAATAGATACTTCTAAGTCGTCGGTTGAAGGAAACCAGCCTGTTCGATATTTAAAAAAATCCAGCTCGGTAGGTTTAAAATTATCATCCATCAAACCGGCTTTAAAAGTCAATGTTGAACCAACTTTTTTGATCTTTTATGCCACCTTCTTCGTAACATACACGGGTAGTCCGTTTTATGCTCTGAAAACTCGCTAAATGAAGATGGCACTGTAATATATTGGTACCCATATGACAAAATGTTTTATAAAAGAGGTGCACACAACGTCTTTTAGAAACGTGCTGTCACTTAATATGGCCGAAATTGTATGTCCACTAACTTCACAGCTGGCTGAAAAATGCATGCCCGAAGCGAATAAGTGTCCTGAAGAAAGTGCCTCTCCTTTTGACTGAAGACTCCAAAAATGTTGGTTTTACAGTCAATGAGTGGGAATGTAACACCCCAGTAGGATAGAAGCACCACCTCGTGAAACAAGCAGCCGTCTTTCTGCATGAAAAATCCTTGACAAAGGTTGATCTCGAATTTCACCACCAAAGGTCTACTGCCTCTGTTTTCTGCTGCCAGTTTCTTGAAGAAACAAAATTCCGGGCTTTCAACAATAATATCAATTCAGTTTTATTCATTACTCTAGTGTGACCGCTTACAGCTTCTTAAATAAAAGAAAAATTTAACGAAATGCAGTAGGAAATATGTGAATATCTACCCTACAGTTCCGGCGTCCGGGGATCACCTCATGTTTGGGCCACTTTAAAAAGAATAACTGCCGGTGGATTCAACTTAGTTGAAAGTATGGAAACGTTCGTGTGCTACTAGAGATGCGGCAAGGTTCTGTCTTTTCCAATGAAGTAAAACCATTGGATGAATCTCACCTGCAACTCTATAACTTCAAATTATTTCTTTGCTTGAAAGCAGATGCTCCAGTGTTTAAGTTGGTTCCTTCCTTTGCTTAAGCTAGAACTAGGAAAGATATTCGCCATATAGTTGTAGCACTCAGTTGGCTAAGTGTTGTTGAAGACCTCCAAAAAGAACTACACTTGATCTCGTCAAAACAATGTCATTGAAGAGTGAATTTCCTGAAAACTTTGACTGTCTTACGGATCCCTATGGATCCATAAATTGCGACCCCATTCCTATTTTGTTCAAACACTTGTCTGCCTTGGGTTTAAGAAATGCAACAACCTACACCAAGAATTGATTTTGTCACTTGACCGGCAATCTCAGTAAAATACTTCCTCCCTGAGATTGACCTCTTGGAGTTCTAGTTTTGTTGATCACAGTCGTTTAATGAACCTAGAATGGTTACAGCTCTCAAGGTTTTTTTTTATTTTGCATTAAGCATTAAGCAATTGAGAGGATACTTTATCAGACACTAAAATGAAAATGACTTTTCTGACTACAACTTCTGTTTAGACAAAAGCAAGGCAAAGTTTACCAGATGTACCAGATGGAGCTATATCAATAATAGAAGAGTAAGAGTTTATTTACAGACTCCATCTCAAGGAACGTCTGTTCTATTTAAATTCATGGTAAAGAACTCGTAAGAATCAGCCAGATAAATTCAAAATATATCTCCACAAAGTGCAATCAATTCTATCGAAACTACTAACAGACACAACAAACAAAACAAACCTATTGTCACCTAATAATTGCCTCACTCATAAGCCGTCATTAGAAGTTAAAATACCAATCACTTCCCTCACTTACCGAGTGAAATATAAATACATAATCACGAATTGAAATAAATCTCACCACAGCATGGCCACCAACCACACACTGAAAGACATCCATCCAATGCCATTTGTAATCAATTTTTCATCCACAAACCACTTCGGGTTGTTGCCATTCACTGTGTTCTGTTCTGTTTCTCAAAAAAAAAAAAAAAAAACAGAAAACAACCTACAAGACATTCTGCCACTCGCCTGACAGTCTTTCAGTCGAACTCTGCCGCATTTCAGTAATTTTCAATGTGTACGAGTATACTGAATGCAATTTTGTTTTGTAATTTTCCCTGGAGTCGCGTGTGCAGAAATTCATTTATTTCTGTGTAGTAACGCAGTAATTTTCATACGCTTATTAAATTTTCCACCTCTCTACTGTTTTACGTTGCTACCTTTACTGAGTACCATCGCCTACTCTGTCTCTCTTTCCCTTGGTCTCCCCATGCCATTGGCTTGGTAGTGTAATTTACTAAAATCAAAAAAAAAAACAAAAAAAGGTTCACCGACTTCCTCAGATATATAATTTCATCATATAATTTAAAATAGAATTAAAAATATAAAGTGAAAAAAAATTGAACAAAATAATAGCGGCCGAGTGGAAGAACTGACGCAAAAGCTTTTTACAAGACTCACAATGAGTAGCACCTTTTAGCGGCCACAACAGCAGTGTTCACTTGAGATTGGTTTTTTTTTTTTTTATGAAAATACGAATAACACTCTGTGCACACCAATAATTTTCAGCTGAATCACTTTGTAATTATTTTGGAATTTCTTTTGACTTCTTCTAAAATGAAGATGAAGACAACAACAGTAACAGCAATACCAACAGCAAAAAAAAGGTAAAAAAATCATCGACAACAACACAACTCTGATCGACTGCCTTCCCATGACTATTATATTAATCGAAGATTTTTCTCATTCGCAATACAAGTGCTTGTCCCCCTCTCCATAAAGTGATTCGTCAATTTTTGTTCAATCTTAATGCCAAAAGATTAGCCACAAAGTTGCACATATCTTTCAACTTCAACTTGAAGACTCTTCTCCGAATTTCATTTCGTTTAATGGTCAATTGGCTGCAAAGCGAGGACGTGCTAATGATATTTCAAGTGTTATTCCTCTTCTTCTTATTTTTTATCGAAAGTGTTTTTGTGATAAGACGATTTCCACTTTTGCACATCTAAGGATACTTGTATATACTTTGACAGCTCGAACGCTTATCATATTCGTATATCGTTCTGCAACAGATTGAAACAAAAAAAATAACAAAAACATTGTTTTCCTCCGTATCCTTCAGTTAAAGGACTCAAACTCACACACAAGTGGAGACACATTTCAAAAGAATCGTAAATTTTTTTCTTCACCCTGGAAGACTTCTTGAGATCATCATAAATCTTCTGTTATCGCCTCCTTGAAGTGAGAACTTAAAGATGTTCGCAGGCTGCAAATTATGCACAATTGAAGTTCCTTCTTTAAAAGATACTCCATTCGAATTGGTATTAAAGGAAAAAATTCATTTGTGATTGACAATGAAACGATGACTTGTTTCAAAAATAAAAGAGTTGTCATGCGAACTTGGTCTAAGATTACAAAAACTAATTATTCTCACAATTTTCTGACATTTCAAGAAATTCAACAACGATTTTGGGAACGATAAAATCTGATGCTAAATGGATTTAAATAATCACGGTGGAAATATTTCAACCCCTGGGCAATTATAGCACATGAAGGCCAGTCTGTATGAAATGATTTTTTAAATGAAGTCCTGTTGGTGCAATTCCTCTTGTATTTGAACACGATAACTACACACAGAAGTCTTCAACATTTCAAAAGTACTACTGCATTCATACCTAAAATGAATAGTATCACACTTTTGGACGATGATGGGAATATTGAGAACATCCAAACTTGAACAGTCTTGCTATGAGCACCAGGGAATGTCATCGTTGCACCTTTAATAGCTTCACAGTAGTCGATATCAGTGTAAGCGATGAAGAACGACTAACACTGTGTTGCAATTTTAATACTCATAGCATTTTCAGATCAGTTATCAGAAATCGAGGATAATCGACTGGATATCCGGCAAATCCATCAGAAATTCTACCAAGAAAAAGGTCGAAAAAATTGTTTAAGACCATAAGGTGATCCTCTCTTCCGCGGACGCCATCCCATGAAGAAACGCAGGTTTGCAACAACTACGTGAAGAAAACAGCGAAGGTTGAAGCAAGTTGCAACGTTAACAAGAAAATCTCCGAAATGTGATGGCACCTAGACTGAGTCGAAAGCTATAATACTAGTCGCATGCACAAAACTTACTTCTGTGTTCACCAGAGTAAAATTGACTAACAATTAGACAATTAGCTCCTGTCATCGAAACTTGCAGTTGAGGCAACACTTGCTGAGATTTCACAGCAGCTAAGGGCGTTAGAGCTTGCAGTATGATTTCCTTCCTACTGAAGTACCTAGAGGGAGTCTCTATATTGAGTATCAGAAATTATTTGAGCTTTGAATCAATGGCTTAAGCTGAAGGTCAAAAACAGGGAACTAGATGTTAGCTTACAGCGTAGCCCGATTCCCTTTGTAGCGAATTCACAATTTGGATCATAAGACACAGGTGCTAGCTACGTTGCTTGTACTTTTCTATTCACTACCACATAACGTGGTTGATATAAACTTACGAAAAGTCCATGCGCAAGAGATCTCACTTCTGATGCATTTAACAACTTAAATTACAAGTAGGCGCTTATATGTTGCCAGGAATTGTAAAGGCTATTACTGCAACCAAAAATAGGGCTACATAGATTCTAAGAGCTCGCGGCAAATCAAAATAAATTTATTTTAAGCGCAACAGTACGGGCATCTAGTCACGTCCGCTCACTATAGCAATAAGCATAGTGCAAGTCCAATTTTTAATATTTCTTCTTCCATTTAATAAATTGTTGGCTAAAATTTGGATCCAGTGCAAGGTACTCACGAGTCATAAGTCAGATGTGAGTGAGTTAGAGGTCCTTCAGTCAGTTAATTAATGCAGGCTGTTAGATGATTTCTTTTTACATCTTGGGGGTTCGAAGTTAATCAGTTGTTGGTTGATATCCCCTTCCAACCATGCATACTATTTCAACTATTAACTATTTCTTTGCTACGCCATCTCTATGAGTTGGATTCACTCTTCAGGTAAAACCTTCGGTACTCATACGCTAGATATGTCCTAGCTGTTTTAGATGCCCGTAAAATTTCTCTTCTTCTTTTTCTCCTCATCTGCCTCATCCTCCATCCCGACGCTCATTTATAATGACATTCCAGCTGTCAGCTCTTTGAACAAAGCAAATCTGCTTGCTGCACAGTTTGCGTCTCCACCTACACTTTAAATCTTCAATGGGACGAATCCACTTTGGCACTCGTGTAGTAGCAAGAGTACTTAAGGATCTTAATGCTCACAAATTCGCAGGTCCAGATGGTATACCTCCCCTTCTTCTGAAGAGGTGTTGTTCTACGCCTGCAAAACCACTGCATAAGCTTTTCCATCCACTCTTAAAGACTCGTTCCGAGCAGATGAAAAAGGGCATTTGTCCAGCCCTTCCCTTAAAAATGCGAATCTTCTTATCTCTCCTCTTACAGACCCATTGCACTTACGCCCCTTCTTCCAAGGTCGTGGAAACGCTGATAAACCGCCAGCTCATGAAATATCTCGAAACAGGAAAACTTCTTAATGACCGGCAGTACGATTTTCGTAGCAACAAGTCCACTGGTGATTTGATGGCATGTCTCACCGAGAAGTGGAACCAAAGTCTACATCAATCTGACGAAAGCAAGATAGACTTGATATATCTAAGACATTTGACAGATTTCGGCATCAGGCTCTGTCGAAAATGGGTGCATTTGCGATCGATGACTCTCTTCTTCAATGGATTAGAACGTTCAATTCAAGTTGTCTTGCTTGGTTTCAAGTCTGATATTCACAAAATAAATGCTGGTGCGCCTCAAGGCTCCGTTCTGTCTCCGACACCACTCTTTTTAATATTCATCGACGATCTCTTGTCTGCTACTTCTAATCCAATTTACTCCTTTGCTGACGTAAGTACTCTCTGCTTTCCATATTTGTTCCCGGACTCATGTCCCAGGTCTTGGGCTGTAGAACGGGAACGGCAGCGTATTTTAAGCTCATTAAATTCCGATATTAACAGCATAACCAATTCTGGAACTATCAACAGAGTGGAATTTAATGCTTCCAAAACACAATGCTGTCTGCTGTCGCTAAAGCAAAATTCAAATACCCAGCCATTATCCATGAATGGCACTTGCATGGTTGAAACCGAAAAACTTTCCGTTCTCGGTATGTGTGTCAAAGACAACTTACGTTGGAATGACCACATGTTCAAAGTCCCCAAAAATGCTGCGAAATGTCTAGGTTTCCTCAAGCAACTTCTTAGTTGTTCACCCCCCCTGATCTGGCTACAATATACATATAAGGCTTTCGTCCGCCCAAAATTGGAGTACAATGCTCACATTTGGGCAGGCGTCCAAAGACTTATTTGCACCTACTAAATAGGATTCGGAGCCGTGCGATAAAACTTATAGGTGATGTCAATATAACCCAGTCGATTGACACCCTCGACCACCGACGTAATGTCTCCTGCCTCACCTTGTTTTATTCCTATTTTCACCACCAGTGCTCCATAGAATTTGCCAGTAGCATTCCGCCCCTTCAAACGTCTAACCATAATACCCGTCTCGCTATGAATGCTGATGAAAACGCTTTTCTTTCGAAACTTATAGATATGTCTTCAGCCGCCTAAGCAAGATAGTATGCTTCGTAACCCTGTATGGGGCGTAAACCATATCTGTGATGATAAAAAATCCGTTTTACCACTACAATATTGACCATAGGTGTTTTATTAGATTTCCTTAGCTGATTTGGCAAACTTATATCCTACTACATTCTGATATTTCCCGTTGGCATGCGGTGTCCTTGCTTTTTCTATATTCACATAGATTTCAATCTCTTTCAATGTATGTACTCGTATGTATCTTTGGTTATCAATGGTAGCGTTATTGACAAAGTTTTATTTTAGTTTTGGCTATTTTGGATGTGTTGTTCAATGACAAATTTCTTCGCCAGTCTGGCCGTTATCATGAAGCTTGTGATATCCTAGATATTGATCAGAATCGATATTTCCAGTTTTGAAGGTTTAGATAGCCAAAGTACGGGCGGTTCTTATGCTGATGCAGTTTTATGTGATTTTTGATTGGCATTAAGACCTTCTTGTGCGTATTGAGATGGTAAAACAGAGTGCTCACTTCAGTAATGTTTAGTACTGAAGCAGTCCGTTTACGGCTGTAGTATTAGGTACGCTCTGGTTTCCTGCGCAACCCAATATGCACATCCTTTGTTAATGACATTTCTCTCGTTTCGGGGCTTATGCGGATTGTATGCTTTACAAATTTGATCGGTATCCCTGTGCACTCTAGTCGCACTCTATCGCTTAATTCCTTGGCGGTAGCACTCGTTATGCTGAATGTATTGGTCCAATTGGCACTTAGCTCCTTCGTCCAACGATTTAACAGTATGGATGGCATTTTCTTTCATTGAAGCGATTCAAAGGAGAACTCTTAATGGCATATTGAAATGAGAACCGGATCACATGGCAATCTGCAAGTATAACAAGACCCCTTATTCACAGCAACACCTCAACTTTATTGAAAGACCTAAACTCGTGCATAAGCCACATCAATTTATTGCCAAGAAAAAAACAAACGCTCTGTCTGCAATAAATCACTTACTTCTCACCATTCCCAATACCCGATGATGACCACCATCAACGACCAAAGAACAACAAACAGCAGCCAGTGTCTGTAAAGATGACTCAAAACATCACCTCATTTCAAATAATCTTATCGTCACTTAAGTACAATAAGTGGATTTCCCATCCCATCAACAAAATAATCCAGGAACACTAACAAACATACAGACAAGCACCGAAGAAAGAAAAAAAAAGTATCCATCATCCACCCAACTAAGCACCATTAACAATCATCATTTACTCAGTACATTCGACTAAGGAATCTATCTTCACCCAATGCAATGGTACGCAGTAGAACCATCACTAACCACCAACCACCGACCAACCCAAAGAACCCCGAAAAAGAGCTATCTTTCCCGGTTTGTTTTATTTTTTTTTTTTTAGGGAAATACCTACAGCACAACTGCAAACTGCAAAAACTCCAAAACAGGAACTGAACGCAGAATGGTTACACTTGGACCAACAGAGATACTCGAACTCGTAGTCCTAGTCGTACTGGTACTCAAAGTCGTACATTGGCAAAAGATACATTTCATATGCAGCGCATTTTGAGGCAGTTAAATGAGAGATAAAAATTTTTCGCAATAAAATACATCATCGTGCATGTATCTTAATGATTTATTGTCTTCGGTTAACATTATAAGTACAAAGAAAACCCATGATGAAGAGAAGATGCAGACGAAAACGAGGAAGAAGAAGAAGAAGAATGAAACGACAAGAGAGCATTGGCAAAGAAGAAGAGGTACGACCATCAACACTGAGGGTATTCGACGATTCGAAGAAGTTCAACACAATAACAACTGCCTATACCGAGAGATGGCCTGGCAGAAGAAGGGTGGTGGGTAGCATAAATGATAAACGAACACCAGGAACCATCAGGAATATGGGCTACCAAGAGATAGACGGAAGAGAAAAATCCAAGATCGAGCAAACTTGGTAGTAGATACAGCTTCAGAGCTGCAAATAGCTTTGGGAGTTCCATGGTAAGATGGAGTTCCTTGCCAACTACTATACCACACATTCTTCATCTCTTGGTTGATTTGCATCCCTTTTGTGGTTAGAAGTGAGTACGCGCGCGCGTGCATGTTTTTCTTGTTTAGAGTTTTTTCTCTGCCTCAAAATGGCCATTAGAAGACGCATATGCCCTTCTAGGCTGAGTGTTTCTTCTTCTATGTACGACTGACTAGACCCTAAAGCTCCAGCAAGTAGAAAAAGGAAAAAAAGAAAACAAGAAAACACCACGCAAGTCATACTCTTGGTAAGATCCATTGTGTGGCGTGGTAATGTGTGAACTGCGTTTTGTTAAAGGTCTATTATTTCCATGTTCCTCGTCTGTTCATTGCCGCAACTATGGTTCCGACTGGGTGCATCCTGGTGCCCACAAATAAAGACTCAGTCCGGATTCTGGAAATCATTCTGGCTCCATGGCTCTAACTTCTAGCTGGGCCAGTGTTGTGAATGATTTATCAATAAAAATTTTCCAGATTATGTAAATATGCAATATCTGTAAAAGGGTATCAATGTTTGTTCGAGAATGGTCTTGCTATCAATTTTCCTTGGCATCATTCGCATGACCAGCCGGTCGGTCGGGTGGCACCTTTTGGTGGTTTTGTTTTGTACCTAGCGTTGATTGGTTTGGTCTGGCGTGTGAGGATTCCGAGCTTGAGAGCTAAGTGGTGCTGTTTCTTCTTCTTTTTTTGTTCCACCATTTCTACTCAGTTGTACTTGGAGTGGGTAATTTAATTCGAATAGAGTGGTGTAAGGGAGGGATGAGAAAAAAAAATGGAAACCCCATTCGGGCAGGTGTACGAGTTGTGGGAATAATTTGTAAGAGGCTTAAATCGTGAGTGGTGATTTTGTTAAATGTGCAATGGGGTTTTAGAATTGCTAAGAAATGCAAGGTTTAATGATTAGTTGTATTAAGTAGACTTACAGGTTCCGATGGGTCGAGGTTTGATACAGTTCTGGGAAAAGAAAAAAATTGCATTCCAAGGGAAATTCTTCAAAAGGACTATGATTTGGGAGGAAATCGTAATCGACTTGGAACGACGCTTGTTGTAGGGAATGATAGCAGATATTACATAGATACATCCCTAGATGGAGAACAATGACTGTGCTAATTGTAAGAATTCCTCGCGTAAATGCTAGGCCACTGAATGGAGTAAAGATTGGAGGATTTGTTTTCACACCTTATGGCTTAGTTTGTGATCCTTAGTAACAGCATCTGTCTTCTAGACTTTGAATACTGTGTGCACTAAGAAATTCTACTAAGCAGGATTTCCGAGATGGAACCTCTCCATTTCTTTGGCTAAATTTTCTTAAAGGAACTTAGGATTATCCAAACTTGTTTACTTACAAAGCTCTTGAGCAGCTTTCGCCCGATTTTGTTGCTCTTTGAACTAATGGTTTGTAAATGGCAGCCGGATGACATCCATATTCGCTGATTATGTTGGCTTTCTTTCATAATTCTTGTGGTTATTTGTTGCTGTAACATGCCCAAAGCGAAGAGAACAGAAAAGCACTCATTCATTCAATTCATAAATTTGGTATGACCTTGCAATAACTGCCAACTACGCACTGTCCTTTGGCTAATGACCATTATTATTTAACCGGCTCAGTCAAGCCAAGCACCTTTTTTACCACTTTGTTTGTAGCAAAGCGTTTGCGTTCCCTTACTTGTTACCCAATGAATTCGGATGGTCAATTCAAAGACACTGAGTGGACCGTACAATTGATAGTCTTAAACTCTCCCCCATGTTCGTCTATAAATGGGAGCAGTTATACGAAGTGTTGCCTTTAAGATTGACCTGAAGTGTCAAACAATCTATTCAGGGGTAGTTATATTTCCAAGATCATCCGTGGCATAAATATGTGGTCGATTGCCGACTTGACAGGTCTTTAGCCATACTAAGAAGGGCCCATAAGGTTATTGGCATATGAATCTATACGTTAAAGTACCCCAGCAACTTGTGGCATAGAACCTATTAACAGGTTGTAGCCTTGACGTTAACGCCATTTAGTGTGCGGGCAAATCTTTGATTTTTGAGAGGGATCTCGAAACTTACAACATCTTACTGAGAAACGCTTTGGTTTGCCCTTACAGCCTAACTAAGTTTAGAACAAGATTTCACATTACGTCGCCTAAAGTGGCGCGCACTACTAGAAGGGGATCGAGCCTATTTCAAGTGCCACCAGAGACAGTCAGCTTAAGGCCGGACTAAGTGGAAAGGCTCTTCGCCTCTTCAGTAAAAAAAAAAAAAAACACTGTGGCGCTGGTAGCCCGAAATGGGCCATGGCCTAGCTTCTTGACACTCATTTGTGTTGCTCATGTTGTCATTTTTGTCGCATCTGAGCGGGGCCTACGGTTTATCGCCGAAACGAGTCCAAATGGCACTCCTTAGAAGCTTTTGCATAGGTTACCAGGACTCGAACCCAGACTCTCTGTGTGATAATCCAATGAGCTAACTATCGCGCCATCACCATCGCCCGCCTCTTCAGTAAGTAACTATTAAAATTTGTCAAAATAATTGGGTTATTGACCAACAGTTTAGACACAACTTTCCGCCTAATTATGGAATAAAATATTTTGCCTGCTGCCTGATTTATCCGTTAGCTGGACATTCACAAAGGTGGTGCTCCGCAATGTCATCATCAGTTTTTTGCTCTGATGTCTTATGACTTATGCCCAGCGCATTTAAATGCTTAGGAAGAGCCAAGTGTCCCATCCCAATGCCAATAAGCAGCCTGCAATTCTTCCTTTTGAGGAACAGCAGGAAGGCCGCCGCCTTTTAAATACGTCGGGAAGCATTCGTTTCCCAATCTCTGTTTTCTATTCTAGTAAAGCAAAAATGACATATTTTCGTTTGAATTTATTACATCCGACAAATTACGTATAAGATCCAAACGACTCTTCTCGATGACATGCTCCATGACTTGAGAGCTACTTCTTAATGTCGATGAAAATACCCAGCACGTTTTGAAGGGACTTAAACTAGTGGACTAATCAGTAGAACCAGGTGCAAGTAAGTAGACAACTTCGATTCCTAGTTAACCACAAGAAAATGACTTCGTTCCCTTTGAAAATGTCCTCAAGGTTATGAAGAAATTCAAGATTGTCAAGTACCTTAAGTGCGGCTTGTAAGCTCTTCGAAATTGATGTGGTTGCACTCTTAAATAGTTTGAAGGTTATGTGCTGGAAATTTCTTCAAATTACCTTTGGGCTAGACGCTTGTATTCAACTTCACATGCTACAGTACTTAAAGATAAGAACGAAAAAAAACAACAAACGGTGTGAGATAGTAAATTGATTCTGGCTTTATTTTAAAGGTACGTTTATGCCACATTCATGTGGAATACCATATCATTCAAATAGCCGCCTTGGCTTCCCTGGCAGTGCTTCAAACGGTCGATCCAATCTTTGATGACTCACTCTAATATCTGCGGCCTTATTCCGGTAATAGCGCGTCGAATGTTGGCATCGAGCTCGTCAAAAGTGGTTGACTTTTTAGCGTAGGCCAAAGACTTGACGCAGCTTTGGAGAAAATAATCGGGTGGTGTCAAATCGTATGATCGCTGCGGCCAATTAAGGAAAGCTCGCTGTGAGATGGCCCAGTTGCCAAATTTCTCCATTACAACTTCGAACGTTGTTGTGTGCACCACAGCTTGGATATATATATCACTCTATACCTAAGACCATTGATGATTACGGTGTCTCCTTCCTCATTTCGAAAGAAATAAGGTCCGATGACGCCGCCATGGCCTAAACCCCACTAAATACTCGATTTTTTTGATACTTGGCTGAACACTGGTGGATTGTTTCCCTCCACTAATGGCAATTCTGCTTGTTGTCATAAGAGATGAGCCAAAAATGGGCGTCGTCCGAGAAGATAATATTTTGGCTAAAATTCGAATCTCCGGCCAACATTTCTAGGGCCCAATTGGCGAAGTCACGGCGTTGTCTACTGTCGTCTAGCCTCAATTCATGCATCAGCACAACCTTATATGAATATCTCTCCAAATCAAACCGCAAAATAAGCTGGGTTGACTCCCTGGCGATGGCCAATTCAGCTGATCGACGCCGAATCGACATTCCGGGGTCTTCTTCGATTTTGGCCACTACGGCGGCTATGTTTTCTTCATTTCCGACCAATCTCTGTCTGGTTGCTGGCTCAAGATTCAAAAATAATGTACTCACCCTCAAACTTTGCCATGGTGCAAAAAATTGCCTGCACACTGAAGCCATGATGACGACTGACCTCAGGACGAAATTCAAAGCATGACAAGTGAAAAAACTATCATTGCTATCCGGTCACCCTTTACTTTTAATGTTCGGTTTTGGACTTGTAAAATCTCATGCTTCTCTGCTTGAGGTCACTATATTGAATCACTTGCCGAAGTTAACAATTTTTGTCATTTTATTTCAAAGGGTCGCATTCCAGTATGCTTCCATTTGGGAGAAAACTTAGGTCGATTTGTAACCCACCTGTATAAATACGATTAGTTCCTTTCCTGGATCAGATTTTGGCCGAAGCCATTTTCTTGTATCGGAAAAGTCAACTTCATTGTCCTGCTGAAGTCCATAGGACTAGCGAATGGAGACAGTTAGTATGCAGGCTCCGGGCTCCATTCCAAGTTATACCAAAATCACATCTTTTTAAACAAAGACAGCGTTTAAAGTGAAGGGAGCGAAACTAGAAGTGAAAGGACTAACGTGTAAAAGCCGCAGTCATAGGGCAACTGACACATTAGAAAGAATTTATCCTATCAAAGCTTAGTCGATCTGCGTACAAACCTTTGTAACAAGCCGAATATTCTATAAAAAGTTCCTTGTAGAGCGGAAAATCACCATGCACGAGCTACATCATCTTCATATGTACGAGTATGTTTCGGCGTCGATGTTACAGAGAGCATTTCTTCGCATCCAAATTGTGTTCAGTAATATCCACACAACTGAGATTTTATCTGAGCTGCCTTGTCGGAGCTGCCTTAGGAATAAGCTGCGAGTAAACTTTCGGGGAACAGATAAGGACTAAAATATTCTAATAATCAACCTCGTCTAGGAAATAGAGAGACCGACATGGCATTTCATTATTCGAATTGGGTTAAAATCAGGAGAGTGGACTTGACTATGTACTGACGAGACTTGTATTACGGTGAAAATTTTGGAAAGGTCGGAATGCTACTGGTAATTTCAGTGAAACACCGTCAAAATAACCTTTTTGCGAATATAGAATGGCTTGCAGAAATTATTTGCTATTTGTTGTGCTATAGGTGAAGGAGCATTTACAAATCAAACTACAATATAATGACACAAATTTCTGTCTCATGTAAAAGTATTGAAACCTTAATCGCAAGGAAAGTACATTAAATCAAGCAATCAGCCCTCAAATATAACTCAATTTCATTTATTTGTGGAGTTACAAGTCCATACATTGTAATTTTTAACAAACTAATGCAGATTACAAGACTTTTCCACAACATTGGCTATTTTCGTACTCTGACCAGGTGTTTCGAATTCCATTTTCATTCTCACCCCAAGAGTGAATACCTACTTTTCAACGTTCAAAATTATTCATGCTTTCACTACTCATATTCGTATCAATTCATTTAAATAAAATGTTGCCGCTGGCATTTCGACCCATTCGAGCTAGATAATCTCGGCAGAAGTTGCAAAACCACATCTGCTTTTCACCAACAGATACCACCGCTCAAAGGCTGAAATTTTATTTAATATTTCCCATTTCCACCATCTATCTCCGCTTATGTATCTTTAATGCTCTGCTTTTCTAATATTCAATACTCATACTAAAATCCCACAACGACTTTTTTTTTGCTAAATATTTCTCTTTTATACTTTTTTACCCCGGCAGATGAACTTTGAAGAGTATATAGGTACAAAGAAGATACATATGTTTGTATGTACGAGTTCGGAAAGATCCATCGTACTCCGATGGATCGAATAGGAAGAAGGGCAGAAATACTGCACACGGGAAGCTCTTTCATTTCACACCTTTCCTTTTGATTAGTCAGTGGTTTGATTTATTTTGACATCTTATCAATTCCATGGAAGAATTTATTGCATTTACCTTACACTCTGGGTTTTTGTATATGTTCATTGCCATCCAACAACAACCAACAACCGGAGAGGAAGTCCACTTCATATTCGAGAAAAAGAAGATGAAAGATCTGCACAGCAAACCACAAGGAGATTGAACAGTTTTAAATAAGCTAATTCCAACACGATTAAGATTAATACAAAAATAAAAAATAAAAAAATTCGAAAAAAAATCTAAAACCAGGAAAATGAAAAATCAAAAGATTAGAACTCAGAGTCAACCTCAAACTAAAACTCAAAGTCAACTCTGGAGTTTGAGGAGCCTGAGGAGTCTGAGGAGATTCTGGGGTCCTGAAAATACCATAGCAATGTCGCCTTTTCTAATGCGACCTGTCTTGGTGCCTGTGGAAGAGTCGTGCGGAAAACTGAATACTTTTGCGTAGACGTTCGCTATCATTACCGTATAAATTCTAAAAATTATATCTGGACTGATATTTGATTTATGAGCAGTGTGTGGGTAATGAATTTTTCCTTTTTTTTTCGTCTCTCTCCTTAAGATTATCCAATAAGGTTTACGGTTAGATTTTCTTGGCATAGCTTGACTTTATGAAAAGTGCAATTTGAGGACGTTGGTTGATTTAATTTTTTTTTTGTTTTCTGTTGCTTTGTCCCGTATATGCCCGTATTGAGTTGACACTTTGTGGTAATTTTAATTTATGTATTTAGGTGAAAGAAAAAAGAAACTGACTACAGCCACACAATGTTGTTTAGAGGGAGTTAGGGAATTTTTCAATACAAAAGAGTTGATGTGCGAACTGGGATTAACCATTTTTTTGTTTTGTATGAGGTGATTGGGTCTTTTGTCTAGATCCACTAACTGTCCCATAAGATTGATGAAATCAAATTTATTGTGAGTTTTTCATCACGATTTTGTGGTTTGAATATGGAAAAGCCACCACTGATACTGATATACTACTCACCTGTCGCATTACGACGATGTGGTCGGAGAGGTGTTGATTCTATTTCTTTACAAAATTAATCCCCTGGCATGTTGTACTGTCTAAAAGTGTCAACAAAAGACAATGTATTTAAAAGGAAGTGGGTACCAAACAAGAACTTATTCTTGCCCTATGGTGGCAATACTAAGTTGCCTTACATGCATGTCGCTATAGTCCGTACATGTCCTCTAGTCAGTTAACATCTTCAGTTGCCAGTTCAGCTCCGTAAAGGCCTCTTCTACTTGTGCGCACCATGTAAGCCATGACCTTTTTCTATTACTTTATCCCTCCAGATAAAAATCGGAAACTCGTGAAGGATTTTTCATTACACTTTCCGTATACTGAAGGGAAGGGATACTCTGAGTTGACACAAAATTTATATTTCAGAGTGTCCTTCGTTTATTGATGAAAGGAAACACTTCAGCAACGTTCACAATTCATAAAAGTTTTCCATGCAAATTTGCCATCATTAACGACTTTGTTACATGCGTATGAATGCGTGAAAATGACACAGCAAAGCACCATAAGTATATGGTGACTGTAAGAAAATCGGCAAGTAAGCACCGCAATCAAACGATACTGCACCATTCTTAAGAGTTGAGCATCTCTCCAACGTGACAGTGCCTTATTTTACGAAAAGATTTGGTTGCATCTCCATAAAATATAATTGATACTAAAACTTGTGCCAAATTGTCATCGTATTGATGTACAAGCTTTTTCTAATTTACAGAAGACGAAGTTCAGTGGTCGCCTTATCATCAGTAATGGTCCTGTCAATCGACCACTATGCATATGCCATTAAACACCCTTGGACCCTTTTCCATGGAACTCAACTAGCCTCTGATACTCAAGATAACTTGGAGGTGAAAATTCTGTATGAAGCTTCTGGAATATTGGCCGGATTCTGAGAATACTTCCTAATCTACCTTCTACTAATCGCCAGCACACACAGAGATAGATGTACTCTTGGCTACGTAACTTTTGCAAATGTCAAGCTATGATGCTAAGATTTAGAGCGAGTATCAGCAACAGATGTACCAACTTAACAAAACTTAAATCGGAACAATGGGAGCGCCACACGGTGGTTTTTCCAGGATCAAAGTAGTAGATCATGGCAAATTTGGTTCAGTGCTTCCACTTATGCAAGCGTCTCCACTAAGAAGACACTCTACGTGTTGTACCAAAGTACAGTTTCCTGAGCAGATCTATGTCGCTTTAGAGCCGACAAAATTCACTAAATATCTCCTCGTCCAAAGTAAATCAGACGCCACCTACTAAGTTCCCTATTTAGCCTTGCTTGACCAATATGAGATATGATGGACAACAGTGTGCTGTTTCCTCGAAAGACAATGACCAAATCGCGTCCAAAATCTTTAGGTTTTATTAATTTTACATGTGATGCACCAAATTCAATTGTAGATCTATTTTGAATTGGTGCACTGGTGACTCCTGGGACCATGATCGCGACAGCAGCAATCTAATACATCTATTAAATGGTTACTACCAAAGAATTGCTTTCGGATTCAACCTAAAGGAAGGCAGGAAGAATAAACAAATTCCTCTCCTTCCTCTTTACTTCTTCAGGTCATGCAGGCACCATTGTGAGGAATACCAAATCATGGAGCACGTCTTTCAACAACATGGACTCCTGTGATTGCGTATATGAGTTTGGCAATATATCTGCTACTCATTTAGCTTAGATGTTTGACAATTTTCCGTATCACTCTGTATATGTCTTCCTCTTGGTTCATAGGGATCGTACTACTACTATTTGGCCTTATCATAACGAATGATGCGGAATGGCTAGCCACTTGATTTTTTAGTTTTCGATCTTAAAGACCTAATCGCTTTTTGACTACAGGTATTGATGAGTAGATGAGACCTCGTCTTGTTGGTTTCCAAATATTGAAGGATTATTATGCGCAAAATTGGAAAGCCCTCCGTTGGCTGTTGGTCTGTTGTCACCAATCTTAGGAAACCCCCAGCAGGTCTGCAGAACATTTTGCTATAATTCTTTTCCAAGCATCATTGCCATCATTCACTCTGAGGTTAATTGTTAGTCCTTCAATTGCTCACTATTCAAATTCTAGAAACGTTTCTGATAGAGGCTTCACTAAGCCTTCTATGTTATGTCTGATATCCCATAAGCACTGCGGGAGAGATGATGTCCGAATAAGGGTCTGTTTAAGAAACTAAAACAGCTGCACAGAAACAGATGAATGAGCCCTCCTTTATCTGATTGTGTCATGCAGGTATATACGAGTAGCATGCTCGCATTCTATTTCAAGACCACCAACACCAAATCAACAAAAGTCAGATGAAGTAAGTGTCTTCTACATTCGAGTTCGACCAATAGTTCAACTCAAACCAATTCCAATGTATCTTTGTAAATACATGTGCAATTCGCAGGGTGAAAATGGTACTCTTCAATTATTTTATCGACTTACGAATATTAACACCGTAACAGGAAGTAATTTGTGCAATACCCTCCAAGCATATATTCACACCAATCCCAAATGGTAAAGTCAAATCTAATAAAACCCGAGCAACCTACAGATTCCCATTCAGACTCTCTCATTTAGCATCGACATCACATTCGGCCAGGAGAAAAAAATAAAAAATAAAAATTGTATCTCCGCGCATTATTGCATTGCAGCACTACCATGACCAATTCAATCGAATGCCATAAGGGCATGTAAAAATCAACCATTTAATGCTTAATAACACAGGCCAAGACAGACTTGGCGGCAATCAGAGGCAATTACTATATTCTGCCACAAAAATAAAAACCAAAGACCCCAATCCAGCGAATTGGACAATAACGCAGCGAATACCATAACCAAACCATCGGGACCAAATGGATGATGCCGCTGCAGCTTTGCTATGGCGATGGACTTTTTGAAAAAATGAAGTTGTCAAAATTATAATTTGGTCGACACATACACTCGGTGAAAAGTGAGTTCAGTGGTCTGGCGCACTACAGCTTCCGACATCCAAACGGAGTCCTGGCGAATTCTCACTTCAAACCGCAACCAAATCCACACTTACCACAGCCGGCGCATACGAGTACTAATGTGCGAATAATTTTGCGTTCTTTATTCTTTTGCAAAAAAAAAAACAAAAAAAGTTGTTGCTCGAACCTCAGATGGGCTACTATGATGCTGGTGGTGATACCGACTCTGTGATGGTCTGGTGTAGATACTAACACAAAGTCGTACTACTCTCAGATTGGTAATTTGCATCTCTGACCGTGGCGGTGAACTTAGCACCTGACCACTTTTTAGTACTCCCAGTTGGGGTTCGGCCAAGTAAATTTGTTGTCTGTCGATCCAAGCGCGTTTGAGTAATATTTTTGACTTTTATTATGCAATTGACCACCCGCGCAAATTGATTTGATGCAATCATGCAATCCATTGGTGCAATCGAAATTTCTTCTCAATTCCAAATGGGTCGGTTGAATTGTTGGCAATTCCCTCACATCGTCATCTCAGCCTTAATCCAATTAAAATAAATCACTTCTGTCCTGGTGAGGAGATACAGCACCAAAATACTAAAAAAAAAAACTCTTCAGATACAAAATCGTATCTTCAGTCGTATGCGCTCCGGTTTTTATCCGCTTAGCTTGGAATGCAATTTACTGTTGAGCCAAGCGTTTTAGTATGTATCGCTAGAGGGCTTCGTATTATAAAAACGGGGGCCCCATCATTCAAATTTCGGGGATTAATTTGTGGTCGTTAAGGATGGGTTTATGGGTGAATAAGAGTGCAATAAAAAACTAAAAATCAAATTCCATGAGCAATAGCAGGAGACTAAGAGAAATTGACAAGGGTGGGACTTTCAGCTAAAGTCAAATGGAGGGGAAAGAACAGTGAAAAGTCGTTAACGACTACCATTTGAGCACTCAATTTGCAAAGCCCGACTCAAATGACAAGCGTACTTATGTTAATTTTCGTTTGAATGTCTTTCACGTTTTTTTTTTGTTTTACTTTGTAAAGCGATTTGCTAAAGAACACGAGAATAAGTAGAAGTGAGCTGTATCTGAATGCATTTCCAGAGGGTGTCCCTATAACTCAGTACTCGGGTACTTAAGGATAAAAAAGGACTGCTTAGCAGTTCATTACTTCATTATGAAAGAGGTATTGGAAATGTACTGGGTTGCGTTCATTGCTCGATGAAGTTTGCAGCGGTTGTAACTACTATTGCGCTTGGAAATAGGGTCATTCTACAGACCACTGTGTTTTTTTTGTTCGTCTCGTTAGTTAAACGTAGAGTTTGCTGATATTTTCGCACTTGAGTGATCCAATTATTTTGGTATCGGCCCCTTCTTAAAACATCGGCTAGGATTTGAGTATGTATTGCCTTTTGTATAGGGTTTTCCGATGACCTTCGTGGGACTTGGTATTGCCAAAGCTGATGTATTGTGTTTAAATTTGTTCCACTATTGGCTTCTTAAGCTGAACAGTTTCATAAATGCGAGTTATTCTTATTAAATCATGTTTTGCCGGTTCGATGCATTTTCATTACCAAAACTGTCATTTTTGTTTCGGACTTTCGCACTTTTTTCAAGATTCAGATGCGTAGCTGAACGAACTAATGTCTTTTCTATCACTAAGTACTGCCTCCCCATACTGCCTTTACAGACGACATTCTTACTTAGGTTGACCCTAGAGTGCAAGCTAAACCTGGACCTCAACCAACGAGCGTCTCCAGCCATCTTGGTCTAGCTAACTACCTCTAACTTCACACGTTAAGGTCCTCTTCCACATTTCTGCGTCGCTTCAGTAACGATGTTCCTTTGCGGATTCAAGAATTTTTTGGACTCGAGCATTGGTTTCTATCCACTATCCATGACCCAGCCACTTGGTCATTGGACTTTCACTCTTTTGGATAAGTCGAAGTCGCTATATCGGTCGCTATCGGTGTCTCCTAATTCACCGAAAATCACCCGAAGAAGAGTGTCCTCTCAAAGCAGCCAAGAACACCCTCATCTATTTTATACCTCTTGTGCATGACATCACACGGCCTTGTCTCATACTTTTTTTTACATCAAAGGTCTCGGCGAGTTCTTCACCGACCTCGATGGAGCAGCGCCCAGGGGGTGGCTGTGGTGTAGTGGTACTAGCCATCGCTTCTCACTCGGACGGTGAAGGTTCGAATCCTAATCATGACAAGTTTTTCATTTGTGTAATTGGAACTCAGTCAGAAAAATCTGCGTGTGAAGGCATAACACTGACATGTAGATTTGGCTGCTGTAGAGTTTCAAGCACAAAACTCTCCGTCCTATTCGGACTCGCACCCCTGGAGAGCCAATATCGAAACCAAATATACCTGAGTTTCAAACCACAACATCACAACAATGCTTTCCTTTCTCCTCCTTCTATCTTTCCGCCCGCGCCCTGGTGACGGTAAAAGGGTATCTAACCCCCTTGAGGCGCGCGTAAATTATAAAAAAAAAAAAAAAAAAATCGTCATCCTGCTCAAAAGGGCGAGTTTGGTAGAAATACTATAACTATACATTGCTCTGTCTAGCTTACCTATACAGATGAATTGGTGGTGTTTGCGAGGGTTGTCTGAAAAGTTTCCGACCGAACAATGATACAAAATTTTTCTCAAAATTTTTTTTTATTTTTCTACTTGTAACTCCACTTCTCCCACCCATGTTCCCATCTCTCTAACCCGTCCAAATAGTACTTGACATTTTTCCCTGCAAAATAATTGTTCCTGAAGGTGATTGCCTCCTCATTTGACGAAAATCTCTGTCCTCCGAGCGCAGTTTGTCGATGAGGGAACAAAAAGAAGACACTTGGGGCTAGATCTGGTGAATAAGGCAGATAATCAAGCAGTTCAAACCGTAATTCATGGATTTTCGCAATGGCACCGATGAGGTGAAACAGGATTTTCTTTTTCTGCAAATGTGACCGTTTTTCCTCAATTTCTGCCTTCAGCTTGGCAAGTAATGATGCGTAGTATGCTCCTGTAATGGTTTTTCCTTTTCGAAGATAATCGATCAAGATAACTCCTTTACTATCCTAAAAAAAAACAGTCGCCATCTCTTTCCCAGCCGAAAAAACAGTTTTTGCTTTTTTTGGGGCCGGCTTGCCCCATGCAGTCCACTTTTTTGGCTGAATTTTTGTTTCGGGCGTATAATGGTGTATCCAAGTTTCATCTACAATAATTAATCGGCGCCAAAACTCGGATTCATTGCGCCTAAACTGCGCCAACGGAGCGTTGGAAATGTTCATTTGAACACGTTTTTGGTCTAATGTAAGCAAAAGCGGCACCCAACGCGTGGACAGCGTTCTCATGCCTTAATCTTGACTTAATATGTAACAAACACGTTCTTTGGACATTTCCATAACCTCTACTATCTCTCTCACTTTAATTCGGTGGTCGTCAAACACCATTTGGCGAAATTCAGCAATGTTATCATCAGTGGTTGCAGTTTTTGGACGTCCCGAACGTTCATCATCTCCCAAGCTCTTACGGCCACGTTTAAATTCAGCTGCCCAAAATTTGACTGTGGTAAATGATGGTGCCGAGTCCCCATACACAGAGTCCAACTCATTTTTGATTTGCGTAGGCGTATTGCCTTTCAAAAACAAGAAACTAATAAGAGATTTCACACAACGCGACAGATAAGATCGAGTAGGCAAAATTAAGAACACTGGTGGCTCTATAGTTGGAGCAGTTCAGAGGGTCTCCTTTTTTGAGAATTGGACAAGATGGTGTTCGTAAGAACATATTTTACAAATGAGTTGGTGTATGTTCCTTACCAATTCATCGTATCTCGCTGGAATCAGCTCTGCAGTCAGGCCGTCTGCTCCTCAGCTTTGTTGGAGTTAAGCCTAGATGTGGCTGTATTCACTTTCCAGGCTTAAAGATTCATTCTGGCTGACAGCGGTGTTTGGATTCATCATAGCCATTATACAGTCTACGGAATTGCTCTTTCGAAATCCTTAGCATCGACTGCGATTGGGGTTTGTGTCCAACCATTCCTGGAGTTACATCTCTCAATTTTCTCGACTGTGCACTTCGCATGTTCGGCATGCAACCGTACCTTTGCTACAACAATGTTCCTAGCCAATTTTGGCCCCTTGGAACTGGAGGAGCACCTTGTCTCGATCTTAATGTGGCCAATCTAGTTGGTCGATCAGGAGTTCCCTTTAAAATATCGAGATGTGGAAACCACTTGGTAGCTGCTACAATGATTCACTCCGTCGCAAAGTCGATTAGCCTGACTCTCTTGTCGGAGGTAGTGTCGTGTAGGCTTTACTTCCGACAGTACCACCGAAGATGCCCTATCTTCCTAAATTTGCATTAAAATCATCGAGGACATTTTTTTGTCATAACGAGAGCAATGCTCGTACCATATCGTCGTCTGAATTTTCTTGGTGGGCAGACGGCTTCTTCCTAATATATGTCAGCAGTTAGGTTTGTTTGTTTGAAAACGAATATGCAGGCATCATTCATTTTTGTACATAGCAAGTACCATTCTTATATACGTGCCGGGTACATTTTGTGATCTTATGGCCGTCCAGACAAGATCTCGTAGAACTCTATCGAACTCACAAATATAATATTACGTCTTCAACTATCTACACACCTCAGATCGGTTCATAGTATGCGACACCAATTGTAATATTTTGCAATTTTTCGTGTCGGTTTTGCCTATATGCAATGGAACAAGAATGCATTCTTTCCACTAGTAAGACAAATCACTGTCTCTCACCATCCATTTTACTGAGCAAGTAGCGAGCCATTCACATCCAAGATTCTTACCACTTTGGAGGTAATGAAGTCCCTACCGACTGCTCGTCTCCAGTTTGTTCTTCCTACTGCTTCGCCTATTTCGGTTTCTGCTAAGTCCTCGTTGCATCTTTTGGAAACTTAGTCGTTCCCCGTAAGCAAGTATGCCACCTCCTCTTCAATTTTAAACAGAGCTGTGGTCGGGAATTTTGCTGACAGGATACTCAGACATTTTCAATCTATAGCATATTCTATAGAGATGCAACACATTGTCACCACTTATTTGCAGATCTTTCTAGCACTGGTCTTCTACTTTCGCTCTTCGACTATTCGTCAAACTTCTTTTGGCGACTCGTATCTTAAAGTGTTTCCTTAAAGTATTCCAAGCCGGTACCAGTCTGACGATGATGCAACAAACATACCTTGACCACACAAACCAAGTATCTGCAGAGCATAAATGGAACTCTAGGTCTGAGTTAACTATAATTTTCTACAAAACAAAATCATATAACTCCTCGGCATGTCATTTGTTAATTGCCCTCACAAAAACCAATAACCAATCTGCTAAGACCAAATGACATAGCAAAATAATTCATTGCCATTTGGTCTACGAGTATATGTCTGTCTGTTTTCATTTTCAAACAAACAAACAACAACAACAACAACAACAACAAAAACAAATACAAATTACAATTTTTCGACTCTAATAAATATTTCGATACTTTATCCCACTGTAGATACCGTACCCTACCCTAGGCTCTAACAAATATTCGTACTCTTATTCCAACTCATACTCCTAGTCGTTCTCATACTGAAACCAACAAGGAGTGTTGTCGACGAAAATTAAAAAACCGAACTAAGCCCGAAAGAATGACAACCTAACCACCGTCTCGCAGAACCAAGTGTTAAGACCATTTAGCACTAGCGGAACCATAGTTTTGCATAAACATCAACATAGTGCACCTCACAGATACAAGAGCGCTCGTTTAAGTCAGAAGGCTTGTAAGAAAATGAATAGAAAAATACAACTCCTCCTGGGGCTATAACGCGAGCTCACCGTAGCCATGTATCGGTACCGGGGCCGGTGCCGGTGCCGGTGTCAGTGTCGGAGCTATGGAATTTTAATTGATCGCAACGCGTTCCAAGACTCACAGACAGTTGGTAGGAGGAGGCGGCAATAGTAGTGTTGGAAGTAGTTTTAGCATTTATGAACTCTTAGCTCTTAGACCTGAGCTATTATAATTACTCAGCCAGATTTGAATCGACCATTGAAATATCTGACTGTTCCAGTGGCCAGGATTTGATTGAAACATTTTTTTTTCTCAATCTTTTCCATTTTTTTTGTCTACTTTTTCGATGAGATTAAGTCTAAATGATTTGTTTCGTATCTTTAATGGATTTTTGTTTATTTTTATTTTTTTTTCCAAACAGGTGTCTGCAAGTGACCCAGATTGCGGAGTGAATGCAATGGTTAATTATACACTTGGTGAGGGCATCAAACAGCTGACTGAATTTGAAGTACGCCCCGCATCCGGAGAGATATGCATATCTGGTGACCTGGACTATGAGAAACGCAGTGCGTATGAATTTCCAGTCATCGCCACAGATCGAGGTAAGTACTTGTACTCGTAACCACTGTCCAACTGTCCAACTGTCCATTAGACAAATGAATAAATTGGCAAATGGTTTTGGTGAAGAGAAATTCCTTAGAGAAATTTTGCATAGGTAAACTGAAAAAAAAAAAATAACGAAAATTCCTTTCCATATTTGCAGGTGGTCTCAGCACAACGGCCATGGTGAAGATTCAACTAACCGATGTCAATGACAACCGTCCAGTTTTCTATCCACGCGAATACAATGTGTCACTACGTGAATCATCGACTGGGTCGACGGCCACTGCAACACCAGTTGTATCTGTGGTAGCCACCGATCCAGACTCGGGTCGTTTTGGTACTGTATCTTATCGCATTGTATCCGGTAATGAGGCCGGCATCTTTCGCATAGATCGTGTTACCGGCGAGATATTCATTAATCGTCCCAATATGCTGTCGATACGTACTCAACCAACTCATATGCTGAATATTTCAGCCAGTGACGGTGGTGGCTTGAGAACTTCACAAGATGCTGTGATTTTCATTAGCATAATTGATTCGACACAGAGACCGCCGATTTTCGAGAAGCCACGCTACAACTATTACGTGAAGGAGGATGTACCCCGAGGGACAGTGGTCGGTTCAGTGATGGCATCGAGCAGCGATTCAGGTGAGTGCGAATTATCATAAATGGATTTTCAAATGAAAAGGGATAGTTAATGGTCTAGCTGAAAGGGTTGATCGTACCCATCATGGTTCTTATTATTTTTTTGTTTTGTTAAATAAACAACAACTTGAGCTTGCATTTGTATTGCATTTGACAAGTCGTTAGCGCAGATGCTGTGAAGTAGACGAGTGTGGATGATATGTCCATGTGAAGACATGGTCGTTACCTCTATGAAGAGATCGTTCAAAGTGCCTATGGGAAGGCAAATATTTGAAGAAGATATTGCGTAAAGACTGTAAGACTTCCATTTGTCATATTTTCATACGAACACATTGTTATTCCTTTCAATTACTTTGATGATTGCAAGAATTAAAACTTTGTCGCCTGCGTTTGATGTGCAATCTTCCAACTATTGTTGGTGTTACAATCTGACTCGCTTCCCTAATCCACCGACAGCACTGCCACTATGACAAAGTTATTATGGAAACCGAGTTAAAAGCACACAATTTAACGACGTACGGGCTTCAAGTAGTTTACAGTCGTGAGCCGAATAGAAGGTTAAAAGTAAAGTCTAAGAATGGTATGTACTTAGTTAGCTGGGACATTTTATTATACATTCAACGCTCTAACTTTATGAACAATTGTTATAGATTTCAACCCTTAAAGTCCTTTCCACAAATAAAACACCAAAATATTTCCAAGGCATTATCATTAGCTCTGCTGTCATTCCGGGATGAATTCGAAGGCTACTCTGCCCGCTAATATTCATTCATCATCTAGAAATCGATGTAAGGTGGTGAATCCGGGTCCATCAATTTCTTTATTATATCTTAAATCCAACATACATTTAATGTCCTTTAATCCCATTGGTAAAAAGTTGAGGACTTCAAACTAAGATAATCCTCTGGATGTACACTGCCATATCTTGTCCCATACTTAATTATTGATCGCCCTACAACATCAAAACTTAGCAAAGTCCAACGAACAGCTGGTGTTAGGACCACAGAATACCTCATATACTGCTTCTGGACATGCACATTAAAAACATCATTTCGTGTAGAACTTTTAGACTCAAAGAATCTGGATTTCGGTCACCGACACCCTATTGTCGTAGTAAACCTCTTTATCTGTTGCCTAGGGATCTGGATTCGACCATAAGTGACTACCCGATACCTAAGCTCACCATAACTTCCAAGCTCACATTCCGAAAAGGAAGTACAAAGTATCGATCTTCACTGAAGTTTCTAAGCTGGAATGTGGTACTAAAGCACGTGCCTTCTCAGCAAAACTCAACGTATCCAAATAGTACCGGCTTCAGGGCTCTCCTAGGGTCTCCTAGGCGAGGAAGTTTACTAAGACTCTGGCCCTGTTATCATAAACAACTTAGAAGTATTTATTGACAGCCAGGCTAATATCAAACTCACTTACTTTGTCCTTTATCATGTAAGTAAGCCCTCGGCAAGAGCCGACGCGCCAGCCATATGTGGCTCAATTTGTATGTCACTTTTGCGGAGTCAGTCTGCTAACCGTGGGACTCATAAAGAGCAGAATTCTTCAACACTGTTTTGCAAATTCTAGGTAAACCTGCACATAATAAAAAAAAAAAAAAAATTATTCCCCGAAACTCGCACCGTAACTGCAAAAATCTAATGAAATAGCGTTGGTCATTTGCCAGATGACTCACAAGAAATTTCTTTTGACCCTTACTGGCACAGCTGTTACATTTTAACTTTGTGATTGCCCGGCTAAAACTAGCTCGAACTAGACTTCGCAGACTTGAAAAATCCTTTTTTTGTCAGAGAATTCCGGCATACAATTTTGCAACATTATTAGTTTTCTGAACTCCACAGGATGGAGACATCTAAATTATGCGAGTATTTTTGGTGGGACCTTCCTAGACAACCATTTTCGACTACCCACCAAGCCCTCATGGCATACAGATCGTAACACTGAAGTGAACGATCCATCTTGTCGACAATAAAATTTATATTTGCTTTAAGTCATAGTGATGAGTACCTATCAACTGTGCACACCATCCTTAATAAAATATCACAGTTCGAAGGCCCTTCTTCTGGGCCGATACCAAGGACTCGACAACCAAGCTGAAACTCCATCTGACTACATTTCAAACTATTTGCTTCCATTTCGCTGCTTGAAATAGCTCAACCAGATGGCTATCCAAGTCGCTGCTTAATTATCCATCCACACGCTTTATTATTCTTTCTGCTCGACAACTTAACCCTGAACTCTTGCAAAAGTTAGTTAGAGTTAGACTGTACTACAGTCACTGTTTTCCTTTAACACTATTTTTGTTGATCTGAACCTTGTTTTGATAGGACCATCTTCTTAAGTTTTTTCTATTTACCTTCCAATAAATCGGAGCTCCTCTGGCTTTTGTTGCTCCCCTGCTATAGTTGGCGAAAAGGTTTTTTTCTTGGTACCAAAGCCAAGATCTGTATATTCTTATGTCGTCATATGGTCTTACATAGACTAGTGGTCTTGCGAAACCCACCACATTACATCAGAGGTCCATGACTTGTCGCAAAGCTCTCGGAAGTGCAATTAACAAAGACCCTGACAATATTTTGCATTACAATCCTTTGAAGTTGGACTTCTGTTCTTCGATTTTTAGAGCCCGTGATATTATAAATAACCTGCTAGACATGAATAACTCCTGAAAACAAGGATACAGGGCCTTGTACCAGTCACAATGCACGAATCGGTTTTGTTATATTTGCTATATGCCAAGCGACCTTTATGTGTTGAAGTCTTAAAGTTCGACAACTTCACCATTAATTCTATATTAATATTTTCACCAATGAAAAAGTTCTCCTTTTTATATGATGTCTTGGAGGATTTCACTCTAATAGATACTCTGTCGTCGTTGGTAGAGATTGATCCTGATTATGTCACGTTTTCCAGCTGAACCGCTCTGTCCTATGCTGCAATACAGCTCCATCTGTCAAAACATTCCTACGAAGGCAAGTTTTGTTTCTATTGCGTGTTCCAGAGTTATATTTCCATTTACTCTTATCTATTTATTTTTCACCCCTTAGACTTTGGATAATGCTTGGAAACCTTTGCCCGCCTTTCATGCCATCCATGTCATTCGAACTACAAACCTTAAAGGCCGTTCCCCTATCCTCCTTCCAATGCATTCTTAGCCAGCAGCACATGCTCACGGTTCCCAAATTTTCTAAATCTTGTATCAGAAGCGAAGTTCGCTAAAAATTTACCTCACTGCGCTTTAAACTTGTCTGCACTTCTAAAGCTAAGCAGCAATTTGTGTGTCCAGGAAACATTTGTCCTATGAGATATCCTATCGCAGATGCCACTGTATCCGATCGGATATTTTGATCGTACATCATTTTGAATTGATCCCAATTGCATTAGCTTCGATAAACATCATGCTAATCTCTAAGTTCGAGATATTTTCATACAAAAAGTAACATTTTTCTGTCCTGTCTGCGTTTATTAGTGTTGATTTTCTGATCGTCGAAGCCAAAAAGAGTGCGTAAATGGTTAGCATTAGCCTACGAACTACAGGCTTTTACCTGTAAAAACAAAAAAATTTTCAAATTGATTGCGACTCCTTTTAAGACCTCTCTGTGAAGTAGTCTGTCTCTTCCAGGGCTCATGCATGGAGTCTTGTCATAGATTGTTAAAAGTACCCCAAAGCTACACTTCTTTGGTTATTTTGACGATGTCATCGGCTATGGTATTTTCTAGACATAAATATTACCTGCGACAGTTAGGCAACCATTAGACTTTCGTCGTTCATTTGTTTCTCTGTGTATGTAAAGAAAATGTCACCTAATCTTCCAATAGATAGCTTTCATGCAGGACAGAATGATATAAAAATGTGTTCCTTCGAATCAAATTCAAATTTACGCGACGTTAAAGTATCTGACATCATTCCAGACAGTCAAATGTATGACACAAGACAAACAGATGGATAAATCATAGGGATATGATTAATTTATCTTAGATTATACCAAAGGATACTTCTTTCTTGATGGAGATTAAATTTGAACATCAGGGCTGAAAATATACCTTTAACTGTCCAGACAAGACCTGGCATGAAATGAAACACATCTCTAGAATGGTTATAGTTGTTGAACATGCTCTGAAATGGCTGCAAATGGCTCCAAAAAGGGAGGGGTACATTGTCGAAGCCACTAGATTTACCATCACAATTCTGAACCCTTTATACACATCTGTATGTATGCCTTTCACGATAAATAGCTGTAAGACTTGCATAAATCAAGATCATCATACTGCTTCTGGTTGTTGAAAGAAAATACCAATTAAGCATACCAACTGGTGTGCCCGCTGTGTCGGTTCCTTTTCCCCATCAAAGCCTTCCTTCCATCACAGATGTCCAATTACAAAAAACCCACATCCATTCACATACTAATTGCTGATTTGAATTTCACCAAACAATTGGTTTTTTGCCGAAACTGTAACAAGTCCAAGTTTTAAGTTCTTGTCACCGAGAATACCAATCCACAACTAACCAGTTGACGCCAATTTTCCGCATTTTTTATGCGACATCTTGAAGATCTGCATTATTACTCGTAGTCTCCCCAGTTTGCCGCATAAGCAAATCCCTTGGCTAATTTAAATGTGATACACTGAATCGAAAAGCATTTTTCACGCATAAAATAAGAACTAAGACGTTGCTTCCAGTTAACATACAGTGTATAGGTACACTTCCCCCAAACTCCTTCACGGCTACACATCTCCATCATCACAAGGTAACATACGAGTATCAGGATGTTTGTTAGCCGAGAAATTGAATTATTTCGCCATTTCACAATTTTCGGTGGTTTGACCGCTCTGGTACTCAAAGAATACATATCTCTCGCGCGTCTCAACTAACAAAAGATACATTTCATCGAAATCGCATCACATCGTGAATCGAAATCGAACCAAAAGAGCGCATCACAAAAAAGGACATTTCATCTGTTATGCCATTGATTGATCGTGATATGCTTGGCACAGCACACATACGAGTACAGTACGAACGGCATACTGAAACTGAAACTGAGAACTACACTTCTTGTATTTGTAATGCGTAAAAGAGGTTGCCGCCACCAATTTCCATCGTCGCATTTCAGTCCTTAGTCCTTGAGTTTCAGTTTCAGAAATTTTTTTCTTTTTTTTTTGTTTCCTGTTCTTACCTCTTGATCTCATCCAACAGATACACAGAGATGAGGGCCAGAAGAAATGAAATCAAAAACTGAAAAATTCGTTTATTTTCCGCAATTTTGTGTTTCGTCAAATAAATTGCTTCCGATCCCTGGCTTCCACTATCCCTCTGGCCATTCCAACCATCACCAACACAAATGAGACGAAGACATTCCGAAAGATTCGATTTGTGGTTTTTGTTCCGTTTTCTTCAAATTTCGTTTTTTTTTTTTTTTTTTTTTTGAGTTCTTGAATCTTTCAAATTCACGACGGCGGCGGTTGACCAACAACCAACAGCCCATAGTCAATTGTGTGTTGTAATTCAAGTGGCTGTGGCCGAGACCATTCTTCTCCTCTCAAGAACCGTCAATTCAATGATTTGGGCAACCCAAAAAATCTGCACTTTTGAGGGACAGGATGGGAAATTTAAATATTATGTCCCAGTATACGATCGACCATTGTTCGCTTGTCTCCGCCGAATTGCTGCATAATGTTGATTTTCGAACGAACTTAAAGTGCGGCACTGTCGACCAGCGACCAAAGGGAGACATTGTCAAAAAATTTTCAGCTTGATGTATGCAAAAAAGGATCTCCCCGGGAAGGCAGTGACTTTTGAATTTTTGAGAACGCGCACAAACCAAAAACGGACAGCAGCGGTGAATCAATTTTAATGATCCCTTAACCTGGCCCCCACATCACATCGTTTGTTTGTTTGTTTATTTGAATAAAATGGCGTTTTTTCGTGCATGAAGTCATTAGGGTGAGAGCACATTGAATGAGAGCATTACTTAACTTCACAGATCGCACAAGACAGGCCAACGAAAAAATGAAAAAAAAAACACAAAAATCGAGAATAATTGCTTCATTCGAAATTCGCAAGAGCTGTAGCTGCCAGAATCAAAATCAACTGAATCAGAGTCACTTCCAGGGCCGTAGTCAGTGAAGAGATTTGTTGTTTGAATGTGATGAGTTTGAACGAGACATTTCCAAGAAATTCTGAGGAGAACATTTGACTGCCAAAGATTAAGTGAAGATACGGATGGGAAGACCTTCTCAGATGGAGTACACTTCAGTTTTATTATTCTTCTGGCCGACTAAATTGGAGCTCATTTGTGAGTTTTGTGGAAATCTTTACGCCCCAGATTTCGACTGACCTGATTCATTGCGTGGTTATCACCATTTACTAAATGCGTTTTTTGATTGGACTGTGTGCTTAGGTATTTTCTAAGGTTCGTTAGAGGACTTCATTTATTTTTTTTTTTGTTTTTGAGAATATTCGTAGAGCACTATCAAGTTCATACCTGTTTGTCTTAACTACGTAACTTACTTGTGCCATAGTCACTTAAGATGATCGATATTGGAGGTTTTTCGAACCTTTAGATGCGACGGATACAATGCGGTTCAAACTTGCCTTGTGCTGTTGCTGTTTCAATGGCTGTGCATTCGATTTTCTAGAAAACATCCAGCGGAAGTAGTGACCAATGTTGAGGAAAACCAAGTACTTTCAACTTTTTCCAGTCATGTACTCTGCATGATGGTGCTTTCGCTTCCCTGATTCTGATATTTCAATGACTTTTACGTTAAACTTTTCTGTTCTGTTCTAAGAAGCCCCGATTTGATTCAAGCACTGTGCGACACTCACTCATTATAAACCACCTTAACCCGGAACCGCTTTCACATTACTTCAGAGTGGTATAATTTTCTCTTCCCTTTCCGGAGCGACTTTTTCATGCTTATTTATCGTCTTTTGCGGGCTTATTCTGTCTTGCCGGTAAGGCTTTCAACAGTCTGTTAAAGGTATTGCGTGTTGCTCTCTCTTTTTTGTCCTGAGTGTGACTTCTACGAAGAAAAAAATGTTACTCCAGATTTTATGGCCCGTCATCATCTTTTTGACTATGTTTCCCGAACTGATTACGCAGATGCTGATTTCCAGCTTCTGTCGTTGAGGTTCTCAACCCCTTCAAAGTATTTGCTGTATTGATCTTTTAAAGAAAGGCATATGGTGAGAAACTGAATGACATAGTGGTTTCCTTCACTGTATTTCCATTCATTCTATTTAGCCACGTCCTTAATCAGCTTCACAGTCTATCATGCCCTATTTTCCGAGTTTCCACACTCCTATTATTGGGTTTTCGTGAGCTCCTTCGCTTTCTCGATTGCTTTTTTTTTTAGATTTCCGTCTTTTTATCAAAGCAGATCGAAAGGGATCACTCCAGCGGCTTCAAGGGTGGCTGTATCCGACACTATTCGGTATGAGTTTACCATGCGAACAGCTTCGCGTCTTTGCACTGCTGTCGTCCGCTTCCTGTACTTTCTTGTCGGACTGCATCTAACTAGATCTGACAGCCATATGGAAGCATTACTAGCCTTCGTTTGGACTTTATCTGATATTTCAGAATGTGAGTTTTCTTGCTTGTTAAAACCTCGGGCCCGGTTTGGAAAATAATGATGCTGAGGATTCTCTTCTTGCTCACAAGGACTTTCTCAATTTTTTCTATAGCTAGGGCCGTCCATAAGTTCAGACGTCTCGAAACTAGCTCAGCTTCATTTGCGCGCTCTTTGCGTCTCTTTCCGTAACCCGTAAGCACCGCAGCGATATCATCTGCGCACTCTAACAGGATGACATGTTTAGGCATCTCTGTGTGAAGTATCGAATTGACGGCTTTCCATGGTGTCGTAGATCAGCTCCCGGTCTTTGAGGTAGC